>JAIUCV010000009.1:35588057-36072703 GCA_026724425.1 Erythrophleum ivorense
CTAGAGATGGATCCTTATCACAAGTTCTTATCCACTTCCCTTTAACTTATTTATACCTTATCAACTTAAACAAAGTAATATCATATGAGTTTTCTATATCCTTGAAGGAATGTCCTAAAAGGTCCACTCCATAATGTTTAAATAGACGGATTAGAAGCATGCCAAAAGGTAAGCTTTCCTTTTGCTTTAAGTTAGCTACACTCTCAACCATGTACTTTAAAATCTAAGTGGAGATCTTAATTTTTTTGTGGGTAACCAAATATAATAGCATGAATACTTCCTTATGATTCAAAACTTTTAAAGGCCTAATACGAGAAAAATGCAAGTCTCAATGATGTGAGCCATTACCTTATGCTCAAATTTAAGGGTAAAGGCATCAAATTTGGGTTTTACGAAGTGATCTTTTCTATCAACTAAAATCTCTTTAGCATTTTCAAAGGTGTACTTAAAATGTTTAAACCAAATGAAGGTACTTATTTTCTTTAAAAGACATTTCTAAAATGTTTGCAAGCTCCCATTCTCCCAAAATAATCTTTTTGCCATTTACCAAAGATTATAAGGCCAATTTATCATCCATTACTTTGAGATTGATATAAAACTTACTAACCAAATCATCAAACACAAGTTCATTGATAGATAGTAAAATAAACCATCATTAAAATTCAAAATCATTCTTTATATCACAACGTATATCCTTTATATATTTAAAAAGAACACACTTGCTAGTTATAACAACTCTCTTGTTAAAGTGTGAGGTGAATTTGGCTTCAATCTTTCTAGACCACAAGTGCCAAAACATAGAGGCTTTCTTTGGTCTTAGTGATAGAGCATCACAATTCTTTAGAAAGGTGGCATTAATTTCTTCATTTTCTCTAGCTTCACTCGATGAATTTTCTTCCTCTTAAGATTCATCAATTGAGGAAGTAGGTTGTTCTTGCCCTTTTATTGGTTGAAGGATGCCGATTTTACTTCAAATAATTAATTTTCTTTTGGAGCTTGATTTTAAGTTCTCCTTAGACTTAGTTTTAGGCCTTTCTTCATCAGAGGATATATAAATTTAAGCCTTCCTTTTTTCTATGCTTTCACATAAGGATTTGTTCAAGAGAAAAATCACTTTTTAAAGTAGTTCATGCTCCTTCTAAACAATCTTTCTTCATGTAGGATGATCTCTATTGAAGCCTCTTCCTCTTCCTTAAGCCATGAGAGCTGCTACTATGAAGAAAAAAAAAATATTTCTACAAGGCTTAAAGGTGAAAAAACATAATAAGCAACATTAGGAAGTATAAGGGATAAAGACATTAATGCACATCTATCATAACATGGAAAAATACAGAAAATCAAATCGAGATCCTTAACTTTCATCAAAATGTGTCATTTTTTGTCTTTAGTCCAAAAGACCTAGCCCAAACACACCTGTTTTAAGATTTAACTTGATACCTCAAACAATAGTTAACTTAAATAAATGTTAACTATTAATTCAATAAATGTATAAATATTCAACTTAATTAAGATAATTAAATAACTAATTTAAAGCATATAAAAATTTAACAATGATAAAATAATCATGTAAATTTCAATTAACTAAATTTAATTACCATGTACCATACCAATTCCTTTTCAAAAAAACTTAAATATTTCTTTATGAAAGGGTTGGTAAAAATATTTGCAAGTTAACTCTCAGTATCAATGTAGCATTCATCAATTTCTCCCCTTTGCACATGGTCCTTTATGAAATACTACCTTAGTTCAATATGCTTTATCTTGAGTGATACATAGGATTTTTGCCACAAAAAGTTGAGATGGATCATAATGAAGTGAAAAATCTTATAATTGTTGTTTCATCCATAAGCATATATTCAATTTCTATAGTTGGCAAAGCTACTAAATTTTCCATCTTACTATTCTAGAATACTAAAGCATTGCTAATAAATTGACAAATGCCGTTAATACTTTTTCTATTAACCTTACTACCTATAAAGTTAGCAATTGCATAATGTACTAGATCAAAATTATTAGTATTTGGATACCATAAGCCAAAGTTTTATATATTAAACAAGTACTATCTTGTCAAAGTTATAAAATGAGATTCTTCAGAATTTATTTGAATAAACTTTGTATATAGATGCCTAAAAGTATATGAGTGCCCTAACATTTGTTCAATATTATTTAGATTGTATGGCAGACCTACTTGCAAAGAGATAAAGTAATGAACTGATCATATCTCTACACTTTCTTTGATCAAAGTTCTTTCCATTTTCATTCTTGTCTAGGCTAGTTTATGGACTCATAAGGTTTCTTATTAGTTTGGAGTTTTCAAAGCCAAATTTCTTGATGAGGTCTTTAATATACTTAGCTTAATTGATGAAATATCCTTCTCTTGCTTACTTGATTTGAAACCCAAGAAAGTAATTCATCTTTCCAATCATACTTATTTCAAATTTACCTTTCATAAGATTGGAACATTATTTGCATAAATTAGTACTTTCAACGATAATATTATTAACATATTTTTGAATAAAAAATGCATCATTTTCATATCTTTTAATGAATAATAAAGTGTCAAGCTTGCCTTTTGAAATCTATTTTCTAAAAGAAAGGTGTTTAATCTTTTATACTAAGCTTTTAGAGCTTACTTTAAACCAAAAAGTGCTTTTGTAAGTTTATAAACATGGTTGGACAATTTCTTATTTTCAAAACCAATGGATTACTTGACATACACTTCATTAATGTAACCATAAATGTATTTTTAACATCCATTTGATATAATCTAAAATTCATTTAAAAAATATAAGCAAAGAGCATTCTAATATATTCAAGTCTAGTAATAAGGGCATAAGTTTTATCAAAATAAGTATCTTTTTGTTGAGTAAAATCTTGAGCCACAAGTCTAGCCTTGTTTCTAACCACCTTACCTTGTTCATCTAGCTTTGACCCATTTGGTTCCTTTAACTTATGCATTTTTTGGTTTTGCAACAAGGTCCCAAACTTGGTTTCTCTGAAATTGATTTATGTCCTCTTACATGGCTAAAATTCATCCTTCATCACTTATAACTTCTTCCATTGTTTTAAGCTCAATTTAAACAAAAGTGCAATATGATTTTCATGCTTGAAAGATGATGTCATCCTTAAACCTTCATTTAGATCACCAACAATGTACCATATAGGATAAGAGGATAAGTGCCTAATTAGTGCAAGTACCCTAAAGGAAATAATTGATAGTCATCATTTTATTATTAATGAAGTTTTAGCATTTATATAAACATTATTGATAATGTGATATTGTTATTAGATTAAGAGATAGAAAATATAAATGATGATTTAATTATCTCAAGGGAACTTGTTCTTTTATTAAAACAAATTTTAAATTGTTTTTAATCAAGAATTACAATTTAAAATAGTTATAATCCAATAAGATTAGCACATGGCTAACTTTGCTTAGTCAAATGAAGATGACTTATCCCTAAATTAGTTGTGTAAATGATATTAAGATTAGCATATGATTGCTTATAACAAGTATGAGCACACTAAATTGACCTATTTAGAATAGTTAATAAAGTTTTTGATTAACATATGAATAGCCATTCTTAGTATAGTGCAATTATCCTTTGACTTAAGTAAGCATTAATATTTTATATATATTGTATAATATATTTTAATGTGAGTGGGTTTTGATTCTAGTAATAAATCAAACTAAAAGTAGTTATTAGATATAATACCATATGCATTTAAGTATATGAGTGCATTAGTCAAAGATTTATTACTTTTAGTGAAAGAGAAATATGCAAAATTCGATAAAGATGAGACTAGATAAAATCTATGGCCATAGCATGAGAAAGAGAAATTAGAAAAAAGGTAGCTTTCTAATTTTCTTGTCTTAGTCATCATCTAAAATCATGCATGTCATAAGCTTGGGATTTGATATGTTATCCATGCCTAAACAAGTTCATAGAGAAATAATAGAGGAATATGATTATATATTAAACTTTAACAAGAAATGTTCATTAATTTACAAATAAATTCACATTATATTAAGGGTCATAATATACTACTAAATGTCACTTATGACCTGTAGAAACCAAAGAGTTATTTAATTTTAATTTATAAGTTAGAAGTAGTTTTTATTAAATTAATTAAATTAAAGGTTTCAATTATAAATGTAAAGATTTACAATCTTACTATAGTATAATATGAATCCAAGAGGTCACACACAATGCAAAGCAGAACAAGAGTATCTTAACCGCAAATGAGCTAATTAGTAATTTGCCTAAATTTTAATGTGATTAAAGTTTGCATTCTATTTAAAAAGGAAGGGATGCATAGAGAGCTAACATTCTTTGGCCAACACTTTCCCTTTTTAGAAATTCTAAAAGACTTTTCTCAAATTGAAGATTGGATTTTAAACATCTTTCTTGGTTTTGCCTTAGTGTGGATACACTTAGAGGCAAAACACTTGTGTTACTTTCATGAATTATTAAGAACTTGGTTTTTAGATTCAAAAGAAAGTTTAGAAAGTCTTGTAGCCTTGAAGAAGACATCAAATATTGCTATTTGATGGGACTACATGGATAGCCACAATGTTCCATGCAAGGAAGATTAAATTTGGGGATTTTGAACTCATGTTGCTTGGGTTCGTGACATTGGTGCTTAAAATTTGGACCTTGTTAACCTAATTAGTCATCAAGTAAGTCTCTTTAACCCTCTTTCATAATTTTAATATGATTTACAAGGAGGTATTAGGTTAAGGAAAACAAAGAAATTTTTTAAAAAATCTTAATTTCTGCTCTTTTTTTTATTGTTCTAGTTGTGCTTTCTTTTCTTTAGTGCCTTCATTTCTTAGAAAAGCCTCAAATATATTTTGAGAGTTTCCAGTTGATTACTAGGTTGTGCTTCTGCTTCATCCTTTTTTAGTTTGTTTTCTTTCATAGTTTCATGACTTGGATAAACACTTCTTTGTTTCTTGGCATATTTTGCATCTTTGCTTTTTGCTACTACATCTTCTTTATTTGTATCTGCACACTTTCTCAATGGTATATTAAATTCATCAAATATTACCTACATAGATTTCTCAACAACTAGTGTTCTTTTATTATAGACTTTATATGTCATACTAGTAGCTGAATGTCCTAAAAATATTTCTTCATCATTTCTTATATCAAACTTACCCAAATTATTCTTGCCATTGTTTTGTATGAGACATTTGCATCCAAAAGCATGAAAGTAGCTCACATTTGGTTTTCTCCACTTCTAAAGTTCATAAGGATTCCTTTTTAGTAGTGGTCTAATAATGCATCAATTTAAAACATAGCAAGCTATATTAATTGCTTTAGCCCAAAAGTATTAAGGAAGACCAATATCAATGTTTTATTTTTTCTAACCATATCTTGCAATGTTTTATTTTTCTCTCTTAACAATCTCCAGTTATTAGAGAGTTTTTTAAGATGAAAAGTTACGAGTAAAACCATGTTTATTACAAAATTTTTTTAAATATTTGTTTTCAAATTCTCCTCAATAATTACTCTTAATACTTGAGATGAGATGCCTTTGTTGGCTTTAAACCTTTTTAACAGGAAAGTTTAACATTTTTAAAAGCTCTATTGTTATATGCTAACAAGAGAACTCAAGTGAACCTTAAATAATTATCAATGATAATAAATGCACAACTTTTGCCACCAACGCTATGAGTTTAAGTTAGTCTAAAAAGATCTATATGCAATAACTGAAATGACCTTGAACTTGAAACTATATCTTTGGATTTGAAAGAAGATTTGGTTTTCGAACTTATATGCATCACATATATAATCCTTTTCAAAATTCAATTTTGGTAAACCTTTCACAAGATTAATCCTTGAAAGTTTTGAATTGAAGTGCATGCTAGTATGATCAAGTTTTTTATGCCATAGCCATGGGTCATTGCAGATAAACGAGAGACATGTAACATTTTTTGAACTCAGATCTTCTGAGTTAAGAATGTAAATATTCTCATACTTTTGACAAACAATTAGTACTTTGTTATCATTATTGAAAACAATGTAATGCAAGGATTCAAATACTACTTTGTATCCTTTGTTACAAAGTTGACAAATGTTAAGGAGATTATGTTTTATATCTTTTAATAAGATACATATTATCCATGCAACAAACTAAATTTAAACTTGCTCTTCTAATACTTATAATTTTACCTTTACCATTGTCTTTAAAGGCAATTACTCCTCCATCCTTGTACTCGAGTGATGGGAATTAGAAGGATCTCTAATCATGTGCTTAGAGCATTTTTAGAAGCCATTGATTCTTTGTGAATTTGTTCTTTAAGTAAATCTACACCAAATTCATCTCTTTTTAGATATCCAAATTTGTTTGGCTCCTTTTAAGTTAGTTGTAGTTTCCTTAAACATTATTGTTGTAACACTCATTTTTCCAAAAAAAAATTAATTAAATAATAATTATGTAATTTTAGATAAATTTCCAACTTCAGAAAATGTTTAAAAATTGAATCATGATTAACTAATGAGGAATTAGTGAAAGAAAAATTTATTAAAATAAAGAAAAAATTCTAAAGTCATTAGAAATTTATTTAGAATTTTCAAGGATAGTTATGAATTATTTGAAAATTAATAAATAGGAGATAATTAGAAAAAATAGTTAGAAAATGAATTTTTAGAATTTCTCAAGGCCAAAAGGGCCCTAAATATTAAGAAAAATATTTATGAAATAAAAGAAAATTTAATTACAATTTTAGGGTCAAAATATAATTAATGAAAGCTTAGGGCCAAAATATAATTTTTGCCAAATTCAAATTTAAAGGGGGAAATGCTACAAAATGAATAGCATAGAGGAGTTGAGAATTTTGATATCTATTTTGTGATAATCAAAAGTAATTTTTATACTTAATCCTAAATAAATAAGTACCAAATTTTATCTACACCGAAATCAAAATTGACTTCTTCAAGAAGTTAAAAATACACATACAGAGAGAGAGAGAAAAGGGCAAAGATTTATGAAGATTTGGAGGACAATTTGTACACTTTATACTACTATAAATTAAAAACCCTTTACTATTTATATCTCAAAAAACAATTGAAAGAAAGATAAGGTGAGAGTTTGAAAGCGAAGTGGAGAGAGAAAGGAAGAAATTTGTAGAAGAAGAAGAAGAAGAAGGAAAAGAAAGGAGAAGACTTAGAAACTAAGGTAAGACACATCTTTTGTCTTACTAAGAAATTTAATATACATAACTTTCTTATCTTCTTCTTCCTCTGCTACTAATATATAAACCCCTTATCTGATGGGTTGAACCTCATATTTAAAAGTAGTAATTTAATAGGTTTTTTGAATTGTGACTGACTATTAGAAGCTACTTATTGCCTCTTTATTTTCCTTCTTATAATAGGATATTAATTGGATAAAATTTTCAATGAAATGAAACATAAAATTGGAAGAATAAATTTGATTTTGATAATTGTCATAGTGAGTTTAAATATCCAATTATGGGTAATTAAATGCTAAATTAATTGCAAACGAATTTGGAACTAAATTAGATTCAAAAAATGTTAGATATACTCTATATCATTTTTGTGATGTAGAGAATCCAACACAATCCCATGTTCACTACCACGGTTTTATATTAGTTACAAGACCCCATTAATTTCAATGTTTTGGGGCCATAATGGCCCAAATCTTAAAAAAAAGAAAAGAAAAGAAAAAAAATGCATAACAACCATGCTGCACATCACTCTCTCCTTTTGTTATGTCTTGGCCATATATATATAAAGAGTAATTATAAACATATATAATAATTATCATAATAATAATAAAATGATAACGATAGTAGTAGTAATAATAATTGCTGCAAAAATTTGTAAATATGTATAAATTACTTTAAAATATTTAAAAATTAAATATTTTAAAGTTTTAAAAGTAATTCATTAGAATATTTAAATAAATGATTAATTGAGAAATTCCTAAAATAGTTAATCTAGGTATTTTTGGTAGGTTAAATTTTATAGGATGCTTCTATAAATTCTTTTGGGACCCCACAAAAATTAAATCTAAGTAATTTATTACTTAATTCCTAAGTCAAAAAGTATTTTTGGACCTCATACATATAAGTTAAGCCCCTGAATTATTATTATATCTGGATGACCAAATTACCCTTACTGGTATTATTCCAATGTATAGAATAAACAAATAAATTATTCCCATGCATAAATGACCAAATTGCCTTTACTGAAATGTTATTTTTGTGTATGGATGAATATATCAGGAAAATCCTCGTGCATAGATGATTTGAGCATTAGAGTATCCTGGTATGACATGGCATGGACTTATAAGACATTTAAGTCTTTAAAAGACACAATAACAAAAAAAAAAGGGTTCCATTAAAGTTTATTTTTGTTTAAAGAATTGGAATTTTAGTCAGTTTGCTTAGTGTAATTATAGTTATTTACTCTATTTGTGACCCACTAAACCTTATCCTTGTTATATCATAATTTCCTATGATTTTATGTGCAGAAAAAATTATGTACATGATTTATACTAGTTGGCAATTATGTGAGAATGTTATTTATGTTAATACATGATGAAAAGTTAGAGTTTCCCATTTACAAGACTGAGGCTAATAAGAGGGTCACTAAGGTTAGAATCCCTAATATCTTAGAATCCCAAAAAGAATGTGATCTCGAGTTACTATTTGATATGAATCCATATTAAGGGATACCCTAGTCTACAACCATGATTCCTTAATTATTGATGGATGCTATTTATGATAATGGATGTGTTATGAATGTAATAACAAATTTTCTGTGGGATAAGGAAATTAGTTTGGAAAACCTAGACATCACATTAGGTGGTATGGGACACCAGGTATATTGTTTATGATTGCAAAAACTTAATATCAAGCCAGGTAATATGGGACACTTAATGTGGTACCTATGTAAGTTTTTCTTACAGCTAGCATTTTAAGGGATAGATCAACTAAGTCTCCTAAGAGAAACCTATTCGAAAGAATGAGCATTATACTAAAAGATTGACTCTGCAAATAAAAGTTATTTTGATGGATATATCTATATTTTGGCATTAATGACAGGTATGAGTTAGTTATGCATGATTGTGATATTGTAAATGCATATTATACCATTCTTAGATAAATGAGAGAAACAAAGAAAATATTTTCTATATACATGGTAGTTAAACCATTATTTATTTTTATCATAATTGTCTTATTGAGAATTTTTGTTACCCTTATTTGTGTGATAATGTATTCAGATAAGCAAGATGCTAATAATTAAGTATGTTGTCGAAGTAAAGTGGCCATATATCTAAATCTTAGGATTCAACCAAGTTTAGGTAATTGTAGACATGAAAACCATTGTATCCATTAAGGGGGCACAACATGTGCCTCTCAGCCTAAAGGCACTTGATGTACCACCAATATTGTCTAGCAAACCAAGAATGTCAAACCTAAACCATTAGGTTCTAGAATTTTAGGATACAGTAGTATGAAGCCTTTTGTTGTATTATAACTCTTTATTTTGATATAGGATAACTGTACTTAAATTAAGGAATTTCTTTTGATATATCATAACTAATTAGACACAAATATTTTAGTAATAAGCTTGTAGTGAGGGTCCTACATGAGGCCACTCACCCCAATATGGTAAAAATTAATATTATGATTACTTAGTTGGTATGAGTATATATTGTGTAATTTTTTTACCATCGAATAAAATAAAACATGTAGTGTCCATTGTAAGTAAGTAACTAAAAGAATTAATTAATACACAATTAAGTGACAGGGTTACAATTGCACCTTTGAGAACCCAAATTTTGTTTTTAGTTTATTGAAATCTATAAAACTTGCATTTATGTCCTTCATGACCAAATTTACAACAATAAATATAGGTTAGAACTAAATTTGAAAAGGTTGATCCTTTAACAAATAATTTTTTTTATAAAATTTGACCTTTTTATGCTTCGTATATCCAATTCTAGATTTATAAATACACATTTTTGTATTCCCAAAATCATTTTCAAATTTTCTTCTCCTTTCACAAAATTTGCCAAATCTTTTGTTAAATTTGCAACTTGTAGCTTTAATGCATCATTTTCTTCCTTTAACATTAGAAAATCTAAGGCATGGGAGTTTTCAATTTCAAGAAGCAAATTTTTATTTTCCTCCATTACCTTATCTAGTTCTATTTCCAAAGCATGTAAACTTTCTTTGAGTTTGATTTTGTCTTGATTGAGATTTGCATACTTTGTAAATATTTTTTGAAAATCAATAAGTACTTCATCAATTATTTCTTCTAACTCATTCTTAAAGGGAATGGTTTTAAAATTTACCTTTGGTTCTTCAGTTGGCATGAAACACAAGTTTGACATCTCTTGATTTAACTATTCCTTTTTATTTTCCTCATCTTCATCACTTCATGTGGCCAGTGTTTTCTTTCTTCCATACAACTTGTTGGGCTTCTTCTTAACATAAGGAGAATTAAATATGATATGGCCATGCTTTACCTTGATCTTCTTTCTTTGTGTCTTTCCTGATTGAATGACCTTTTTGTTTCTAAAGTTGCCTTTTCTCCAAGCATAATTTTCCAACTTCTCGGAGAAGAAAGCCAAATCTTGCAAATCGAGTTCACTAACATCATCATCTTTCTCATGCTATCTAGTATTGGATGTTGCCTTAAGTGCTAAGTTCTTTCTCTTCTCTAGTTCATGTCTTTTGAGATAGGTTCCTTTATATGTAATGAGAATGCCCCTTAGCTCATCATAAGTGAGAGCATTAATATTTGCACTTTCAATAATATCAACCTTTGATTGGCAAGCCTTTGGGAGACTTTTAAGAATTCTCATCACTTGGCTTAAAAGTGGAATAAGTTTTATCAAGAGCTTTTTGATCACCAATAATTTTTGAAAACATGTTGAACATCTAATCAATATTCTCAATTTCCTACATTGAAAATAGCTCATACTCATACGATAACATGTTTATATTTGTTTCTTTGACCTTGTTGGTTCCTTCACTAGTGACTTCCAACTTATCCCACATTTCTTTGATAGTTTCAAAGTTTAAAATCTTGTCATATTCTTGTCCACTAACTGTATAGTAAAGGACATTGATAGCACATACATTACTATGAACCATTTCTATGTCATCCTCATCCTATTCATGACTTAGCTTCTTTACTCTGTCATAGTTTATTTCCATTGTTGGATACTCTATCCCATTCATGAACACTTCCTATATTAGATAATCAGTGGCTTATATGAACATTTTCATTCTTGCCTTTGCAGTGAGTGTATTAGTTTTAATTGAAGAATAAAGGTCCTGTGGTTGCATAAATTTCTAATAAGTATGAGCATTCAAATTGTTGATCAATCCATCATTTTTCTACATAGAAATAGGACATTTTCTTCTAATTATTAATCACAAAATCAATTGAAACGATCTCCAATATCAATTGAAGAATGTGCCTAAAAGGGGATAAATAAGTGTTTTTATATAGAAAATCAATTTTGAGGCAAATAATAGATTTTCAAATGAGATGAATTACTTAAATAAATATAATTTCTAAAATCAATTAGATAATGATAGAACTTGAGTGGCAATATAGGAATATAGTAACTAAGTTTCAGAACATAAAAGTTGGTGTAGGAATGTTTTGAAACTTATAAAATAGAATAGCAAATAAGTAAACCAAAACAATTTAAAGATAAGATAGAGAAATGCACAAACCAATTATCTTGGTTTAAACCACTTGTCTTACAAAAAAATGGTTTTAATTGATGCTCACTACTAACATCTAAATTTAAGCTCACCTAAAACTCTCTCACATAAGTGTTTTGAATTAGCTCACCATAAACTAACCTTCTTTGCATTTAAGAAAGATTTATAGAAAATGAAAAATATTTTAAAATTCCTTATCAAAAAGAGACAATAGATCATAATAGTTTTATGGCTTTCATAGCTAGATTAAAAAGAGAGTAGGCTTAAAAACAGAAGTTTAAGATGAATAAGAATTTTTCTCAGTTCTCATAGTTCTTGATGATAATTCTTATGATATGATTGGTGTTTCAATATAGTGGAGCTTCATAATAGCCGTTTAGAGCATGATTGTTGTGCTTTTGTACCTTTTAATTCTTGTGGCCAGTATGATACTCTTTTATGGTTTTAGATTTTTAAAGCTCAAGAAGCAATTAAAGGTTACTTTGTGCTAGCAAGAATTAAGTCATTTGATAGAGGAATTGTTTCAATATTTAGAACCCTTGCTTTTTTAATTTTTCCTTGCTTGTTTTTCTTCTGCAGCACGTTCATATGTAGGTAGGTAGGGGACTGAAGCTTTTGTATTTTTTTTTCTTCATTTGTGTTTCAATATAGCCATTTACAAAGTCAAAGGGTATTAGGAAAGTTTAGTAGACATGTCAAAAACAAGTCAAAACTTCTTTCTGCTCTACTAAACCATTCTGCAATTTTGTGGTTGACTTTTGAAGTTTGTATATGTCATTGCATTTGAACTATATTTGGCTTGAATCAAATTTTCTATTGATAATAGTTTTTTTTTTGGGGCCAATTATCATAAAAAATGTCACATAAATTTATTCACATAATTTGATATTACTTAATGCTTATTTTGGAATAAAATTTGATATATTTTGTAATAATCAAAATCTTTAAAAGGTTGCTTGAAACCTATGGGGCCAACATTAGCCTCTTCAAATTCTTTTAAAAAATAAAGTTTGCAGGAAGAGTAAAGCTGTGGAAGTGCGTTGAGTCGGGCGAAAGCATCTTGTCTAAAATTGATTAAATTAAATTAAATTGTCAAAAATTTGATAAAAACAACTTCGGTTTGTGGGGAAACATTGTTCTTTCATTTTCATACTCAAAGTGGAGAAGCTTATCATTTCCATGTTGATTTTATAAAGTCCTTTGTTTGATTGCGTTTTTTCATTAGTTGTTTCGTCAATTAATAGGACAATGACTTAAATTTTTTTAATGTTTATTATCTAATTTTTAATAAAAATATAATATTTCAATTAATTTTTTTTTATAATTCACCACTGCATTGTGGAATTTTTTTTTTTAAATCCCGTCATATGTTTTTATTAAGAAATTTAATAATAAACACTGAACAAAGCTATATTTAAATTTTATTCTAATTTAAATATAGATGCAAAAATATGTGACTTCCACCTTATCTCATTTATATTGTTGCGAATGTTTACTTATTATAAAAATATTTTTTAAATAAACTTTTATTAAAAAAAACACAATAGGGAAGAAGTATTTTGTATTTATTAAAATCATTTGATAAGTACTTTTATTAGTATTAGTGTGTTTGAAAAATCTTTTAAAAAATATTTTACAGTCAAATTTAAACAAATATGTATAGATTTAACTTTACAATTAATATTATTTAAATAGATAAATGGTTTTAAACATTCATTATATTTAATTTTAATTAATTTTCTAACTTTATTTAATTAAACTGTAAAAAATAAAATCACATTAAATATATAAAACCTTTTGATCAAAACACATATTTAAAGCATAAAAAATTAAAATAAATATATTAAAATACATCATTTATTAAATATTAAAAATTCACTTAAAATAAGAAGGACAATAACTTACACATGAGAAAGATATTTTTGTATTAAAAATATTTTTTTTTACTTTTGCTTTTCGTTTTAAAGAAGAAGTTTCAAATTCTTACTATCTTCTCACAATTACAAAAGCGTTTATATTATTATTAAAAACTAGATTTTTTTTTTCTCAGAAGATTGGTCAAACGCTCGAAAATTTTAAAATGAGCATTTTATTTAAAATAAGCAGTTTCTCCTTTTAAAAAAAATTGGGTCAAATAGGGTATTAATGCCAATCATTCCAGAAAGAAGAGTGCTTCTTCCAATCTATAAGAATTGGGAAAATTATGCCGTTATCTTATTATATGAAATTAGATTTATTTTTTATATTTATGTATTTTTTTTCAATAAAACTTATAACCGTACTACAAGATTTAATAATGAAAATATAACTCTAAGATTACAAAGTAAAATAACTATAAATTCATTTAGTTAAATGATAACTAACTTATCAACTCTTTTATTATATAGCTGATCAATAAGGTTAAAAAATTTATTTCACATAAAATTTTGAGAAATTTTGAGTTTAAAATTTCTTTTAAAATTAAGCCTCTATATTATAATTTGGACTAAGTTTAGGTATAATTATTTACATTTTTATTATCAAATTATTTAATAAATATATAATATGCGTGAAATTTTTTTTTTAAAAAATTGATTATATAATGTTAAATTGTAAAAATTGTACAATTTATAAAAATTATATATTGATATTTTTATTAAAAAATAATCAAAATATAAAAATTATAACTTTTTTTTTCTTTTGCTACTATTATTTATAATTTAAAACATTAATTTGGTGGCACCTGAGTTTTGACCCTGGTGTAGAAAAACAGAGGAGGTGATGGCGCGTGGGAATTCCCTCCTGCTGTCAAGCTGCTTTCAGTGTCTGGTTGCATCGAAAGGTCATGCTCTGCGCGATCTGAATTTTTGCCTTGTCAAATTGAGCAAACCTTTTTTTTTAAATAATTATTTGCTTAACGTGGTATTATTAAATAATGATAAACAAATTAAAATTTTTAATTTTAATATTTATAAATTTTAATTATCTATGATATTTCATCAAATATTAATCAATCCATATTTAAACAAGTTTTTTTAAAATAATGTATCAAATGGTAAAATTATTGTGTAAGGATCTTATAATTTTTTTATTTTTGAAAAAATAAATATAAAAAATATATATGTATATATATATATAAAGTCATATTTAAATCCTCGATCTCACAATATCTTATCTTTTTTTTCTTTTTTTTCTAATTGAAGATCCTTCGCAATATTATAAAAAAATCTATGAGTGTGTAAGGTTTATTTATTTATTTATTTTTACTACTTAGTATTTTTTTTTAATTTTGTGATATTTATAAAAAAAAATTAAAAAAAAAATAGAGGATTAACCGTTGGATGTGGTACATCAGAGACCATCCTGATCCGCTCAGATTTTGCAAATCTATGCTTCGAAACGTTCGTAAATGTCACCCTCTCCTTCTCTTCCACGTGTATCCTTGGGAATATTAGCTTCAACTTTTGGATTCATTCATATGTTCATCAATTATTGACGTAACGGATATACAGAAATGTTTTTAAAAGAATAAACTTTATTGAATTCTTTTGAGACTGTATGTACTAAATATATTTAAGAATTCCTCAATTAACGTAAAAATTAAAGCCTAAAGTGTTCATTCATTCGCAAAATTCTGTACATATATGGTCAAATTTGTCGTTTATTTCAGTCAAAATTAATTATTTTTCATTTTTAATCCTATGATTTGTCTTTTCTGTTTTTTTCTTTGGTTATTACTGTTCGCCTATTTTCTAACATTGTTCGAGTTAATTTTTTTCCCGTTAGAGTCACTGGAGTTTTGTTTTTGTTTAATTAGAATCTTAGTAATTTTTTCTTTTAACATTTATCATTCATATTTAAAAATAATTGTTTGATCAAGTACCCTTTTCTCCCCTTAAAAGAAATAGTACTATCACTGTCAATATAAAATAATATATATATATATATATATATATATAATCTTTGAAAAGAGTTAATATTATTCGCCAACTTCTGAATAATATCGGCTCTCTTTTATTTTGAATTCCCTACTGCTTGTTTTTTTCATTTCTTTGTTTGGTTCTGTTGTGATTTTAATATTTTTTAAATAAATATTTTTTAAAACAAATTTTAAAAATTAAAAATTTAAAAATATGTTTGAATTATTATTCTAAAAATCACCATTTTATATTTTTTTTTAATTTTATAAAATAAAAGTTAATAAAATATCTAAAAAATATTTTAATTTTCCTATTTTTGAAAACATAATTCTATTTTTTTATTTTACAAAATATTTTATTAAAAACATATTATCAAATAAGTTTATTTATTTATTTATTCTTAAAAATAAAAAAATTATTCTGAAAACAAAAAATCAAACATGCCTATGCTCTTTATTGCCCACATAGTTTTCTCTAAATAAGAATGAAACTAGGAGATATGAATTTGGGTTACATCCATCAGTTTAGGTTGACTAAATTGACTTGGATTAAAAATGATTAAATTATTCTTGAGAAACCTGAGCAATTCAATCTTTGTATAATAAAATTAATTTAATTCAAACAACAAAAAAAAGTAGAATTTGTAAGTAAATGGACTACTCATGTTCCCTCCCTAGCATAACCAGATTCATGTTCTTTTTCTCTCTTAGCTTTTATCTTTTTTACTCTCTCCAAGTTTTAACTCTTGTTTTATTATCATATTAAGAATAAAAATACAATTTTATATTGTATAAAAAAATAATTCTTTAATATATATTGAAATGTTAAAAAATTCAAATATAACTTTTAAAATAAAAATAAATAAATAAAATTTAATCAAACCTAAAAGAAATTAACATAATTTAATTAATATATAAATAAATTTTAATTTAATTTATTCGATGTATAAATAAAATATAATTAAGAGAGATGGAGTGCCAAAGAACAGTCCTCGTAAGTTTTGATGACCCTCGTCGGTCATCGAAAGTAATAAAAAAAACTGTTGCAATTATTTCTTCTTCGTCTTCAAATGTGACATTATTCGGGGAATCTGGAACAGGCAACATTAAACTACTATATTTAGTATTATTTAAATCAGATGGTCCTTTACTTTATTACCATAAGCAGTGTTTGTAACGCTATGAAGCATTAAACTTCCTTGGGGACCAGAGTTGCAATTATTTCTTCTTCAAATTTTTATTAATCCCGTTTTTAAATAAATAAAATTTGAATTTGAATTTGAATTTGAATTTCTCAATTAAGTAAATAATAAAGTGTTTCTCAAATTTAAAAAAATATCATAAGAAGTAAAAGTATGAATGTGAATAATTTTTTTTATGTTTATTAATTTTTTCATTTGAGTGATTTTTTATTATTTATTCATTGAAAATGATCCAAACTCGTTGGAATCTTATTGAAAAACGAACACAAAAAGAGAAACACGAGGAACGAGTGCCCTCTGATCTTCACTTTCTTCTTGCATAGAAAACATTAACGAAACTGCGCGTCTTGGGCTTCCAAATATTTGCTGGCCAAGTTGTGCCTTCCAAAGTGAGTCTTTTTTTGTTCCTTCTGTTTTTTTTCCCCCCCAATAATTAAATGATTTTAGTTTGAAATGCGGAAACAAAAAGACAAAAAGAATGGATCCGAGCCTGTTCAATTTCTTATGTTTAAAATAATTTTTTGTTTAAAACAAAAAATAAAAAAAACTTGTTTGATAATATATTTTTAACAAAATATTTTATAAAAAAAATAGAATTATATTTTTAGAAACAAAAAAATCAAAATATTTTTTAGATGTTTTATCATTTTTGTTCTATAGAATAAAAATAATAAAAAATAACAATTTTTTAAAATAATAATTCAAACAAATTTTTTTAATTTTTTTATCTATTTTAAAAATATTAAAACTAGAACAAAATCAAACAGGGACCTATTTGATTTCTTATTTCTAAAACCATTTTTTTAAGAACAAAAAAAATAAAAAAATTTATTCGATAATGTGTTTTTAATGAAGTGTTTTGTAAAATAAAAAAAATAAAATTATATTTTCAGAAACAGAAAAATCAGAACATTTTTTAGATATTTTGTAATTTTTATTTTGCAGAATAAAAAAAAACAGAAAACAACGATTTTTCATAATAATGATTTAAACATATTTTTTAATTTTTAAAATTTATTCTAAAAAATATTTGTTTTAAAAACATTAAAACTAAAACAGAATCAAACAAGCCATAAAATTTGCAATTTTATTTTATAAATATTCTGTCAAAATTGAATTAAAAAAATACTTATATGTTTGTCCTTATTAATTTTTAAAAAATAAAAAATAAGAAAAAAAAATAATCTCAAAATGTACCAAAAAAAGGAATTTAAACTGAAAAATGGTTCCAATCAAATTGAAAGTTGGAACAATGTTGGACTTAAGAAAAAACCTTTTGTAAATATGTAATAAAATCTAAATTTTTTTCAAATTAAAAATTATCACTATTTTAAAATTAGAATGTACATTTTTTAACCTATGATTTAATTTTTTTCAATTTGGATTTTTTTTTACTAAGTGTGAATATAATGATATCTTATTAAAGAGAGATGAAGAAAAAAATAGATAGAAAGAAAATATATAAACACATACATACTCTCACTCTTTGGTATCTAATGTGAATCTTTTTATATTCAATGTATTATCTATATATATTATAAATTTTATAGAAAGTTGTTACTGTTTATAAATTAAAATTTTTCTGTATAAAACCCATACTACTAGCACGGATCTCCTCTAGTTATGCTAAGGAGAAAATAATACAATAAGGTGAAAGTGTATGCAAAATTTATTAATTATTTTTTAGTCACTTTTTCTTAGTGCATGTTTAGATTAGTGTTTAAAAAAGTGAAAAAATTATGTTTGCAATCTAATAAATAATTACTTTATCCAAAACGTAATTTGGGAGAAGGAAAAGCGAATCTAAATACACGCTTGATATCTTTCTAACAAAGCAGTGTTGTCTAAGTAAAAGAGGATCACCTTCTCTTTTTCCAACATAATAATAATAGATTGAACATAAAAGGATCAAAAAAAAGATTCCTCCGACCTTGTGCGCGATCTACTCTGCAATTTAAACATAAATGGAAACTGGTTTCTGCCTACAAAAAGGCTATGAGGCTAAAAAGTAGTACTCAAGCATTAGAGGGCAACGTATGGGAGAAGGATGTACGTGTAATTGTGGCTTGTGGCTGCGTCCAGGGGATGAGTTACTTCACTCCGGTTGCACGCGTTCCCTTGGAATTGAGAATGCAGCTTGCCACACCTTTCAATCTCTCCTTTCCCATTGTTTGATGACTCCTAACATAAAAACTGATGCCTCGGCCTTCCCACATTATGTACCTCAACCTACACACACACACACACACACACACACACAACATACTATAATAGAGTTTATTTTAAAAAATGTTTAATTTATATATATTTTATTTATTATAAAAATATGGAAAAAATTATTTTAGTAAAAATATAATTAAAATATATTCAAAGATATTATTATTTTTATTAAGATATAATTTATTGAAAAAAATTTAAATTTTTATTTTAATGTTATGTATTTTGTATCAAAAATTATAAATTTAATTTATTTTAAATTTAAAAATAATTATTTTATATTAGTAAAATATATATTTAATATTTGTAATATCATATAAGTAATATATATATATATAAGAGTATTTTTGTTAAAATGCATGTAATTACAGCTTATTTTTTATTATAAGAGAGATTAATATAATAAATCTTATAATTTTAAAATAAAATTATAATTTTTGAAAATAAAAAAAATCATATAATTTGAATATATTTTATAAAAGGAAATCGTAAATTACCCAAATATAAATGCACAAAAATTGGTGCCCAGTGGTTATGGGCTCTTTGGTACATAAGCCAATTCTAGAATCTGGATCAAATAATCAAAAAGCCCAGACAATTCATCATACGGACTATACTATCGGACCCATTGCTCTATTAAAATGTTCATCGGCAGCCCTTTTTCTTCTATAACTTAACAAAAAGAAAAACCTAGTTATAACTTGAAATTAACATGTAAAATTTATGGGACTCACCAATTGCTTTATCTTATTACAACAGGTTTATACGTATTTGAATTTTACTCTGACGCATGTAAGATTTGCAACTTGAATCCAATACCAAGGAACAACTAGGACCAAAGTATTTAAGTGGATTTTCTTTTCCAATTTATGCCAGTGCTAAATTGGAAAGTACTGCAGTGGAGGTGAAACCCAGTAGAAAGAGTGATGAATGGAAAGCAGCGATTCACGTAACAAAGACGAGACTTAGTTTTTTTTTTTTTCAAATGATCTACATTATATCATGCTTATTCATAAAAATGAATAACGATATTCAACTTTAAATAATAAATGGAAACAAATTATGAATATAAAAATAGTACCAAAAAACTATTACTTGAAAGGTTAGCTTAATTAGAAGATAAAATCTTTCATTAACAATTTGGGTTTGATTTAACTTCAAGTGTGCTAACCTATACTGTTAATATTAACATATCCACACACACACTTACACATATACATATTCTTTTTTTTTTTTAATACTTGACATTTGTTTACTAATGAGAAACTAGTAAAATAATTGCAAGGCAACTCTTTGAATAATATCATATGCCTTGAGTATTTTTACAAATTCTACTAAATTGTGAGTTACAATGTAATAATTATCACTCTAAAGGACTGTCATCATTTTTTAGTCATTGATTTGTTTCAATGGTTCAGAAAATGTCACTTGCTTGTGGTATTGTAGTTCTTTCATTTTAGTTGACATTAAAGAACTTTCATTTATATTTGCATTAGTTTTCTCAATATCACTGTCCAACAATAAGATACTCAACAAATTCCATTATTAACAACAATATACTGTGAAACAAATTAAATATAAAAAGTACAAATTCAAGTAATTAACATTTTTCTTTTATTCAGTTAGGAAAAGAGGGAGCCTAATACCAAATGTATAAGTTAACATGTAAACTTATCCGCGAATGATTCGATCTGACAAAAAACTAAGACAGATATGTACAGTGAGCAGTTAAATTGAACCTTCCCAAATGAATGAAACTTTGATAAAAAAATATGCACAGGAAAAGGGGAAAAAATATAATTGATTGTAAATTTCCATCAAGCTGATCCGTGGGTGTAGCAAAAAGGAAGCTCTTCTTGGAGTGAAATAGACTATAGTCGCTGGCATCTGAAAGGGGGAAAATTAGTCAAGAGCTTGCAGCCATGAAATTGAAACTGTGGGTATCGCCTATTAATGTAAAATTAGAGGGTGGGCCCGTGCATCAACAAGAAAAGCAGAGGGAATATGAAAAAATATACGATGGAAAGAGATTTAAGGAGACACAAAAAAAAAAAAACGAAAAAGAGTCCCATTACCGTATCCAGACATTCAGTTGTTACACACGCACATATGAAGATGGTTAGGTAGAGAAATACAACACTTAATTTGGAATTTCCACTTACTTCCCACTCCCATTAGCTTTCAGTTAATAGTTCAATATTCTATTGCAGTTTCCTTGATTCTTAAATTGAAAATATACCTGATCGTCAAAGCAGAGTAGAATGAAGAAGATGAAGATTGGAACTAATGCTATGGTCGTGACAGAGAGACACTTGGAATTGATGCTTCTAATCCTTGTTGACCGTGTACGGCAGATTTTAACACATTATATTGCTCAGTCACAGAATTATACAGGGCTTGTGTATATGCCTCCTTAGCCTGCACCATAATAAATCCATTTGGTTTCAATCAAATTAACCATGTATGAAGCTCTTTGAAACAAAGAATTAAGAGTTAAAACTACACGTTACATCCGGCAGGTGAAAATTGGTGATATGTCTCAACAAGACATATATATACATATTTTCAATCTTAGCCTCAAACACTTTTTAACCCGAGTTTGTAAAGAAGGGAGCGTAATCACAACAAAATAAAATAAATAAAAGAAATTTTCTGTAACCTGCAAATATGAATTCTTGTGTATTATATGCACCAACATAATTGTTGATGTCAAGTTATGCTAGAGGGACAGTTGTTCAGGGATTTACATGAAGTATTGTCCTTTTAGCAGGCCAGGCCTAAAAAGCAGCTAAATAAACCTTAAGTTTACCCAGATTTTAAGTACGATTTATGTTTGTGCTATCAACAATGACAAATGAGACAGTATCTGCACTCAGTGATTGGTTAAAAATGAGTTCATAAGACATTCTTGAGTGGTCATGAATTAGACAACAAAATGGTAGTAGTTGATTGTCAAAAGAAAATTAGTGTAATGATAAAATAAGAAATGTAATTAGCCAAGGGCAAGTCCGGGTTACCAAATTCAACTAACCGTTTCAGGACTTTCACAAGCGGCGGTGTTTTCAGAAGAGCTTATCTCTGGAGCCACTGATAATCCAACCCCATGAAAGGAGATAACTCTCTTCTCCCCAATTTCTTTTTCCACCTGCAAAACTAAATGGTCTCAATAAAACAAACCATGAAATATCAAGTGGACTCTTAAAGTCAAGGTTACCATACCTGAGGAGGAGGGGGCATTATATCATAGCACAATAACGCCAAAGGATATATATGACCGGGTGGACCAGAATGTTCGACGAGCCTTCTCATATTATCAACTGAAGAAGCATCAAAGGGTGCCTGAATTTTTTTTTTTCGGGTCAGTATGGAAAGCCCATAAAATTGGTGATGTGTATAATTTCATAGTTTGAGCCAAAAATCAGGACGTCATCTCTAGATAATATTTCTCTTATTTTCAGATTAAAAAAAAAAAGGAGATCAACTAAGCAATTTTTGTAGACAACTAATTTTACTTAAACAGATCTAAGATGTGATAAGAATAAGTAAATCTAAACCACAATGGACCCTTATATTTTACAACCTACCGGCATCCATTCTCCTGTGAGGGGATCTCGTCGATCTCTGCCGCCACTTGGTGCAATCCAAACTATCTGTGACCCACTCCTGTACCAAGAGGCAGCATATTAATGCCGGGATGCCAAGTTAATGGACATTTGACCAATTAAAAAAAAAACTACAAACAGAAAACACTATCTAAATGGAAAAATACCTAACGCTATTATATTCCAATTTGTAATATTACAGATTTCAAGAAAATATGGAGGGCTCAGATTGCCCAGCCATTTGCAAATAAAGTAGTAGACATACCTTAAAAGCATAGCCATTTCCTTCAAACTTCGTGTATTTGCTTTTCTTTTCATTTCTACGACTTCCAGAACATCGTTCATGTGCTTTTTAGAGTAGACACAAATCAAATTCCTAAAAACAAAAATTGAAAGTCGTCACAAGTTTAATTTCATTTATCTAAGCAAATATATGAGCATGGATCTTAAAGTAGATGTATAGAAGTATGGAGAAAACCTGCCCATACTGAAGGGCTTGCAAAGAGGATCCGCTATAACTCTATCTCCTGCCACATAGGTCTGTAAGACAACAGAGAATTTGATAACTTCAGCATTTGTAAATGTGCATTACAGTCTATGCCTTAAAATAGCAAGAGAATAAAAATTAAACATTTACCATGTTTTCAGCAATAGATGGAAATGATTTTTCAAGAAGCAATGCAATAACTGCTGGATCTGCTTCAGTTTGGTGATTTGACATCAAGATAATATTGTGTCCCTGCAGTAAGTTTTTCAGTTTCTCAGAATTGTCCCCTACAATTATAAATGTTCACGTCCACGGGAGTTGAAGAACGAAAACTAGGCTAGGGAAAATATACTTAAAGCCAATAAATCAGAATCAAGTTTGGAATTTCATTAAAATAGCTGACTTTATTATAGTCTTTATCTCATTCATAGAAACAAGCAATAAGTAGTACCTACTGGAATACACACACAGACACACAACCACAGCAACAGAAACGCGAGCTTATATAATCCAAACAAACAAATATCAAGCACATTTGTGACAGGCAGTATCTAACTTTTTTTTGGGCATATGGTTTAACAGCAACCCAGACACAAATAACCCCTCTATTCCATCTTCTCCTACCTACGTGGGCATTGTCTAGGAGCAATGTAATTATTTTCTAACAACAATGTTTTTCTGATGCAATAATCTAACACCGATGTTTAGTTGGCTTTTTATTTATATTTAGTTTTTTATATTGGTTTTGATTTATCATATTTTATTTTGAATAATATAAATCTCTTATTGTCAATAATATTGACTTCTTTTCATCGTGTGTGTGTGTGTATATATATGTCTGTTCTAATTTCTAATTAATTAAAAATGAAATAGTATACAGTTCAACGCAAACTTAATATGATTGAATAGAATTATTTATCTAAAATTGTCAGATCATTCAAATTATTTTTTTAAAAGATATGTAGGAAGAGAAATTAAATGAGTTGAATTGAAGATGAAAACCTATTTTCTCCTTAACAAAATTTATTGTTCCTAAATTACATCATATAAAATAAATATAAAATAGTATAACCTTTTAATAATATTTATATTTATATTTTCTCTTTTAAAAAAATAAAATAAAATAACCTTACCAACTGTAGTTGTTATAAAAATTTAAAAATGATCCAAGTCAACAAAATTTGATTCCACTATAATGTAATTGTACAATTCCTTTAAAAATTTTCTTTCATTACAAACCATAAAAGTCTCTACATTTAAGCCATCAAAACTCTCTTTTATTGTAACCTATATAAGGTCTCTCGAAAGTTCGAATCACTAATAAATATAATATATTTATTTTGGGAAATTCTAAAATTTGACTATCTCAGCTTCTCCCCATAAAAATTAGGTAACATTGACTAATTATCTCTAATGCTAGTTCTGTATTGTTTCACAAAAGCACTGACAACCCATCAATGGATTGGTGACCTCCTGTACAGGGTCTGACAAAAATCAAGAGTGTTAAAGGTAATATGGTATATATTTGGGCATTTTTTAAAATTTTCACTAAATCTTATGGTTAAGAGATGAAATATTTTGAAACGATCAATCTAACAAGTTGTCGTCAATAAATTTCAGCCATTGGATATTTTTAATGGCTCATATAACGCCACTTGATTGTGGTACTATTGCCACTAGTGGCACCATAGAAGGATACTACATGTATGCATAAATACTATCTTTACAACTAAGGGGAAAAAAGTAGATACAATTAAGAAAGAAAAAGATCAGATTTTCTATTCTTCCCCCAGATTCTATCAATATTTTTCAGCAAGCAAAGAAATTGAGAAATAAACCTAGAATATAAAATTAGTATATTAAAAATTAGCACCTGCTTAAGTTTCTCTTCCATTTCATAGAAAAGGGAAATGTTGCCAATATAAGAATTTCTGCAACAAAAATATCACATTTAAGAAAAGCTATGAGTCACATCAGAATTAATCCGAGTCGATTGATATTGTTTCTTCTTTCGGTCTTATTTTTCCACATCTATATTATGGCACAAAATCCAATAAATAAAATATATAATGAGATATATTAAGACATCTACACATGAAATTTTGAATAATCATTTGTGTACACATCCAACGGTAAAAACTAAACTAATTGATGTCAGATGACGAATGAGCAAATAAAGTTGTCAACTCACCTGAAATCAACCAAAGGGCGAATATAATTTTGACCCAAAATGTAGTAGTCAAAAGGCTCTCTCTTTGCCTTATGGTATGGTTTAAAGACAAAAGGATCCTGAAAAAAAAATCAATGTAATATTTTAAGCTTGATATTCATATGAAGTGATAAATTTGGCAAACTAAATCTGGATATATGCCAAATCCTACTGAAGCATAAGATTCTGTGCAAACAATAAGAATAAACAATCCTAGAATTCAATCTTACCACCACATCCATAAATATGCGATCTAATAAAACAGTCATATTTGATAATACAATCCCATCTGCCCTGGGATCTCCACTCTGCAAAACCTGAGACATGATGATATGCAAAAGAAAATGTATCTTTAAGTCATTTAATTCAATTAAATGCCAGAAATATAAAAACATGCATTAATACATCAAATTACATGACCATAAGTCGAATAAATAAAGCTGTTTCCATTGCCATAAAGCATATCTACATTCTAAAAAAAGCCAATTGTGAGTTGAAAGAATTTCAAACTTTGCTTATGATGAGCCTTGATGCAAATTATGTTTCATAGCCGATTCCAAGCTCGGAAAAAAGATGAGGGTTGTGTTAGGCAATCGACAGTCAACGTAAAATTTTGTCAAATTTTTATGACATGGACAATCGATATATTAAACGTAATGTTAGGGCGTTGCCCGGAAATAACGCGCTGTATAGCTCGAGTATAGTGACAAATGAGCAAGAGCCGCTGCATCATCGCTTGAGTATAGTGAAAAATAAGTAAGGGCTTCCACATTTTCATGAACGAATGTGGGTAAAGAAATTAGTTCACGAGAGTAGGATTCGTTTTGAGACTTGAAATATAGGTACACTTATGGGTAAGTCAATAGAAATAGTAGATACCATGATTAGGAGGAAGATTAATTTTGTGTTTACAAGAAACTAAATGGGTAGAAGAAAAAACGAAAGAAGTAGACACTTTGGGTTTTAAATTTTGGTACACTGGAAAGGCTAAATCTAAAAATGGGGTAAGTATAATTGTAGATAAGTTTTGAAAAAATGTTATAGTGGATGTAAAAAGGTTAGGAGATAGAATCATTACATTAAAACTAGTAGTGGAAAAAGAAATCTTTAATGTTATTAGTGCCTATACACCACAAGTAGGATTAGAAGAATATCACAAAGTAAAGTTTTGGGAGGATTTAGAATGTCTAGTTCAGGAAATACCATTAGGATAAAAGATTTTTCTAAGAGGGGATCTAAATGGTTATGTGGGAAGTGTATCTTCAGGTTACGAGGGTGTTGATGGAGGACATGGCATAGGGGAACCAAATGCAGAGGGTAAAACTATTCTAGACTTTTCATTGACATTCGATCTCATATTAGCTAACACTTGTTTTAGAAAACGTGAGGAACATCTTATCATGTACAAAAGTGGAAGGGTATGTTCTCAAATTGATTTTTTTCTTGTAAGAAAATCAGATAGAAAACTTTGCATGGATTGCAAAGTTATACCTGGAGAGAGTTTAACTACTCAACATAGAGTTTTGATTATGGATGTACGAGTTAGGAGGAGAGTAAAAAGCAAAGGCGAAAATAGGGTATTAAGGACTAAGTGGTGGCAACTAAAGGGAGATAAAGAAAAGAATGTGCAGAGACGGATTATGGAGGAAGGACCTTGGGAAATACAAGGAAGTGCTAACGATATGTGGAATGGAATGGCTAAAGAAATTAGGAAAGTGGCAAAGGAAATATTAGGTGAATCAAAAGATTTTAGATTTAGAGATAAAGAATCCTGATAGTGGGATGCAAGTGTGCAAGATAAGGTTAAAGTGAAGAGGAAGTGTTTTAAATTGTGGTCATTATGTAAGAGCAACGAAAATTGGGAGAAATATAAAGTAGCTAAGAAAGACACTAAGAAGGCAGTGAGCAAAGCGAGAATGAGGGCATTCGATGGGTTATACCAATCTTTAGGTACTAAAGTTGGAGAAAGAAATATTTACAAGTTAGCTAAAAGTAGGGAAAGAAAAACAAAAGACATGGACCAAGTAAAATGCATTAAGGATGAAGAAGGGAAAGTCTTGGTTACGGAACGAGATATCAGAGAGCAGTGGAAGAGTTATTTTCATAGGCTTTTTAATGAAGGCCACGGGATTTCATTACAATGGATAGATTAGACACTAGAGAAGAGGATCAAAATTATACCTTTTATCGTAGGATATGTGAGACAGAGGTAAAAGAAGCATTAAAGTGAATGGAAAGTGACTAAGCAGTTGAACCGAATAATATACCTATTGAAGTATGGAAGAGTTTAGGAATGAAAGGTATAAGTTGGCTTACAAAGTTATTTAATGAAATTATGAGATCTAAGAAAATGCCAGATGAGTGGAGGAGAAGTTCTTTAATTCCTATTTATAAGAGTAAATGGGACATTTAAAATTGTGTAAATTATAGAGGAATTAAGCTCATGAGCCACACTATGAAATTATGGGAAAGAGTAATTGAGAGACGATTAAGAAAAGAGACCCAAGTTACGGAGAATTAATTTGGTTTTCTGCCAGGAAAGTCAACTATGGAAGCAATATATTTGTTGCGAAGATTAATGGAGCGATATTGAGAAAATCAAAGGGATTTACACATGGTGTTTATCGATTTGGAAAAAGCATATGATAGAGTATCAAGAAAGGTTCTATGGAAGGCTTTGGAGAAAAAAGGAATTCGTATAACTTATATTTGAGTAATACAAGATATGTATGATGAGGCTACAACTAGGATAATAACAAAAGGTGGACTTACAAAATATTTTTTGATAACTATTGGTCTACATTTAGGGTCAACTCTGAGCCCTTATCTTTTTATTCTAGTATTGGATGTGCTTACTGAACATATCCAGGAGCCGATGCCACGGTGTATGCTTTTTGCAGACGATATTATCTTAGTTGGAGAATCGAAAGTGGAAATGAATGAGAAGTTAGAGAGGTGGAGAGGTGAATATTAGCCTTGGAAACTCATAGATTTCGCTTAAGTAGAAGTAAAATGGAGTATATGGAGTATAAGTTTAGTAAGAGACACATCACTTCTAGCGCATAAGTAAAAATTGGAAAACATATTATACCACAAGTTACACGATTTAAATATCTTGGATCTGTCATACAACATAACGGGGAAATAGAAGAAGACGTAACACATAGGATTCAAGCGGGTGGATGGAGTGGAGGAGTGCTTCGGGTGTTATTTGTGATAGAAGAGTACCACTCAAACTTAAGGGTAAATTCTACTGTACAGTTATAAGACCTGCAATGTTATATGGAACTGAATGTTGGGCAATAAAAAGTCAATAAGAGAATAAGTTCAATGTTGCATAGATGAGAATGTTGCGTTGGATGAGTGGACATACTAGACGAGATCGGATTAGAAATGAATACATTAGAGAGAAGGTAAAAGTTACACCTATTGTGGAAAAGATTGTAGAATCAAGACTTAGATAGTTTGGTCATGTCGGGAGGAGACCTATAGAAGCCCCAGTTAGGAGAGTAGATGAGATTGAGAATAGTTCAATAATTAGAGGTAGAGGAAGACCAAGAAAAACTATAGGAGAAATTATTAAAAGAGATTTAGATTTAAATGATTTGTCTAAAAATATGATTTACGATAAGTATTTATGACGTCGATTGATCTATGTAGCCGACCCCACTTAGTGGAAAAAGGCTTTATTGTTGTTGTTGTTGTGAGTTGAAAGAATTTCAGGTAAAGAATAAAGCAAAAATAATTAGATTTAACTAGAGGAATGCAAAAGTCTAAGCGCCACAAGTCTAATAATTTACTTAATGCCTTGATAAAATCAAAGTGTTCAGGTTTTAAACGAGTACCCAAAAAAAAGTAAGAGAGCTGGAGGCACGATTGGATATTGATATTGACCTGTGATTTCTATCAACATGTTAAAAACACACTAAACCATTTTCAACAGTCAACACTGCAATAGAAAGCATACCAGAAACATTAATGCATATATACTAAGTGAATCCTGAGCTAACGCATGAAGCTAACAATCAAGAACAGATAAAAGGGAAGGCAGACACTGCATACTTTAGCCCATAGTGTTTTGGGAGTTTAGTCCCAAATTTCAATCATGAGTGAGCTTGCATCAATTTCTTCCCACGGACGATAGGATTAATTTAGTGAGGTACAGACATATTATGTTACAGTGTTTTACTTCAATAATTACACTTTATGCAAAGTATAGTTATTCCAAAGTATACAGTGTTTCTATTGATAAGGCATGTATAATATGCACGCACACAAGAACACATCCAATGAATATGAACTTACTGCTTTTTTATAGCTGTGATACAGTTCTTCCATAGCTGAAGCAACATTAGAAGGTAGAGATCCTCCTTCTGCTTCCTTCCTGATTCCGCAGAGAAGCTCTGCCAATTAACATTATGGAGGAAAACCAATTTTCAGGATTGATGCATTTAAAAATGTATTGGACAAGAAGAGTGCAGTAGGAACTGAAACCTCACAAACATAAATTATATCTCAAAGCACCAAAAACCCAAATGCCCCATTTGGTAGAAGAAGGAAGAAGGAAGAAAAGAAGGAATCCGTTGAATAATCCTGTTTGGTACACATTTTGCAGGACTGGAAAAAGAATCTACTTCCATTCCATAAGCATGTGAATCGAAGGTAATTATTGTATTTAATTTATACAAAGTCCATTATGTATTTGTTATTATCACTTTTATTTTCATTCCAATACTAATTTTAGGTCGAGACATGAAAATTATTTCTCTATCATTCTTTTTTATTCTTATACTATTTTTATCCAGCCAAATATATAAATAAAATAATATTTACATTCCTTTCTACATCATACCAACAAAATTATATCATTTTATTCACGTTATCTTTTCTTTTCCATTTTCATATCTATCTACCAAATGGGACATAAACTTCTACTGTAATATGACATGCCCACATCTTCTCTCCTACGGAATTATCGCATCTGCATCTCAGTCTAATCAAATGATTTTCCTTCATATTATTATCTGACTTCTTACCTCTGCATTCTACTGACAGATCTAGATTTTGGCTTTTGCTGCTAGCTTAGAAGAAAGCTACAAATAGCAAGCCTCTGAAATTCCATTACTTATTGTCAGAGTCATGCTTCCCTCTTACTGCCTCTCCACCCCGAACAGAGCAAGAGCAGAAATTGTTTACTAATTTGGTTTTCTTTTACCGTCTTCTCCTAGGTTTAGCTACATGTAATAAATATACCAATAAATTCAGATAAAAAGAAACAGAGTCAGATCTCTGTCCCAAATTAGTAAAACTTCATAATCCTAGTTTTCAGGTCCACTTGATCCCAAAATTCGCTGAAAAAAGATGGCAAATAGTAACGAAAGAACAACGAAAATGTTGAGAGATTCAACACAGTACGTTCCTGCAACAAAAATTGGAAATTCTATACTAATTTTTCTTTTTTCTGTCTTCTCCTAGGTTTAACTACATGTAACATACCAAAAAACTCAGAAAGTCAGAAACAGAGTCAGATCTCTACCCCAAATTAATGAAGAGGAAATTCATTTTCTCATCAGCTAAGTAGTCGAACTTCATAATCCTACTTTTCTGGTCCACTTAATCCGAATTCGCTGAAAAAGAAAATGGCAAATAGTAGCGAAAGAATTTTTTTTGTTTTGTTTTTGGGGCCAATAAAATGTTACAGAGATTAACGCAGCACGTTCTGGCAAATTCCAGCATTTTTTTCCATAAAGCAAGCAAACAAAAAGAAAAACTGAAATCAGCAATAAAAGAGAAAAAAAAAAAAAAGCGGAGAGCAAACCTTGTTCGGTGCGAGCATTGAGGAATGTTCGGGAAGAAGAAACCGAAGCAGTAAGGTTCTTGAAGGAGTCCTTCTCCATGACAACGCGTTCCTGAGCCCTGACCTTCAACGAACAAGAACAAGACGCAAGGCTCCTGGTAGAAGTGGATCGCAGTCGCAGAGGAACAAAGAAATGGCCAGAAGAAACAGGCCGAGACCCAGAGAAGAATGTGGAAGACGGAGAAGGCGGTGAAGAAAGTGAAAGGATAGACATGGTCGCATTTGAGGGGCGGAAGGAAGAGTTGGCGTGTGTGACAGGGAGACGAAGAGTCATACTCATGGAGCCAAAGAGACGAAGACCAGAAGAAATAGAGAGAGAAAGAGGCGGTGAGTGTGTGATTGGCGGGAGCAGGTGCTGTTACATGTCGCGGAGACTCACAAGAGGAGAGTGGGCGCGAACAGCTGCAGAGCCCTTTTCTGTAACTGTTCATCATGATTCGCCGTTGGATGGGTGATGAAGGGTTAGGGATGGCGGGACACGTGGAGCACTTTGAACGGAAGGCGGGCAACGGATAATTTGTCAACAGTGAGTTTAGGGGACGTGAAAAACAAATGAAATGTTTTCAATATGACATCACAAAGACGGAAAGCAAACTTTAAATTCAGATAAATTCTACCATGCAATAATAAATTTGAATCTATAGATGTCCCTTCATAGTTCATGTAACCCGATAAGAATAAGATGCCATCTCAGCACCGTATTATTATGTACGTTTGACTATGTAAGACTTTGCCATAATACATTTATAAAAATCCAACAAAACTAGAAATCAACCAAATATTTTCAATTATCCCCCTAGCAAATTTATCAAATTTTTAATAGCCCTATTATGTTGAATGTTACATATTAATTCACATAAGCTACTTAATTTTGAACAAAACTCTAGAATAATTACCCTAACCCAAATCTGTGTCTCTGCATATATGTCACACATTTAACTTTTTCATTGAATTCATCATTTTGTTGATGTTGCTTGTGTTTGGAAATACCATAATGAATAGCGATTTAGGAGAAAATGTCGTTTTCTGGATATTAGAAAGTGTTGTTGATAAGTAGAATGATAATATGAATCAATTGATTGATTATTTACACTCAATGCGACATAATAAGTTGCATAAGAAATTAATTGTTAATATTAACAAGTCAATTGCTTGTCAATTGTTTGATGCATCATATGTAGCAACTCAAATATGAGACTAAAACAAGTGTTCTTTATTCTTTTTAAGAAATAAGTAATTTTTGTGAGTTAAACTGGAACATTCAACATAGTAGGTTATTCAAAAATTAGACAAACTTGGTAGAATATAATTAAAAATGTTTCAATTGATTACTAACTTTGTTAAATCCTTTTTATATTTTGGCAAAGTCTCACATAGTCAACTTATATTGCAACGTAGTGCTAAAATAGCAAATTCCTATCGAGTCATATGGAATGGCATGGCTTATAGACCTAAATTATCTATTGCATAAAAGAATTAACCTTAGATTAAAAGTTTAAAGTACATGTGTATCTCTTTGTCCTCTCTTTCTTCTATACACATATGCGCGCACACGTATAAAATTAGAAAAAATATTATGAGAGACAAAATATTTGCATCGTTTATACAATTTCAGCTTTTTAATTCTTTTTTTAATGCTAATCAAATTAGACTTATGGCATTTTTTTTTTTAGACAACTGTCAAAAATGAAGTTATCTCGACCTGTCTACATATATAGAATTATTAAAAGTAGTAAAATAAATCAAATTAAATGAGTTGGTATATTTGACGCGTTAATTAATGGATTGAACCAATATAATGTTAAAATTAAATAAGATAACAAAATTTAAATTTAAACCATTAAAATAATAAATTAAATAGACCAAACCCTTAGGATCAGCCCATTTTAACGGCTAGTTGAACGTTAATCTATCCATTTCTATCTGAAGGGATTACAGAGCGTTTGTACTGGGAGTTCATTCTTTCTTAAAGACGAAGAATGCTGGGGAAGAATAATAATCAATTATGGAACATTGAATTGCGAGCTATTGATGAAGACGACGGCAGCCTACTAAGGACAGACATCACGTTGGTGGTCTCCTACAACGTGCAAACTGCAAGCTGCCAGATTGAATATTTTATAAAGATAAGGATGTGACATGGATTATTTAATAATATGAGATAAATTAAAGGAAAATTTATAATAATAGATTTTCAATTAAAAATATTTATAGTGAAAATATTAATTTTAAAATTATTTTTAAAAATTTTAAAAATAAAAAGTTAATTTAAAATTTTGAACTATAATTTTTAAACTAGTTTATTTTTTTTAATTTTTAAGTCCTTCAAACTAATTTTAAAATTTAAAGTATTTTATTATAATTGCTTTTAACTTTTATACGTTTGACCTTGTCAGCGGCTCAACACGTTCAACGAGCTCGGCTATGCGGTGCCTATAGATCAAGGGAAATGTTTTTGAATAAATATGAAAGAAAATAGAAGGAAAAAGTTCAATTCAAGAATTTTTATTTAAACTTAAATATAATTTTTTTTGAAGTATATTTAGATTAAAAATAAATAAAATAAATAAATATGTAATTAAAAATATTTATGCATATTATAAGCACCTTACAAGTTTAGTATCCACATAAGCCTAAATCGATTCAATTAATATTGTCAAAGTCTACATTGTTGGGATAATTACACTATCGGCATGTTGGCAGCACGAGGGAGTGTGAAATGAAAAAAGAAAATTTGTTAGAAATGTCAAATTTATCTTTTTAATTATTATTTAATTATTATTCAATTATTAAAAATAAAAATATTATAAATATTCTATGGGCCGTAACTCTCAAAAGCTTATCAACAATCTGCACGAATCACTAACGATAAAAAGAAAATAAAAGCTAAATCAGATATACGACTCTAGTAGTATTTATCGTCTCTAAGATTGCTATCCTCATAAAAAATGTTCCCAGCTCCAAGCTACCTTCCTGCTTAGGCAATAGGGGAGAGAATTTGTACTTCCAACATTCTCTAATCCACATAATGCATTTTGATTGAATTATGCCTCATCGTGTCTCTTCTACCATAATTTCAACACCAACAGGGTACAGTATACAAAAAACAGACTTTAGGCTTAAATTGTTTATTAACATTTTTTTTTGGCTCCACTTAAGATCAATTTAGGATATGTTTAAGTGATTGCCACTAATTCCACAAATAGGAACTGATATCTTATTTGGCATACAGAATAAAATAAAATAAAAAGATAAGAAAAAAAATGAATTTGAGAATAAAAAATCATCATGCCCTTTCTTTTTAGAAGTAATAAAGAGAATAAAAATTGTTAAATAATAATTATAAGGACATGAAAAGATAAAGAATGACAATCCCCAACCAATCGGGCGTGAGAACTACCAGAAAAATGCTTCGAGTATGGTAAGTTATGCCACCGTGAAAAGGACGCAAACAATGCGAGAAGAAGGGCCAAGTTATATGGGTTTGTTGGGTAGTTGAACAAGAAAAGAAAGTGTAAAAGAAAATTTTTACATAAAATATATGATTCCTGTATCATCGTTACTCAACAATATCAATCATACTTTATAAATTTTTTAAGATAAAAACAAAAAATTTATTTTTTATTTTCACAATTATTTTTTTATCCTCCATTTTCATTTATATTCCTAACAAGGGGTCGGGTTATCGAAAACTTGAACTCTATAACAATGCCCCAAGAGAAGTGGTCAAGTTACCTCTAAACTTCCATTCTAACCAACCCCCCAACAAGAAAGGAAAAAAAAACTTTTCCATTTACAGACAATATCCCTGTTAGGTATGATTACATTTCTTGTGCATGATAAACACAAAATATAACAATAAACCATTCAAAACGTAATTTTAAGGGTCGCAAAGTAAACTTCTAGCATGGCTGAAAAAATGCCCCAAAAATGTTCAACACGAAACTAGTGATAAGTTAAACGAGAGTAACTGTATTTTAAAAAAAAAATACTACATAAACAAGATGCAGGTATGCTACTTCTCATTTTTATAGTCTAAAATGACCGATTGCACATAACAAAAGCCACAGAGCCACGATTTAACCAAGGAAGTTCATGATCACCAAATGGAGTACTAAATTGCACAGAACAAAATCTGCAAATGCACGCTCAGGTGCGAGATCCTGCAATGCATGACACTTGTAAATATACACCATAGGAAGAAACAAATATATGGCAGACAGAGACAATATATCACTTAATTTATCATCTCCCTTCTGCTTTTTTTATTATCTCAGGAAAGGATGTAATTTGAAAGCTAACATACTTAAGCAACATTGTTGAAAAAGTCAAACCTAGAATAATTTGGGCTGCAAGGGCAATAGCAGAGCAGATTTCAATTGGACTCATAAAGATCAAAATAGAAAAGAGCAGAAATTTTACCTTGAATTCCTTGTTCTCCTTATTTACTTGGATCCGGAGACAAACTGACCCAAAAAAAGAAAAAAACACAGGAAGACAACAATAATAAGAAAGACAATAACAAACAAGTCCATACCTCTACAAATGTATGTAATTGGCTTAGGAGTTTCATGGTATGCATATATATGAGTGTATACAAATAGGCATCATTTGCTAATATGCAAATCGATACTAGACATTTGCCACTTACCAGCCAAAACTGCAGTCCCAATGCAAGAAAGTACTCCAGAAAGGAAGGAGTTAAATGGGAATGATCCCACCAAAGCCATGTAAACTACCTGTTTTTACAGCAGAGTAAGAAAATAAGTTTCAGCAGTGTCAACTTTGATGCAAACCCACTTCCCAGAGTAGCAGCAATAAATTAGCCTTGCTTGCATACATGATAAAACAATCAGTTTATGAGGAACCAACAAATATAAGATACTGTCTGAAGCTTAGGAGGGAATTACAATACACTGAACCACGATACATATCAATCCCCACAATCATGTGTCATGGTCCCTAGAAAACATACAATTTCTTCTTTTTCAGTAATTCAGCCAAGATCATTAAGTTTTAGCTTTCTTTTCAAGATGAATAACACAAAATTTCATCCAAAATTCTTGTATTCTTATGGGCCAACATCACCAACTCATGTCTTACTACAATGATAGGAATGAGGAACGGCATATAAAATGCAATAAACACATAAACTAATCAAACTATGAAATATTTGCAAAGAAACTGAAATCCCACATTCCTACAATACTCCAAAATTAAATACAGAAGAAATAGGAAAGAAAGGTACTAAATTTTAAATTTTTATTTCATTAAAGATAAATAGGTATTCAAGGAGTAGGCATCATATGAGAAACCACAGCTGACATTAAAATTTTCAACTTAAGCAAGTAACTCTGAACCTAGCACTTAGTTCCCTGAATGCAAAATGGTGACTGGTATAAATTCCTAACATCCAGGTTCACGTATAATACTCATCTCAACAGTCAATTAAGGTTAGAACTAAACTTAAGTGTTGTTCCTTATATTTTTACTATCAAATTCTCTATTTAAAATATGACAAATGTATAATTATTTAATAATAATATGATAAGTATATAATTTAATTGAGGAATCATATAGTTGTTTACAAAAGTTATACACTTGTCATATTTTAATTGGATAACTTAATAGCAAAGATATAAGGAATTATATATATATATATATAAGCTTTTTCCTTAAGGTTAACCATATTTTGAAACAATGTCCCTGTCATCTTTTCCCAATTCCAGCGAAGATTTAATGGTAAGGCATTGGTAAAATGAGGTAATGTACCTCAAATCTTTCACCAGAACTTATTTTTGAAAAATAAAATTGTGGTAGAATTTGAAGCTTTGCCGATCTGACTAGCAAGACAATCACACTGAACATATATCATTAGCAAGCTGCCGCTCCAAAATTCCAGTAGACATAGGACAGCTCAGTTTAATTTTCACTAGAAACGAACATGATTAACATAATTAACCTCTTTATCCTAAACGACATAAAACAGAATAAGCAAAAATAATAGGTTCAAAAACCAAGGTCTAATCTCACTCTCAGCTGCGCAACGATGATCACCACAATTCACGTTAGAACGGGTACAATTCCGTCGTTTCATTTATAAGCTCCATTTAAAACCCATAAACAACATTAACACATCCAAAAAATGCGATCAATGAGATTGTAATTTGCAAAGTACCTGGATCAGAGCTGTGAACACTGCGAACAAAACATACAGATCAATGATCTGCAGAAAGCGGGTGAAGTGAGTAAGAAATCTTAGATCTTGCAAGCGGAAACAAAGGCAAAGAGAGAGAAGACGGAACCTTGAGATTTGTGGGAGTGGCGGAATAAGCAGACCAAAGAGCGCGAACAAGGTCTTGGGCATCCTTGCTAGTTGACCTCGCCATCCTCGAACTCGCGCTAGTCTCCTACTTCGTACACTCTCGATTGGCAGCAGATGCAGATTGCAGAACCCTCGAGTCTTTTGGGTTGAACCAGGCAACCATTTGCAAAGTCGTCGTCTTTGAGCCTAGGGGTAACGTCGTCTTTTCCTTCCGAATTAAGATTGGTAGTATCCAAAATCCAGTCCAAACGTGGCCCACATTCAGCCCAAACTTGTATGTACTCTTTACCTCTGAAGTCCAATAATGGACAAAATTCAATCCAAAAAATTAAAATAAAACGAAAAACTTCTGAAGTCCAATCTGTCCAAAAAAACACTTGGGTTAATTTTTTTTATTTCAGAAGTATTAAAATGAGAGAATTTACAAAATTGGTCTCCAAATATAGACTTTACTGTTGATTCCTGAAATTAGGTGTAAAACAATAAGGTACACATTAAGTCATGTTTGGTAGGTTTAAAAATGTGACTGAAGGGAGAGGAAGAATTTAAAATTCCTATTTGATAGACTTAAAACATCTTTCTCAATGGAAGTTGCAATCTCTAGAACACTGTACTTTCCATCAAAATATGCATGGAAAGAAAATATTAATGACATAAATACTAAGGAAAAGACTAACTTGCCTTAAATGAGAGAAAAAAAAATTGTGTTTATGCCATATGCCATATTCTTTGGCATGGCTCTCATAGCATCCAAGGATAACACGGTAGGCGTGGTCACTAGAGACCCAAACAGTGTTGTTAAGAAAAGTGAAACAAGGATGATTCCAGCCAGAGAAAGAGCTTTGAGAGGAATCAAAATAAAAGGAAGAGGAGTAGGTGATGGCTTGAGAGATTGTTGTGATTTCCCATACAACACCACAATTTTATATGGACTCACAAACAACATCACAATTGTTGTGATCTCACAATTTTATTTTAAAATTTATATATGGACTCACATTAATTATTTTAATATTTTCTAAAATTAGATTAACTATGGTCCACCAAGATTTATTATAAGTCCAATTATTACTTAAGTGACTATAAAATTAATGAGTCTTAGCATACATTAACTAGAAGTCTAGTGAATTGATTAAAAATGTGAGTTATTTGTTTTATTGAAACCCACGATGGAATACACCAATAAAATAATGTTAAATAAAATTAGGTTCCTTCTCTAACTCTAATAGAGTGTTTAGTCCCATTAAAAATTACTTATCTTAATGTATGATGATTGAGAGGAAGACCCAAGTTCTTAATGGGACCCACAAGTATGTTCCCATTTAAATCATAATACTAGTGTTCTAATTTTTCATACAAGACCCACAAACTAATAACAACCCAGATAGTGTTGTTAGGAAAAGTGAAACAAGAATGATTCCACCAAGAGAAAAAAGTTTTGGGAGGAATCAGAATGGAGGGTGGAGGAGTAGGTGATGGATTGAGAGATTGTTGTGAACTCATAGACAACACCACAATAGTCCATTTTTGACCTTTCTCATAATTTCCATCTTCTCCACTAACAAAGAAGAAATATTGTGATTGATCAAACGTAAACTCTATACCACCATCTTTAAATTTCTTATTTTGGTTCTTCATATTACACTTGTTGTAATCCTCCTTATTCACTTCCAATATCGATTTTGAACTTTTTTGGTACTTAAAACACTACAACAACACACAAAATCAAAATCAATCATAAATAGAAACCATTTTTTGCTTACAACCATTGTAATTTTTTTCCCTTTTTAACTTTTGGTCTTGCTCAAAGTGGAAGGAGAACAAAGATAAAAGGAAAAAGAGGACGAAGAGATGCTCTGCATAGGTTTTAGATGTAATGGAGTTTTTTTTTCTTGATTGTATGTTAATTAACAAAAATTAAATTTTTAATATTTTTTTGACACGAGATATTTTACTTATTATTTTTATTTTTATATTATTTTTATTCAACTAAATATATAAATAAAATAATATTTTATTTTTTATATTATATCAAAAGTAATTTTAAATTATATAATTTTATTTTATTATCATTTTTATTTTTATTTTTATTTTCTTCAAATTTTTTATTCTATCAAATATAACTTTAGTTTTGTAAAATAGAGGAAAGATATAATTTAGTTCAATAAAAAATTAGTATGTACTGCTTTTAAAACTTATAAGGATTAACTAGTGTGATTCATAGGGCGAAAAGAATGTACCTTTTAGGAAATGTTTGGTATGTAGACATGCATTTAATGGAATGGGAGACAAAGTGGGAATGTAAAAATGTTGTGTTTGGTACGTCTCTCTTCTTCTTCCATGGGTTTCAAGACTTCTTCCTATGTGGGAGAAGAAAATCCTTCATATAATGGATAGAAAGCTTGATCAATCATGGGAGAGACAAATTTTTGTCCATTTTTCCCTTGAAAGCACTACTGACCATCTTAATCCTCCAGTTGTTGCTCCACTGTAGTCACACTAGCGGGCATTCCAATTGTGTCCTTCACTTATTGCTATCAAAAATCCTCCTCCACCTACCATCATCACCATCTTAGTCCTCCACTGTAGTCACACCAGATTTGTTGTTGCACACTTGGGCCCCTTCGAGTTTCTTTTTTCTCCTTTTGATTTTTGCCTATTTCTCCATTAAATTTTCCTTTATTTTTCCTTCGATTTTTCTTTATTCCTCCTTTCATCCAAACACTAAGCTCTAACAACACCATAATTGGTTTGCAGGTATGGTTTTCTACTTCAAAAAAAAAGAGAAAACTTTTTGCTTGTTTCTTAGACCTTTTGCTATGTTTTATGGCTAAAGATTATGTATTCGCTCTTTATCAAATTATTGCAATTTGCTTGTGGGTATGTGTTTCTGTTTGAAAAATGAAAACTTCCAATGTTTTAAGGCCTGTTTGAATATTAGTTTTTAAAATAATTTTTTGTTTTTAAAAACAAAAAAAAATTGTTTGATTATCTATTTTTAATAACATATTTTATAAAACAAAAAAAATAAAGTTGTGTGTTGCAAAATTAAAAAACCAAAACATATTTTAATTGTTTTGCAACTTTTATTCTATGGCACAGTGGAGAAGCGGAGAACTGGAGTTTTCATTCATGGCAAAATTGTAAAGATAAGTAACCAAAGTAACCCTAGCCATTTGTCTTATTTAGAATGAATCCTATTGCGTTTTTCCCTTCACCATCTTCTTCCATCTGAGTTCTCCATTCCTCCTTTTGCTGCATTTTTCCATTTCTTCTTCTACTGCATTTTTTTCATTTGGTTGTCTCCTTCCATCTAACTTCTTCATTCCTCCTCAAGCATCATTTTTCTGTCTGGGCTTCTCCTGTTGCATTTTTATGTTCTGGCATCTCCTGTTGCATTTTTCCGTACAGGCGTCTCCTCTTCCTCATCTCTATTGTGTCCATCACCCACCACTCAAGAAGGTTGCTATTGCCATTGTGACCCATCATTTGTCCTCCTTCAACCACCCGAAGCAGAGCTCATCGATCTCTTGTTAATCTTAGGTCCGTCGCACATATTATAAGGAACATACAGTTGCCAAACTTCCTTCTGCTTCCTTATCTACAATTCTTGTTTGGTCCCTATTTGCAAGTCCTATATGATATACTGATGAGCTCCTTCAATTACTAGTTGCAGGATTTCTATTTTTGCGTTTTATAGTCAGTGTTTGCAAAATCCAAAAAAAAATGTACAAGTTTTTTTAAAGAGTATACTCTTGTTATTCTGTTCTTCTTTTGGTATTGTGTACCCATGATATACTCTGAATTAGTATTGTGTCTGCTTTATTTCAATTCAACAATGGAGTAACCCCCGGTTATTTATATTTGTTATATTTGTTCAGTGGAAAAGGTGGATTTATCTTCTGAATATAGTTACTAAATCATATGGGCCTTTGTTTCAATTTATCCATTTTCTAAAATTAGAAACGACTAATTAATCTCATACGCTGATAGTTCTTATAGATTAGATTATCATTGTGTCTTTTTGTCAGTACTGGCCTTGATCTATTTAATGAATTCAGCTGCATAATTACTTGCCTAAAATAATCTTTTATATAATTAATCCATGGATAAATTGTTGAAGTAGTTTTTATTAGCAAGTGTAGTCTCCTTTGAATTATCATAACTGAATTTATTATGATTTTTTTAACTAATACACTATATATATTATAGATGGCAACTAGTGGAATAATAAAACATTTAGAAAGCTCAATTTGGCCAAAGCATGTTGTTAAATGTTATATTGATATCATGGTTGAAGATGTTACCAAAGAAAATATGAACAATGGTGTGTTTACACCAAAAGTGTGGAAAGCTTATTAGAAAAGTTAAATGCTAAGTGTGGATACTCTTTTAATTTAAAACAAATCAAGCAAAAGTTCAATAGGTTACGAGCAAAGCATAGAGAATTTTCTCAATTGTTACAACACACTGGATTTAGTTGGGATGCCGAAACTAACACAGTTGTAGCTGATGAAGAGGTTTAGAGGAAGTATATTGTGGTATGTAACCATTTTAATTTTATTTGACTTAGATAGTGTATATATATTTGGATTATTTATTGTAGTTACATCCTGAAGCTGCACAATACAAGAAGTAAGGGTTGGAATATTACAAACTATTAGACATAATTTTTAATAGAAGCACTGCCACAGGTGTACTTCATCATACACCTACCCAATATCCACCCAATTCTTCAGATGAGTTTCAACTTGAAAATGAATATGTTAATGGTGGAGTTCATGTAGACCTTGATAGGGATGGTGACATTTCCCCAGACATAATTGAGCGTGTGACTTGCAGTGGAAAGCGCATTATTGAAGTCTCGAATAGAAAGAAAAATAAAGAACATAGGTCTACTCAAATGGGAGAAGCAATTCAGGCATGGGCTAAGACATCTAAGGCAATGGCAAAATCTCAACTTACTAAGGTTGAGAGATGGAGGTCAAGGAGCGCCAAAGTTAGTAGTATTGGAACCATATCATCTGACCATTCTATTACTCGTTGTATCACTGCTCTTAATGAAATTGATGATGTCCCTAACGATGTTTATGTCAAGGTAATGGATAAATTTACTGAAGCCATTTATAGGGAATTATTTCTGGCTATGCCTTTAGAGAGGAGGAAGGCTTGGTTGAATAGCTTGAAGTGATTTATATGGGCTAGTAGTTTCTATGTTAGATGGTGATTCGCTTTTTGTTATAAACTATGTATGGTGGTAGTTTTTATATTAATTTCATGAACTATGTCTTGTAGTAGGTTTTATGTTAATTTTTGGTGAACTATAAATGCTATGAATACTTATGTATTTTATGTTGATTAATGTTTTCAAATAATGTGATGTAACTGTTTATTATAATGCAAAAGTGAGTTGTGCAATTTTTATTCTTATTTTTTTTTTCATGTTTTATATTTTATAGTTCACTAATTTGTATGCATAATGGACATAGATGGTAACTCATTAGTTGAGGGATCTATATTTTCATCAAGGTCAAGTGAAGATAACAATGAGTTAGAAGAATTAATGTTTATTTATATGATATGTGAGTATGAAAGTAAGTTTCTAAATAAGATTCCAATTCGTACATCTACACTAATAGGTTGAGAATTTGTTAATGAGCTCCTTAGAGGATCAGGAACTACTTGTTATGAATTGTTGCAAATGGAAAAAGCATGTTTTATTAGTTTATGTAATGAGTTAAGGAGAAAAAATTAGTTAGAAGATTTAAGAAATTTGAATTTGGAGGAAAAAGTTGTAATGTTTTTATATATCATAGGTCACAATTTTAGACAAAGAGTAGTTGCAGATCGTTTTTAACATTCTACCCAAACTGTCTCATACTATTTTAAGGAAATGTTAAGAGAAGTATGTCAATTGGGAAGAGAGCTCATAAAACAAGAGACAACAGAGTTGCCTGAACATGTTAAAAATAACACAATGTATTTTTCTTGGTTCAAGGTAAGTCTTAATTATTGATATTAATGACCTGTAATTGATCTTATCATTATTTTTATCATAATTGTATATATATATATATATACACACACTTCATGCAGAATTGTGTAGGTGCAATTGATGGTACGCATATAAGTGCTCGGGCGCCTTCTGAAAAGCAAGCATCATGTAGAGGACGAAAAACAATTGTCACACAAATTGTTATGTGTATATGTGACTTCAATATGATGTTCACTTATATTTATTTAAGTTAGGAAGGTAGTGCCCATGATGCGAAAGTTTTGTTAGATGCAATTACTAATCCTGAAGCAAATTTTCCTTGGCCTTCTAAAGGTATAATTTTAAATAAAATTTTTATTAGATGTCATTGGCCATCTTCTAAATCAATGTTTTGTTATTGCCTTAGGATCATTTTATCTTGTGGATTCTAGATATCTTTGCACTGGTGGTTTTCTTCCACTGTACAAAGAGGAAAGATATCATGCACAATAATACCGAGGTAGAGGCCACCAAGTTAGAAGTTCTAGAGAACTTTTTAATTTTAGTCATTTTTCATTAAGAATGACAATTAAGCAGTGTTTTGGAGTATTAAAAGCTCAATTTCCAATTCTAAAATTAATGCCACCATACAAGCCTTCAAGACAACGTCTTATAGTGGTGGCAAGTTGTGCAATTCACAATTACATACGCAAGTAGAGCCAACATGATATGTTGTTTATGGAATAGGAGAACATGAACCCTGAACAAGTGGAGGATTTAATTAGAAACACAAGTTCAATAGTAGAAGGTTTGAATGAAAACATAAGTGTGGAAGGTACAAGTTATAATCTAAAGAATTTGTCAAGATTATCTAATGAAAGTGCAGCAAGGATGGTGGCAAAACGTGATCATATTACAGCTCGGATGTGGGTTTACTATAACAATTCTACTAATTAAATTTAATCTTGAGCTACTTATATAAATGTTATTGTTAAAACTTTACTTAGAACATTGTTGATTTAAAATTTAGCTATGTTATATTTGCTAGTAAAAAAAATTAATTTTTACACCATTTATTGGTCATTCTATTCAAATTTTATCATTTTGTTAGTTCATTAATATAATATGATATTAAATAATTATAAAAAATAATATCAATATTAGTTAAATAAAACAAGTTAATCAAACAAATTTTTTTGTTTTTTATTCTTAAAACTTATTTTGAGAACAATTTCTTCAAACAGGTTTTTAAAGTTTTTTGTTCTTAGATCTAATTTTTAGAATAATGATTTAAACAGATTATTTTTTTATTTTTTTGTTCTCAAAATTTGTTTTAAAAAGATCTGTTTTGAAAACATTAGAACAAAAATAGAATCAAACAAGCCATTAGATCTTACACCTTGTTTTATGGATAAAGTCTAAGTATTTGTGCTTTAAAAAATTAGCTACAATCACTTGCAAAATATATCCATAATTTTTTCATGTTTTCTAGCCATTTTTGAATTTGGTCTTTATTTTGAAAGTAATTTACTCATCAATTTGCTTTAGGATTATTTTAGTCATTTAACCACTATTATATCTTTCTATCTCTATCTAATTTTTATATAACTAGACATAAAAAATAAATAATATTTTTATTCTTTCTCATATCATACCAAATATATTTATGAGATACAAGACTCTTTTCTATTCTTAATCTATCTTTCATTTCATGAAAAAACTTTTATTCTTATCAAATGAGGCCTTAAAAATTAATGGTCTATTTGATTTCCTATTTCTAAAATAGTTTTTCCTTTTTAAGAATAAAAAAATAAAAAAAAATTTGTTTAATAATATATTTTTAATAAATTGCTTTGTAAAATATAAAAATGAAATTATATTTTCAAAAACAAAAAAATAGAACCTCTTTTAAATATTTTGTTAATTTTTATTCTGCAGAATTAAAGAATTAAAAAAAAAGTAAAAAATAAAAATTTTTTTGAATAATAATTCAAACATATTTTTTAATCTTTTTTATTTTTAAAATATTAAAACTAAAACAAAATCTAAATTGTTCATCTTTTCTTTGTGAAAAAAAAAATAGTGGAAGTTTCGGAATTCCCCAAATGTGCCCCACGTCAGCCACTACTTAATTGGGGCACAAGCCCCGAACTAGTACGGAAAATAAAATAAAAGGAATTTGAAAAAAATGGAGAATGACTAAAATGGAGGGACAAAAACCAACCACCATGTAAAAACGATTTACTGGCTTTGATGATTATTTGGAGGCGTTTTCGCGTCACATCCTATGCGTGGTAAATATAACGTGGTCTCTTCCTTCCTCTTCGATTAAGCTAGCTACTAATTTTAAGGTAATAGTCGCTTACTGGGTCGGTCGTCTTAACTAGAGCTGTATCCAACCTCAGCCTCATCTTCCTCATAAATGGCGTCGTTTTCGTTTTTCCCGGCCATTTCTGCTTCTCCTACCCCACTGACAAGAGCTTTCTTTCCTGCTCGACCGACCTTGCATTTGAAGAGCCGGTTAGCAATTCCTGTTACCATATCAAATGTTAACACAGCTCACAGATTTTTTTTGGGTCTGGATTGAAAATTTATTTTCTTGGAAGTGATCAAGCTTTGTCGCTTTTTCTTTCCCCGTGCTTGTTGTTTCCCTTCAGTTCTTCCGTGTTTGGTTGATGAAGTTGATCGTAGACTTGTAATCGTTGATAGATTTTTTTCCCCGCAATCTTATTGTGTTTTGGACCGTGGAGCCAAAGAATTAGTGGAAATATTTGTATCATTCGGCTGTGGTTGACAATTATGTTAATATTATGAGTCTTCAATTTATAAAGTTAGTCCCGAATTTAGTTTACAAATAATATTATTAATTGGTAAATAAATGTTTATACGATGGCAGTGCTAGTTTGAGGCATTGTTTGAAGCGTTTGTTCCCATAAACTGGAAGAGTAATTTGGCCTTACATTCAGTGAAATGGAAAATTATTCTATGTGGGTTTATGGTGGAGGTTGCGCGGTTGTGCCAGTTGAGGATGAGATGATATATATGGTTAGTGCGAAACAGGAGTAAGGGGTTGTACAACAAATTTTAAAAACTTTGTGGATTTCCAGAGATTCTGTGTTAATGACAGGGTTAAAGTGTTGAATTTTTCATTATTGTGTAAGGATCTTTTTCTCAGTTTGGGTTAGGAGAGTATTAAGCCTTCAGGATTCAGCTGATATCCTGGGAAGTGGGAACCTTATGGGACGGCAGGATAGTGAAATGGGCTGGTGGGATTTCAGAAGGTTATTGGTTGAGCTGTGGGATATGTAATATTATTTTCTAACATTTACGAAGTTATGTTTTCCAGAACTGACTCATTTAACAAGGTTCAATGGTTTAGCTTGGCCCAGCAGGTGACAATTGGTTATAATCAAGAGAAGCACTTGTGTTATAAACTGTCACAACTTTGTTGCACATTTTAGTGTGCATATGTGGTCCATGTATTTCCTGATTATCCCCCAGAGTACCCATTGTTCCAAGAAGAATTTCTTTGATCTTGAACTCTTATTGCACCGCTTGCATTAGAATAAGGTGCCCTCAGCATCAGGATACTGATCTACGTTGCAAGTTATCTGATGAAGTGATTGACCAAAGTTATTTTATTTTATTTTTTCTCGTTTCCAGATCTTGCCTCTGTGATGGGATTTCCATGTTTTTGCTTTCCCATCTAATAGTTAATGTATATCTTTCTGCAGGTTTGCAGTCAGTAGCAGTTATGCGGAAGCAGGCATCAGGGATGATAATAGTTCTGCCGCTATAGATGTTGTGGCTGATGTTAAAAGTGAACGGGTATCTGGACACATCCAACTGTTTTGAAATAATTTGAAAGTATCCATAAAATGTGCATTTCTGGAACGTTTTTGGCAAAATCATTCTTGCTTAAGTGCTTTTCTTCGTAGGTTGTAGTCTTAGGAGGCAGTGGATTTGTTGGTTCTGCCATATGCAAGGCAGCAGTATCCAAGGGCATAGAGGTCATCAGCCTAAGCAGGTACGAGAATTGTTTAACCGATTGACTACATCTGTTTATCTGTCTCTGTCCCTCTCTTCCTCCTCTCCCTTTCCATCTTTCTCCCTCATTCTCTAGTCTCTTGCTGTTTGTATGTCTCTATATTTTGTGTTTATGAATGCATGGGATGTAGAGAGAATGGATGACCAGCACCATGAGAATATTACCATTACTGCTTGATCATTGAATCTTTTTTATTTATTTCTCTATTTATTTTTTATATTAACCTCATTAACACAAAGGAAATCACAAAGGAAATTATATCCAAGCATTGTAATATCCCCTGTCTACCTTTCCTCCCAGCCATCATCTGAAGCACCCAATTGGCCAGGCCCCCTCTCTACATGTTCAGTTAATATTACGTATGCAGAATTCAATTCCAATAAGTGAAGTGATTGGCTTTATATATATATATATATATATATTTTTTTTTTTTTTCACTCTTCTCTTTACTTTTTTTTTTGGTAAAACAAAATTTGTAACTGGTTTTTTATCTTACAGGTCAGGACGTCCTACTTACCCAAGCACCTGGGTAGATCAGGTTACTTGGATTTCAGGCATGTTAACTGTAGTTTTATGATAACAAATTGCTGGTTATTAATTTGATCAGTTATTATTTGTTTGTAATTGAATATCAAGATTTTTGTGCAACAATTCTAAGGAAAGAGGGGCCAAAGGGGTGGGGGGTGGGGGTGGGGGTGGGGAGTGAACAAATATTGTAAAATTTTATACACATCAATTTTATAAAACGAGCTTCTTTTCTTTTTTATTTTTTATTTTTTTAATGATGCATTTAAATTTACCTCTCCACATCATTCACTAATATGTTAATGTTTAGATACTTCTTCTCTTGCCCTTTCCTTCACTCATGTTTTTGTCTCATAATTGTTAAAAGAATTTATTTGATGACTCCAAAGTGAAACATTCAGGGTTAAGTTTAAGAAATTCTGCCACTATTTGTACACTTGCATTTGACCAAATAAAATAAATAATTGTCATGCTTGTCCACTTTATGATAACTTAGCAACTGCTAAAGTATATCAGCCTGAAGATAGGCATGCCTGGTGTGATCTGACTGAGTAAGAGAGCATCTTATTTTTAACAAATGGCCTGTTTGCTAGGAGAGAAATGGAAGGAAAGGAAAAGAAATGGTGGATGGAGAGTATCTTTCCTTTGTTTGGTTTGCATAAGTAGGAAGGAAAGGAAAGGATTAGGGAGGAAAGAAACATGTGGGACTTGTGCCATTTGTGCTCAATCCATTATTCGTCCATTGAGTAAATGAAAGGAAGAAAATGGGGAGAAAAGGCATGCTATTGGGTCCTGCTTACTATTGATGCTATCACCCCACCAACCATGAAAATTTAAGAAATGCACTGTTTGGACGGAGAGCATTTGAGAATTATATAAATTATGTTTGAAAATAAGAAATAAAAAGTAATTATGAATAACAATAAAACATATAGAAATCAAGATAAATAAATGCATACTTATATTAATATAAACAAATGAAGATGAGATATACTATATTCATGGTAAATATATTTAATCATATAGACAATAAGAAAGTAATTTGATATCTAATTTGCATGTATTTCTTTTCTTTTCCTTAATGAAACCAAATAAAAGAAGGGAAATGTCTCTTCCTTTCCTTCCTATCATACCAAACAAACTCATCCACTTTCTCTTCCATTTCCTTTCTTTTCTCATGTACTATTTCGTTTCTTTTTCTTTTCCTCCTATCATACCAAACAAAAATTTTACTATCTCCGTTGACCAGATAGTTGGGCTAGTTTGTGAGTGTTTAAACTGTAAAGGAATAATGTCAACTGCCAATTATGAGATATGTGATGTCATATATCAAGTTCTATGATACTGTCGGTTTGGCATCCATACAACTCTTCAATTTTTTTCTTGGGGAATTTTGAATAATAAGCTTAACATGCAGGAGACGTTTTTTATGTCAACTGGGATGAAGTACTTGTTGGAGCTACTGCTGTGGTTTCAACCCTTGGAGGTTTTGGTAGTGAGGAACAGATGAAAAGGATTAATGGTGAGGCTAATGTAGTTGCTGTGAATGCTGCGAAGGAATGTGGTGAGGAATCATTTATTTTTATTTTGGAGTTAAATTCCCTCATAACATGTATTTTGCTGTCATTGTTCATATTTTCTATGTTTGATATGGACTCATAATTTTTAGAACAATGTTTATAATATGCCTTTATAAACAGCTGTGGGCTCTGCCCCTTCCCCTGGCAAGTTAATTTTAGACAAAAGTACTTGGCATGTGGGAATGTTTCTGGATGAGAAGTGATGAAGAATCGGAAAAGAATACCAGGGGTGATATGGTCAATGGTGATATTAGGAATTATATGTAAATCAGTGATTAAGCCATTAATTAAGGCTGATGGACCCACGACTATTAGGTCATGGCCTGCTAGGGGTATAACAGGAAGATAAAAAAGAATACAGGAGAGAAAGGGGGGACTAGTGAGAGAAAGCCCCATGGTGAGGTGTCTCTTGTTAACTAACCATAACATGCTGAATGGAAAGGGGATGAGCTGGAAGAGTGAGTGTGTAGGTTGCTAGAGGGGTATATTGTGGGTGAGGGAGGTCCAGAAGGAGGTAGGCAAAAATTTGGTGTGAGAGGAGAGTGCTCTGGTCTCTCCAATACAAGAGGAGTTTTCTTTTTTCTGTTTTGCTATTTTCCTTTTCTTTTCTTCAATTCTATAATACTGGGCTGAACTATCTTCCTATTTTACTCTGTGGGAAGAGGATTTCTGACCTTAAACACATAAGTAACACAGAATTGTTTTAAGGCTCCATCAAAGGCTAAATATAGGAAATGATGGGAATTGATGGAAAACTTAATTTTAGGTATAGGAAATAATGAAAACCCTAAGAAATAACAATCTAGAAAATAACAATTTAATTGCTTTTATTTTATGTTAATGCTTTAATTATCCTTTTGTTTTATTTTATTCTATTTTTGTCTTATTTCCTTTTGTTGCTTGGAGTTATATAAAGTCCCCCAGTAATTGTATAGAGTTAACATTTGATTGATTATTGAATACAATTGCAGACTCTCCCTTAACCCTTTACTCCTTTCCCCCCCCCCCCCCCCTTTTTTTTCCTTCTCCCCCTCCCTCTCTACTATCTTGCACTGGTTCTACATCAAGAAATTTCTATTGGCCGTTCCTATGCATTTTAGCAAATGAAATGATGTCCATTTTGTATCTTGTTAATTCTCAACCAAGCTTGCTCTGGTGTTTATATCTTTGTATGAAATGCATTCCACAAATTTTGTCTTTATAAATTTTCAAATTTTATTTATGAATCCCAAAATTAATGGCTTAATGCTCTTTTCAATATGGTGTTTTTCTACGGTTAATGTGATCTAGTTAATTCAGGGTACATAAAATCTTGCCAGAAATTTTCATCTTTTGGCAAAACACATTTTCCTGAAGGTGAACTAAGACCAGCTGTTATGAAGGTTTTAATATGCATCCTAGACTATAGAAGGCATTGGATACGTATTCTCACCTCCTTTTTTTCTTTTTTCCCCTTTTTTTTGGGTTGCCTTGCAGGGATTCCCAAATTCATCTTGATCTCAGTTCATGATTACAACTTACCTTCATTTTTACTTTCATCTGGGTACTTCACTGGAAAGAGGAAAGCAGAGTCTGAGGTTCTCTCCAAATACCCTAATTCAGGTAATTATTCTATGCCATTTTATAATTTTGGACTATGTCAAATTTGCCTGCCATCTAACAACATTACAAAATTTGGTGCTGCGTTTTGGAAACAAGAACTCCAGGTTCTGAACTGCAAACTTGTTAGGAATTTTCCTCACTAGAGGGTTTTTCTTTTTTTTGGGGGGGGGGGGGGGGGGGAGGGAATCTGTCGGAGAATTGATAGCTTCTGAAGTAAAAGAGAAACAAACTCATTTAGGTGGTTTGTGTGTTGAAAGTACATATCAGCATATATTAATCTGAAAAGAAAATGCATATGGTATACACACCTATAGTTTTCTTGTTTTGTTCCTGAGTGGTATATAGCTAACTAAGTGGACATGGGTGGTTAATCACTTATCAATTTGGTTAAACTATTGCTATTTGTATAAACTATCAAGCGTTGAGCACTTATTATAAGGGTTAAGGTGATTTGGTTGATTTCATACAATTGTGGTCAGCTTGCTTGGATTGCTTTTCGTTGACTTGCATTCTTGACAGTTCACTAAAATAACATCTTCAGGTGTGGTATTAAGACCTGGTTTCATATACGGGAAAAGGAGAGTAGATGGTTTTGAGATTCCCTTAGATTTGGTGGGGGAGCCAGCAGAGAGAATTCTACGAGCGATAGAGAACTTCACCAAACCTTTAAGCTCTCTTCCTGCATCTGATCTACTGTTAGCCCCACCCGTTAGTGTTGATGATGTTGCGTTTGCAGTTGTCAATGCTATCACAGACGGTGACGAATTTGGTATTTTTACCATTGATCAGATCAAAGAAGCTGCAAAAAAAGTGAGGGTATGATCCAAATGCATGTATAGTTAAATGAGATAAAGTAGACCAAGTGCTGCTATTATAGTCATAATACAGCGAGTAACAACAATGAGGCAATTTTTTCTCGTTCAAACTTTGCTATGATATGCTAGCAATGTTATAATCTGATATGAATTTCAAATGTACAAAACTACAGATTGAATTCTAACTGTCATGTTATATAATATCTAAGAATTTCTTTAAAGATCCGTGTTTGTAAGCAACTTTCTAAGACCCAAACATGAAGGCAATGTGTTAAACAAGGAGAGCGTTAGGGTTTTGGAAGAGTAGGCTGGATGTAACTATAAACAGAAGATACCGTCCATCGAGAGTTATGGCACCCTGATTTATTTTGTCTGTTTATTTTTGCCTTTTTGAAAACGTTTAGTGCTATACTCGTACATCGATTTTTGATATTTTTGAATATTGTTATCAATCAAAATTTTATATATACCATGAGATACTAAAAAAGATTAGTTATTGCGAGAAAATTATATATAAGATTAATTAATATTCGTAGCTATTCACAAACTCCCAAAATAACTGTTTCCTGGGAATTTGATCGTATGCCGATAGATCTTTAATGGAACTCCACCAATTTCAACCAATATTATTGTTGTTGTTGTTGTTGTCATTATTATTATTATTGTGACAATCTTGAGGATTTATTGATTCTTGACAAGATAGGAAACATAATCCGTCTTTATATATTAAAGCATATTCATTTGATTGTATAACTGACGCATGACACTCTAATTTTTTTAAACACTTGAAAATAATCATAAAATAAAATTAATTACTCGCCCATTTGAATATCCAGATGTTACATTCTTTCAATCTATTCAACCATTTTTCCTTCAATATTGAATATTATATATATCACAGAATCTCGTACAAAAATTAATATCCAGATCACCGGTTATGGGTAATCTAATAAACAAAATTCAAAATTCAAATTAACCGGCGATTGAAAACTCCTTTCTGTATAAATGCTATACGATATTCGAAATTTTAAACCATAGCTTTTGTCTATATAAATGGTAAAAGGTTTACAAAAATCATATTTCTTTCATCTTTATTTTTAGATTATCATTTGCATATGCATTGTAAGTTCTACATCTCTATTATGTAATATTTTCTTCTATAAATGCCTCGCTTTTCCTTCTGTCTTACTATATCTTCTTCTATGTCCCATAAACTTCCTCTGTTGTTCCACATCTTTGTGTTTATTTATCATTTCCCTTTGCCTATTGTAGTTGGACACCTGGTGTAATTTTGAGCTTGAAATTAATGCCTTTGTATTCCAGATTTATCCATAATAGACACTAGGTTGGATGACTCTGTTCCTCACTTCTCCCAATCTAATCTAATATATATATATATGTATATATAAGAAGCCACAATGTTTATAAACATGAACAGTGTAATTCTTTTCTTTAAACTATGTGCATATCTGGCAGGGGAGTCCCCTCTAGTTATAATAATATGTGCACAACTCATTTTCATCTTTCTCGATTTCTTCACCAATGAAAATTCTGATAAGATACTTTGTTGGATATCTTTTAGACGATATTTCAGGTTGAGTAAAAGGTAGGAAAAAAAAGTATGCCCAAAATGAATTTTAAGAATCTCTATCAGTTTTATCGTTTGTTAAAAATGAACTGCTTATAATTTTTTTTTTCCTTTTTGGTTGACACTTATTGCAACAAGATTCAGATTATGGTTGACAATTTGAGATCAGCTGGTGTTGAGGTGATATATTACTAAGCAGTATCAGATAGTAGAGTGGAGACCACACAAGCCGGAGGGTCATGCACCCAAATACAATCATCAGAGTACGTTTTTGTGGCAGACTAACTAGATTATGGGCAGCCATGTTGGCTTCAACGAGGAACCCAAGAAATACAATATAAATCAAAAGATGTTCCTAAAATTACTTCGAATATAAGAAACTAATCTACTTAGATATAAGACAAGATATAGTCTTCAACAGAATATTTACCCCATGATGCTGAGATGAAGACCCTGGGAAAATATGCAAAACAATGAAGATGGAGTCATAAAAGATGGCTTTGAAGCGTATGGTAAACATATTGTCCTTTAAAGTGTTATTTGACTCTGCTAGTTGTTGTTGCAGGGATCAGGCAAAACACCCTTAGGATTGATCCAAAGCACCCAAAGAATTACATTCAGTAATTGTGGAATTTTTTCTTCAAGAAACTATTTAAAAGAAAACCAGAGGGAATAACCATGAATTCTATCATCACGATCTATTGCCATTCATCTCTAATTTATGGTTCAACACCTTTATCTAGAATTTTTCTGAATCAACACGCCTCTTTAATCATAAAGAATCTATAGAATTAGTTAATTCTTTTGAACATTTATACCCTTTAATTATATCTAAATAGTATTCTGCTAGCAGTTGACTGCTAGCGTCCTAGCAATTGATTGGTGGCCTTCTGTTTCACATTTTCAATTTCCAGGGCTTAGGGTCCTACTAGGCGACTGCTAGTATTTGTAATTTGAAATATTCCTTAATTTTCTAAAAAATACTATTTTAATAATTAAAAAGGCATTTTAATTCCCTCAATTATCCTTTCGACATGTGAGGAGATGTTCTTGAACTCCTTCATGTTGCATATTGCATTACCTGCATTAAAATCAGGTGCTGCAAGCTATTTAATGAAGTTACTGACCTAGTTATTTGTTTCTCTCACTTTCCAGATCTTGCCTATGGTACGATCTAAGACTGAATTTTCATATCTTTGCTTTCCTCTGTAACAGTGAATGTGTATCTAGCAGAGCAGTTATGCAGAAGCAGGTGTCAGGTATGATTATATATCTGCCACTATAGATGTTGACATGTGGATGTTAAAAGTGAAGCTTTGAAATAAATTGAAACTATTCATAAAATTTGCATTTCTGGATATTTTTGCAAAAACATTCTTGCTCAAGTGCTTTTCTTGGTAGGTTATAGTCTTAGGAGGCAGTGGATTTATTGGTTCTGCATGTGCATGGCAGCGGCATCCAAGGGCATAGAGGTTATAAGTGGATTTAGATCTTCTCAAGTGAATAAATGATAAAATATCTTTCAAGTCAAGAAAAATAGAAAGAAAAAAAAAAGGAGTAGGTGAAGAAAGAGGAAGTAGATCTCATACATACTTCTACTCTTTGTGACACTCTCTTTTCATTTGAGAGGCACTTTACCATTTACTCAATTGAGAGAATCTAAATTCGCCTTAAGCAAGTATGTGTCTCTTTCCCTCCCTTCCTTCTCTCACTTTTTCTCTAGTCTCTTCCACTGTGTGTGTGTGTTTTGTCTTTATGTGTGCATAGGGTGTAGATAGAATGAGGGTGTAGTAACTGTATTGAATGGGACAGAAAACATAACAGAAGGGTAAAATGTGTGAATATATCTTCAAAATGTGAAATTATAGGCGAAATTATTAAAAAAGATTTAGACTTAAATGATTTATTTAAAGACATGATTTATGATAGAATTTTATAACGTCGTTTGATCTATGTGACCGACCCTTTTTAATAGGAAAAAGTTTATTGTTGTTGTTGTATATCTTCAAAATGTGAAACCCCTATATACATTTTAAAGGAGCAATAGTTTTACACTCAGAAATGGACTACCTGTACCATGATAATATTACTGTTAATTCTACATCCTTGAATTTTTATTAGATAAACCCCATCAACACCAAGGAACTTATATCAAAGCATCGTAGTATCCCCGTCTACCTTTCCCACAAGCCACGCCTGAAGCACCAAATGGCTACCTTATGCCTGTTCAGCTAATATTACAGATGCAGAAATACAATAAGTGAAGTGCTTGGCCCTTTTAATTCACAAACATTTACTCTATTTTTTTAAAACAATTTATAACTGGTTTTTTATTTTACAGGTCAGCATGACCCACTTACCCAATCACCTGGGTGGAGCAGGTTACTTGGATTTTAGACATGTTAACAGTAACTTTATGATGTGCACCAGGTGGGGGTGGGGAGTGAACATATTTTATAAAAATTTATACACATCAATTTTAAAAGAGTATTTGTTTTTCATTATTGTCAAACGGCCTAGAAATTTGCCTCTCCACATCTTCCACTTGTGTGTGAAAGTTTACATATTTTTCTCTTTCCTTTCACTTTGTTCTTGTGTTTGTCTTTTGATTGTTTTGCTTGGGAATTTTTTACTAATATGCTTAATGTGCGGGAGATGATTTTTATGTAAACTGAGATGAAGTACTTCATGGAGCTAATGCGGTAGTTTCAACCCTTGGAGGTTTTGGTAGTGAGGAACAGATGAAAAGGATTAATGTTGTATCTGTGAATGCTGCAAAGGAATATGGTGAGGAATCATTTATTATTATTATTTTGCAGTTAAAACTCCTTATAAGATATATTTAGCTTTCCTTATACATGTTTTGTTAAATTCTATATAGACTTATCATTTATAACAAAGCCTTTTTAATGAGGCTTGCTTTTGAGTAATGAACTAATAGAAGATAAAGGAAATGATTTGATGTGGACTGATATGGACAGATTCATTTTGGTTTATAAGTAGTGTCAAAACAGCTATTGGCTCTGAACCTTCCCTTAGTTAGTTAATTTTACACAAAATGATTTAGCACTTGGCAGTGTTTCTTTTTCTTTGTATATCCAAGTGAAGAGGATTGGATGACAAGTTTCTACGAGGCATTGCTATATTTTACCAAATTAAATGATGTCCATTTTAGAACCGATCTTGGTTTAGTGCATATATTTTTGTATGGAATGCACTCCACATTTTTTCTCTTCATAAATATTTGAGTTTGAAACCCAAAATTAGTGGCTTAATTCTCTTTTCAACATGATGTTATTTCTATCAGTTATATATGAACAGGGGGCATAAGATCTTTGCAGAAAATTTCAAATTTTGGTAAAGCACATTTTCCTAGAGGTGAACTGACACTAGCTTTATGAACGTCTCTAATATGGATCCTATACTATAGAAGGCATTGGATATTGATTCTCTCCTCTATTATTTTTGTTCTTGCCTCACAGGGATTCCCAAATTCATCTTGATCTGAGTTCCTGATTACAACTTACTGTCATTTTTACTTTCATCTGGGTACTTCACAGCAAAGAGAAGAGCAGAATCTGAGGTTCTTATGAAAATATCCCAATTCAGGTAATTATTCTATGCCTTCTACAATTTTGGACTTTGTCAAATTTACCTATCATGAAACAACAATACGAAATTTGGTACTAGGGTTTTGTAAACAAGGACCCCAGGTTCCAAACTAGAAATTTTGTTTGTTGGAGAATTGCATATTAGCAAATGTTATATTTCTCTAAAGAGAAAATGCATATGGAATAAGCAGCAATATGTTTCATGGAATATGCATTTTGTTTTTGAGGGGCATAAAGCTAACTATCAGTTGAATCAACCAACAAAGCGTGCTTGGATGGTTTTTCATTGACTTGCATTCTTAACAGTTCACTAAAATCCTAACATCTTCAGGTTTGGTTTCATATATGGGAAGAGGAGAGTGGATGGTTTCGAGCTTCACCAAAACTTTATAAGTTCTCTTCCTGCATCTGAGCTACTGTTAGCCCCACCAATTAGTGTTGATGATGTTGCGTTTGCAGTTGTCAATGCTATCATAGATGGCGACGAATTTGGCATTTTCACAACTGATCAGATCAAGGAAGCTGCAGAAAAAGTGAGGGTATGTGCATGTACAGCAACTGCTGCTACTATAGTCATTATATGGCGGGTAACAACAATGAGGCAATTTTTTTCTCTTGTTCAAACTTTACAATGATGCTGGCACCACCTTGTGCGTCTTTTATTTTGTCCCATAAGTGTTTTAAATTGTCAAATTTGTCAATTCAATTGCTATTGAGTTAGTTTTAACTATATAGAAATAATATTTCATGTGATTGTTGACTCTATTAGTTGTCCAATTCTTGAAACTCCTAAACTGAGCCTTAAATTAATCGGGGAAAAAATTTGAAGAAAAGACTATCAGCTAATTAAGAGAGCTAACAGCCATATATGGTTTATAGAATAGCTAAAGTCATCTCAGTAGCAACTAGGATGACAAACTGACAATTTAAGTCACTTATGAGATGAAATAAAAATAAAAAATCAATTTGGTTCGTTTTAAACTTATGGGATTAATTTGATAATTTAAATAAAGTTACAGTATTAAAATACTAATTTAACCTATTTTATATATTTATTTTTGCCTTTTTGGGGTGCATGATTGCATCTTATTTAGTATTATACTTGTTCATCAATTTTTAATTTTTTAAAATAATGTTATCAATTAAAATTTAATTTATGATAAATACCAGGAGGAGAGGTGTTGCACTATTTTCACATTGGATGGTAAAGTATTTTTACCACCTTGTTAAGATTAAAGGCTCAGAGTTGACTTATATCAATAAATGGATGAATGCAAATTGATATAAGAAAACCTATAACAGTATATTAACCAACAAAGGTCATTTCTATCAACGACCTACTTCAATTTCTATGACTTTCAGAAACTCTTTACGATGATTGATTTATCATGCTCACTACCAACATTTATGTTTTCACATGTTCATAAAAAAATATTTCTGATATTAGTTTTTACTCACTTATTAATAGTAAATAAATGCATATATTTTCTCTAACTACAAAGTAATTGATTTTACAAGGAGATTAATTACAAGAGAAATACACATTCTCACAATAAGGGTTTACAAATATGCTTAGGAAAGCACTCTGAAATCATGTATATATCCCAGACACAAAGCTCAAGTAGTTTCCTAAAGACTTGGAAGATGTGGGAGCAAGAAACTGATGAAATTAAACAAGACAGGGTTGCTTTGTATGCTCAATAAACTTGCATATTTCTTTAGTCTACTCTTAAATTCTTTTATATGACATGACTTAGACCATTGAAATTCATAAACAAATTAAAACTAGCCATTGCAGGAATCAATACTTTTGGTGCAAGATATAGGTTTTCAATGAAAAAATGTTTTCAAGTCAACTCAAAATTTGAACTTTTCTTATGTGCAGCTGAATCCTTCTAAATTTCAATATCTTTGAGTGGATTTTCCTCATGGATTCTCCTCTGATTTGCCCTTTTAGTCTCTCTTTCATTTGATCTTCATTCAGATTGTTTGAAGTTTTCATGTGGGAGAAGTCCTTTGTTTAATTAATGCTAAGCATTGATGTATTTCTTCCATGAAACTTCTTTTCCTTTTCTTCCATCGTCTTTTGGTCGTTAAAGAACTGCAGGAGTTGATGATGAAATCATTCTTGAGCAAATAATCTCTAGTTCACGGAAATGGATTCTTTGCCGATCAAAACAATCTGAACTGTTTATATAGATTTGAACGGAGATTTCAGTTTTTTCAAACAATATTTTTTTTATTATGATATATATTTTTTTAATTTTAAAAGAAATAAAACATAGAATGAAAATAATTTTTTAACTTTTATCACATATACAGCTATGCCTTGTGGAAGTTGGAAAATTATTTTATTTTACATTTTTCTTCTTATAAAATAAAAAAATAGATTTCTAGAATTAAAAGATAATAATAATAATAATAATAGAAGGTCCAAATTTATATGAACAGTTTAAATTGCTATGTATTTTTCACGCTAAGCAACAAAGAATCCAATTTTTACTTCGTTTGCTTTGTCTCTGACCTTTTATTTTTGAAACTTTGGCCTTTATTTTAAATTTTAACATGTTCAATTTGCGTTGCTGGATTTGCTATTAAAACTGATTTGATTCTCTCTTAATTGCGTTGTAGGCGTTGGACATTATTCCCAGATATCTGCAAATAGCTTTGGCCTAATTGGGATTTGCTTCCCTAATTAAAAATCTGTCAAGCATAACATCAGTACCACAACATAAATCAGATTTTATTCCCATTTAATTAAGATTCCATAGCGCTTTAAGAAATACTTTAAATTTCAAACTTAAGTGCTAAGGTTTACTATCATCGAAATCAATTAAATAGGCTTTATGAGAAATCTAAGGCTACCAATTTATCCCCTAAGATACTAAAAAAGAGCAGTTAGTGTAAGGAGTAAAATACAAAGTGAATTAATTTTTTTTTTTTAGGTTGTTAAATGAGTTAGTAGTGGTCATATGGCACCAACTTAATTGACATGTATTTCATGAATTTAGATTATTTCTAATTTTTTCTCTATTTATTGTCAATTTTTTTTTAAAAAATATAAAATAGATAAGATTTACTTATGTGATGAAGTTCATTTGAATGTATAAAACCCATTTAAGTAATAAGTTCCACATGATATATTTTTCTCTTTCTAAAATGAATAGGAAATAGAGAAAAAAGAAATGAAAATGATCCAAATTCGTATTTCACATTATGGATTTTATTTTTTATTGAAAACAAAAAATAATAGTTAAGTTGTTTCTATTACATGAATTATTTCAATTGATTCTAGAAGCAACTTAATTAGTTCAAAATAATAGTTCTCTAATATATGAATTTCCTGTTTACTCTATTTTCACTATTTCTATCTTCCAACGATAATAAAGTGATTTAAAAGGAGCTAGTATTGTTTTATTTAATTATTCTATCCTTTATCATTATTCTTAATGTTGAATCTTATACAATTGGTCAAATAAATACAACAAAATAATCAAACCTTTAGTTCCTTCGAGTTATTTCTTTTTGGTACCTTTATTCCTATTCTATTAACATCGCTATCTTTCTTTATATATATATATATATATATATAGATGTATTTTTTTTTAACGAAAATAATGTATGCATATTTTAGTACCATCTTGTAGTTTATGCTTAATGGTAAATGATAAAAGAGGAGGAAAAATAATTACGTCAATGGTAAAAAAATTTAGAGTTGATAAATGAGCTCCACTCTCAATTATTATTATTGGTTTTTAAAATTTTATTATGAAAGTTCAATGTTCTATGAGGTTGAATTTTTTTATAATTAAATTATTTCTCTCTCTCTCTCTCTCTCTCTCTTCATTTTAGTTAACATTTTTAAATATCAATAATTCAGAGTTTATGTATTTAGTAAGTAAAAATATAATGTGTAATTGGAGATAAATAAGATAAGTGTGAAGTTAAGTAACTTCTAATATTAAAAAAATATTTAATTTTTTTTTCTTTAATTATATCTTATGCAATTTTGCTGTAGAAGATCAATTTTACAATTAACAAAGTAAGGGACCAAAATGCAAGGATCCTCTTTTGCTTTATTTTTTTACTCTTTTCTTTTTTTTTTAAAAAATTAATTATCTATTTTTTATTTATAAAGAAGTAAAATAAAAAATAGATGGTTATAGTTTTCTAGCTTTCATTAAAATTATCTTATATTTTATTTTTTAAAAATAAAAAATAATTAATGTTAAAAAAATAAAAATAAATAAATAAAAGAAAATTTCAACTATCTACGGATCAAATTTATTGCTATGGATCCGTTTTCGAACCCACCAGAGAGAGGAAAAAAAGTCGCCCAAAAGATAAGAGTCCACGCCACGTCACGTCTAATCAATCGGAGGCGGTGAGGAAAGAGACGTGTCGGGGTGGGTAACGTTATGAAACCCTCATAGTATCGTCGATGGACAAGACATTGCTTTTCTTCCAAGCGAAAATGACATGCGGAAGCAAGAGTGTATGAGAGCACAGACTTAGACCGCCGACTTAAGCTATGTCCAGGGTCAGCCCTATTTTACGGCGTCGTATGTCCTCCTCATCCTCCGTTTTCTCGAGTTAGGGTTTTCCTTTCAAACGCATCCTCCAATAAACCCTTTCTCCTGGAAATCGCGAATCCCGAGGCATAATCTATCGTTATTGGTAATTATAGGTAACTTTATGTTTTGTGTATATTCAGGTAATTTCAATCTCATCTTAATCCTTTCTTGTCATGATTTTTTGGTTAATTTTTTTTGTTTTGGATCTTATTTTGTTCAAGCACTGTTTCTAGGGTTTGGATTTGTAACAAACCGTATAGTTTTTACAAAGTTATGGTCGTTGACTTTTCATTTGGGAATTAGATTTGCTAGATCGGGGTTGATTTTAATTGTTACGGGGTTTTGAGCTAACTTGGCTGTTTTTCATCATTTGTCGGGTTGACTGTATTGTACTTTTGCTTGATTTAGTGAAAATTCGTGCGAATTACATTAGGGTGGCCAAGATTTTTTTTTTTCCCAAAATTAGAAGTGATTATCGATTTGATCTGTGATTCGGAGCTACGTTTTGTTTAGTTGGTGAGAAACTTTAAATTTATTATCTTGAGTACTTTGTTTATGTTATATGTATATAATACTTTCTATTATTTATTTCAAGCTAATTTCAATTTGCTATCAAAACTTCTATCGAAACCATTTGTGATTCAAAAGTGTACTTTCAGATCCATGATACTAAATTTTAAGGTCGTATTGTTTTATACGCAAACTTCTGTTTTGTTTGGTTGTCTGATTTTCTTTTCTTTTCCCCAAAAGAGTATGGCTGCTTAAGTGGACTGAAAGTGGTTGATGTTATTAGTTTCATCTGATATGATTGTTTTGGAAAATTTGGTTTCACTTTGTGTGGCTGTCTTAGATCAAATTTTGCATCTTAATTTATCTATTTTTGGGTTTTTGGAGGGGGTTGCTAATTTGAATAACCTTATTTCAATTTTTTTGTTGCAGTTTTGGATGAGATGAAAGCTTGAGTTCTTTTATGAAATTTCATCGTCTGGGAGCAGATCTACTTTATTTAATTACATTGAGGTTATAGAGATGAAAAGCATGTACAATATGAACACTAACTGCAGCGCTAGGTATGCATTACTCATTTATATATCTTTGGTCAATTTTTGGATTTGGTTTTCATATGCATTCACTGATTGGTGGACAATTTTTTTATGTTAGTTCGGCCATTGAGTTTTTCTGCTTAGTTTCAAATACTAGTTTGGTGGTTGTATTGTTTAGTCCTTCTTGGTCTCTTCATTGCAGACCGCAATGAAGTTCGAGACTAGGAGTCTTCATTCAAAGGTTAAGAGTTCAACCATATTTGGACAAGCTTGAAACTGGTTTCTTTTAAATAATATTAGTTATGAGTACAAAGAAAATTAGCTGAGCAATGATAACAATGTTAAGAGAGACAGTGCAATCATTAGCAGTTAATATTACAGCCTTTCAGGGAGCATAGGAAGTGTTGGAGCAAGGAATTTGGTTTTAGTAGGAAACTGGTGCCCTGAAATTGGAAAGCAATTTCAGGCTACTAGTTACGTGATGTGGAATATTATAAAAAGTTACTGTATGTGTAGTTATGTTATAACATAATCACCTTATAATAAATTTTCAACTTTAAAATATTGTCTCTCAAACATTATTTATTACTCTTGCTATGTTTCTGAAAGTTGATAATTTTTGTCCTTCATCTTATTGGTCGTAGTGCTCTTATTCAACTGTTAAGTGTTCAAGATTTTTACTTGTTTTGTTACATAGTTCATTCCTTTCTGGACGAAGTTTTTATTTATAATTATTAAATCTGCTTTTTTTGACAGCATTATCCTATATATTATCACAATAATCAGGCAAGTTTTATATTTGCAGGGATATCCTGTCATTCTTGATGTCATGGTATTCACAATCACTGCCACTGTTTCTTTAAAACTGATCAAGGCCTAGAGTTCTATTTTAGTGCTGTATCTAAGTTTCTAGGTTTGAGTTTGTTTATAAGAATTGATCTAGTAGATAGAAATGGAAGCAAATATCGCAAAGGAATTGGATAATGTTGTGCTAAATCAGAAGCGAAAGCGGGCTACACGATGTGCTGCATATCTAAATGGAGCTTCCCGCTCAGTGTTACCACAGTGGCCATCCGTAATATCCCCAATGAACAAGCTTGTAAAGCGGAGGAGGCTGGGCGGGTATAAAAAGCTGACAAGCAATGGGGCACATTTTAGACATTCTCTACTTAGATGCTATTTGAACTTTAAGAAAAGTGGGAGACCAGAACGTTTGATGTTTTATCAGAATGATGAATGGAAGGACTTCCCTCAGGGTGTTGTTCAATTGGTTAGGAAAGATCTTGAGGTAAAGAAGGCAGCAGTGGAGGTAGAGTTTGATGACCGTCAACTTGTGCTAGATTTTTTGCACATGTATCAGATGGACTTGAAAACTGGTTCACAGCAACCTATTGCCTGGATTGATGAGACGGGATGTTGCTTCTTTCCTGAAGTTTATGCTGCTTCTGATGAAGGACCATATGAGGGTGGGAAAATTCATGATCCATTGTTTCAGGAGCCCTGTGAATCTAATGAGATAAAGTTGCATTTAGAAATTGAAATAAATGGAGTGGGTGAATCTAAGCTGAGGGAATGTAGTGGGGAATCTGATGCTCTAGTTAAGCATATTCATATTGATGCAAAACCTCCCAGCAATCAATATGATTTAGACATTGAAGATAGCAGCAATAAACTAGATAATGGAAATGTTGGTGAAGCTATGGAGCAAAATCTAGAGATAGGTTTAGATAATTATACTGAATCTGTAAATGGAAAGATGGATATAAATACTGTACAGGAGATGTTTCTTAAGGGAATGAGTAGTCTTGGAAGTACGAACATAGTTGACATATACAGCTGCTCAAGCACTCTGATGCCAGCACGATTGGAGCTATTCCAGAAGCAGGTTGAAATTACAGAAAAGTGTCGTGGGAATGCAAATGTTCAATATGCTTGGCTTGCTTCTTCGAAAATGGAATTGTCTACAATGATGAAGTATGGGCTTGGGCATTGTGGATTATCTGCTACTAAATCGATGTATGGCATCGGTGTGCATCTTGCAGCTGCTAATTGCCCTTACAGCAGGTTTAGTTTCTCATCACCAACTTCAATCAATAGAAAGTTCAAAATACTACTTTAAATTATAATGATAAACTTTTGTGAGGATTAAATTTGTTTGGATTAAAGCATGATGAATAGGAGTGAATGGGCTTCCTGTATCTTATTAGGTTTTCCAGACTAACCCGTGTGGCTGGTTGGCAAGTCCATTTTATCAGGTTTCAAAGTAATTGGTCGGTAAAATATACACACTAAAATATACAGGGAGACCCCTATATTGGGTTACCTGCTACTTATTCATCTCTATGTTTGACAAATTTTATACTTTAATTATCCCCAATTAATTGTAGTGTTATTATTATTATTATTATTATTATTATTAATCCTTTTTCTTGAAATAAGTTACCTGATCATTTTGTTGTCCACTAAGCTGCTTTTTCTTCACTGACACTATATCTAGCTTTTGTCATCTTCCACATTTTTTATATGATAATTACCTGTATTATTTTGAAGAATTTTTACTTTAATTCGTATAAGTTAATGTGTTGTCCAGCCAGCTTGGAGAAGATAAATATGGTTTGCCTTTTGGCAGCAGAGATGTCATTCTGTGTGTAACTTGAGAGTCACTACTCTAGCTGAATGTTATCCAAGTTCTGTCATTATCACATGCATGGGTTATTAGTTTATTGCTCAATACTGGTAATAGTGTATTTAATTTGTCATTTTTTCTCTTTCAACAACTTCATACTCTCTACTTTTTTAGCTTCAGGGTGTATCAGTAAGCAGAATATTTTCCTTTTATTTTTTCAATCTCATTATTATTGGTATAATTACTTATTGCCTTGAGAATATTATATACTATTATGAGTTGATATACTTTGATTTATAGGAAAATTTTTAATTACTTTGTTTTCTTTATTGCCAGCCTAATTATACATGATTAGAGAAGTATTTAACATTGGTTTACAGGGCAAGTTATTGTGATGTTGACGAAAATGGAGTACGGCACATGGTGTTTTGTCGTGTAATAATGGGGAACATGGAACTTCTTTGTCCTGGCACTAGACAATTTCATCCCAGTAGTAATGATTATGATAGTGGGGTGGATGACATTCAAAGTCCGAAATGCCTTATAGTATGGAATATGAACATGAACACCCATATCTATCCAGAATTTGTTGTTAGTTTCGAGGTCTCTTCTGATTCTGAAGGTGATATGTTATTCCTTTAGTTTTCTTGTGTCTTCCATTGATTTATGTTTCATTGACACAGATAAGAGCTTGCGTTTTTTGTCAGATATACTTTGTACTTTATCAGTTTATCAGAGTCAAAGTTGTTGACATCTAGTTATCTACCGGTCAGTTCTTTCCATATGGATGGAACAAATTCTAGAAGTTTTTATTATTAGGAAGTGGGGCTTCATCCATCAGTTGTTGGTGTCTTGTTGTTGGTTCTCTTACATCACTTTAACTCAGGTTCAATGGGATAGCCTGCTTTTCTGCTGCCAAGCTGTATGCATGCTAAATATTCCTTTTTGGAGATTTTGTACTGTTTGATAACCAATACTTGATGTGCTTCTACAGGGCAATTTTTTGGAAGTGAGATCAAGCCTAATATTTCTGGGGTTACTACAGCTCTTCAAGGTCCTCAAGGTCTTGTACATTCAGAGTCTTCTACAGTAGACATGGTAAGTGACTTGGTGTTGGAGTTTTGCTTCTGGTGCTTTGCCAAATTTTTTCAGGATTTATTACTGCACGTCTCAGTATCTGAATGACAGTGAAAAACCAAGGCTCAAAAGCTTTTCTTTACGTCTCTTAGGGTTGTTGTCCTTGCAATAAACATAGTTATTGAATCACGATTCAAACCGTGAATTAGAAGACTGATTTTTGAATCATGAATCGTAAATCATATTGAATTGTAAGATTCAAAGACATAGTTAAAAATATATTATATGAAAAATATATACCACTAAAATTTGCTCAAATAATAATTTTAAACTAAGAATTGACAAAAATTTAACTATAAGCTTCATAAAATAAAATTATAAGTCATAGCCTAATAACTGTCTCACTGATATATAAGTTCATAAATAAAAAAAAAAACTTATAAATAACCAACTTCAAAACTAATAATCTTTTTTTCATCAGGACATCATCATTATATAATTATGGTTATTTTTATCGTCATCCAACATGACTATTCTTTTTAATTTAATAAATTTAAAAATTTTATCTAAAAAAGATAAAGAATATTAATTTTTAACTTATTATCTTATTAAGTTTAAAATTATAACTTTCTAATTAAGAGAAGATAAAAGATGTGTTTTTTCGTTTTTTATTCAATTAAATGAAAACTAAAATATAATAAAACGTTTTTTAGTTTGAAATAATTACAAATCCCAAAACGAAGTTGCTTTGCAGTTGTCAAGTCCATTCATCTCGATTCATCTGGTCAAGTCATGTGAAGCCTAGTAAATACAAATAAACCACTTTCTTACTACGTGATATATTAAGATGAGGCTGACCATCTCAGTGAAGGATTTACCCCCCGGGGGGGGTGGTAACAATATGTCTTCTTCCACCCGTGGGACGCAGGACAGGTTTCTGAATCGTTGTAGGTCTCTGAATTGTCATTTTTGGCTTGATTTGTGTGATTTAGATGCATGATTCAAGCCATATACCAATTCAAATGCCAATTTGTGTCATTGGTTAGTCAAGTTGTATCAATCTATGCGTCTTGAATCGTGAATCGAACGGTAAATAAGGTACATATTTGTTGAAGAGGATGATCCCCGAAACAATTGGTATATATGCTAGGTCTGCTTTGATCAGTTGGTCATCTGAATTGTTAAAAGTATAGTTTGTTTGGTTTGTCAGGCAATATATAATGTATTCCAGCTTCATACATATGCTGCAGTTGTCTTTTTTATATGAGGATGCCTTCTATTTGTCCCATTCTTTTCTTTTTTTCTTTTTCTTCTTATTCTTTTTTTTTTCTCTCTTTTTTTTTAAAGTACAAATTCTGTTTTATATCTTGATATGAAGAAAAATTATATAGTTGATCTTTTCTTAAGGACACAAAGCAGTTGACCGTGCATTTGATTGTTGCCTGCTTATGTGGAAGAAATGGATGGAAGTTGAACTAGCAATATTGAGATCCTTGATAGAGTCTATGGAAAAAGTCCCAAAAGCTTGTTGAATTGTAAGTCCAATGAATGAAGAGCTTATTAGAAGTAGGGTACCAAAACTAGTTGAGTGTCAGATGGGTTCCAGGGCTGATAAGCAAGCACAAATTGAGGTTTTGGAAGGACATCTGTTTTTTCCTCCGAAGTCTATTTAAGAGAACATGAGGGCAAGGTCTAAACTTGATAAATTGGGTCAGTAAATAGGATGAAAAGGAGGAGGAGATCGAGTAGGCTTTATGTCTAAGTTGGCATTATGTAACCTAAGCTTCATTGGTTTTGAAATCTATCATATGGCAGATAAGTATTTAAAATAAATATTACCTTGATATAGAGCTTCTAAACGAAAAAGGATTTCTATTAGAGTCCTGATCCTATAAGGATTTGAAACTTCTAAGTAATACTAGTGGTTGAAGACTCAATCGGACTAAACAGCATGAAGTCCACATCCAAATATAACAGTTGACCTGGGTTTTTGGATTTTATAATGTACCTAAAAATAAGGTAACTAGACTCTGAAGTCCTCCATTATATTGATATTAGTATCAAAGCTAAACCTAAATATTAAGATGCTTTAGTTTTAAGCTTATGCTTTGTTGGAGTTCTTGCTCTTTGTCAACAGCTTTAATGAGTATTTTGGATAATTGCATCTTATTTTATGGTGGTTAGCCAGTAGCTAAGGTCTTAACCATTGACACAGCATTTTAAGCTCATAATAATTCCATAAATGTTCATGGTAATTGTGACTTCAATTATTATCCTGAGAGTGAAGTTTTATAGCATTATGGTGCCTACTTGCAAGGGAAATTTTACACTCAATTTGTTATTTCTTTGTTCAATGCATGTTGCAAAGAAGAGTCCTCTCTCTCTCTCTCTCTCTCTCTCTCTCTCTCTCTCTCGCGACCAATGAATGAAGAGTTTGAGAGTTAGATTATAGTTCATTCTTTTGCAACGTAGTGATTGTGAGGAAGAGAGTAGACAGGATTCTACAGTCAGTTGTACTTGTGATCAAGACCATACATTGAGGACACTCATCTACAGGATTTTCTTTTGTCCTTTCTTTATGGTTGCTTTCTACTGGGCTCCTTTGATGTAAAATTTTGATGTTACTGGTCAAAATTCAAAATTAGAATATAATATTTGTATTTGGAGATAAATTTCTGTTTTATATGGTTTGATGGCAGAAACACGTTTTTGTTTATTTTTTAAATTCTGACTCTTTTCAAAAGTATCGTACTTCCTTGAGTGACTATAGCATTCACATATTTCATTTTTTCCTCCCCTTTAATGTGCGCTGTTTACCACTTGATTGGTGTCTTTTTCATGCATCAATCTATAACTTCTAGGGAATTTTATCATATGAGTTTGTTATTTTGAATATTCTAATGTTTAGCTATGTTGTCTACAAGAAGAGCATTAGCGAACCCATTGTAGATCATGGGATACATCAGGGGAAAGCTGCTAGTGTGTCTACTAGCACTTTAAGAGCTCCAAAATCCCCTTGGATGCCTTTCCCTATGCTTTTTGCTGCTATCTCAAATAAGGTTCCTCCCAAGGATATGGATCTTATCAATATACAATATGAACAATTCAGGGTACGTTAAGTAGCTTAAATTTATGCGCCTCTTTATTCTAATTGAAATATCTCTAACGTATCATGCTTTTTTTTTTTTTTTTTTCCTTTATAATCATCAGGCAAAGAAGATAGCCCGAGATGATTTTGTGAAGAAGCTGAGGCTGATAGTAGGAGATACTCTGTTGAGAGCTACAATAACAAACCTTCAATGCAAGGTAGAGTTATTTTAGATTTATTTGGCTTTGGAATCTTGTGCATGGTTTTCTATGGTATGAATTTATTGAATCTGGATCCCTGCATTGCCCCGGGTCCAGTAGGAGATTGACACAACCAGGTAAGGCCTACAATTACATTGAGTGGAACCCACATATTTTGTTTACATTCTGCGGGGATCCATTTTCCGAGGTTATTGACACCTAAAGACAGTACTTGCTGTTTATCTCAAGTTATAACTTTTGGATGTTGGGGGTATCTGGGTAAAAGCATTCTTGGGATGGGAGATATGATTTTGAAACTTCTCAACTTTTGAAACTTAAACAGCTGAAGGTTGTCATTAATGAGGATAAATTTGATACATTTTTAGCTGATACTTTGATTACAAAGTTGATGTCTTGTGTTAGGATCACTGCTGTTTGTAATTGGAACGGTCCATATCTTACTAGCTTTGATTGATTATCTGCCAATTCTCAAAGTGGATGGAGTGTCCCTTGATAACAAAATCATTAATATCTGATAAACATTTGGAGCAGTTATTAGAACCAGGCCAGCTTGGCCAGTCAGACTGCAGACAAAAGTATATGTTAGGCCCTTGCATAACTGCAAGGATTCATTAAAGCATACAAGATAGTTTGTCTAGCTAGCTATATAAAGAGCAAGACAAGCTTTGGTCTACTATTTACAAGTTATTTTATTAGAAAAATAAAAGCTATATGGTAAGAAGGAAATAAGTTAGGTATTTTATTATTGTTTTACTAAATTAGTATCAATCTTTTTATCCCAAAAATAAATTATCTATAAACTTTGTTAATGAGAAATACTAAATTGATGTTATTACAATTAATTGATAGAAATTGATAAGCTTTAATTTTTAACTGGTGAATGTTTAATTATATATATATATATATATTTTAAAACCCTGTTTCTTCATTAGGTCAATCTCCTGTTTGGTTCTAATAATTATTTTGGAGCTTGAAATTTGGAAGTAGAAGTGAGACCAAGACATGTACTTTCTTGTTTAACTGTACATATGAATGTGTGCTTGCTTGCCTGGTATAGACGAGCAATGTTTATGATGATTATGCCGAGAATTGATTGTCTTTAGGGCTGGTTTTCATTGAATTTTCGATTAAAATTTTCATGTTTAGACTAAGATGTTTTTATAGTTTGAGTGGTTGGCCTTTGCATTATTCTTGTCAGCTGTTCAGAGACAATTGTGCTGAATGTTTCGGTGACATTTGGAACTATTTCATTTTCTTGGATATGATAATTGCAAATTTACATGTGAAAACCTTACTATACGGATTTCTATTTTGGCCGAACTGTATGTCTGTCTCATGCTTGAGAGATCCCGAGTTAAATGTTTCCCTGGCTGCATGCAGATACCATCCAAATCATCGTGTGAATCAGAGAAGATTGATATAGCTGCAGTGAAGGCTGAGGCTGCCTGGGAATGAGAGGTTAGAGATCTGACTTTGGGTGACGTCTTTGGAGCGCTATATCTTTAAGTTGCATTATGCGTCGACATGAAGCTGTGAATATTATGTTTGTTTTTTCTGAGCAGTGTAGCTTTTAGGCATGAGACTTCCCTTTTTTTTTTTCCCCTCCCCTTTTTCTTTCTCTTTGACTTCTGGACCCGACTATATTAGATACTGGTACTTCATTAGAGTTGATTTTGATTTACTTGTGATCATTGGCATTATCAGTCCAACTTTTACCTTCCATTAGCTTATAATTAGACACCAGATATTGGATATTGCCTTGTTTTATCTAGTTGTTTTTACGTCTCGATTGAGCTTTCTCACTTTGGATTGTTTGATTGGTCAACTGAAGTCCCTGAGAATGAGATATAGATTTTTATCTCGCGTAAAACCAAGGTGTATCCCGTTCTTTAGCAGTTTTTCCAAATTGGAATACTTATGCTTTTGTTTGATAAATTAATGAAGTATATTAAATGCGGATTTTGTTAAAAAATGTTTTAACATTTATATTATTAATGATTTTGTTTTATTATTTGTAGATTGAATTTACTTTGAAAATTTTTATTATAAAAAACTTCTCATTAATTCACGTTCTGTGGCTTTTAATTCGATGACTTATTGCCTGTGCGAGAACGAGATTTGCCAGCAATTTGCAAATATTAGGTGACATCTTATTTTCTGTCTTCCTTTTTCTCTTATACAGAATAGTTCTTCCCAAACTAGTGTATAATGTGCTTGATTAAGGTGAAGGCGTTCATTTATTAACAACCTTATGTGAAGAAAGTTTGAAAAATTACGAGGTGTATCAGTGATTGAAAACTTTGTTTTAAAAGTTGTTTTGATGTGTAATTATCGGTGCGTGTGTTGCAGACAGACTTGTGAAGTGTTAAAACTTAAATGAACTTACCAATGAGTTTTGGTTAGTGCTAAGTCTTTTCCAGAATCGAGTTTGAATGGTTGGAGTTAAATTAACCTAGAAGATAAATCTAATGAACTTAATTTCATCTGCATACATTAAATCTCTCTGCTTGAGTACTCAAGTCGTCATTGAGAGCAAGAAATTATTATCAGTAAGGGTGACTTGTTTAATCAAGCAAGTAACCGAAAAAAAAAGGGGCTAAGCGATGACCGTGGGATGGGATATCTCTTTGAGAGAGGTACAAATTTCATGTGTCATTATTTATTTTATGTATGGAATAGTGTAATTTTAAATGATTTAATAATATATTTGAAGATATATATGATGAGTAAAATATCTATATCTTACGAGAATTACTTAAAAGGTTTCCGTTAAGTGAATAACTTTTACGAGTAATTATAAAATCTAAATATTTTGTTCTTCCTTATGTATAACATCATTTTTAAAATTGCACAATCCAATACATAAACTACACATTACAACTATTGCAAGAAGTTTATTTTTCATCTCTATATCTAAATTCAAACAATTAATTTATGAATACCCATTGAATCTAAATATTTTATTTATTCTTATATTTAATTATCTAATGCGTAAAACAAATAAAATGACACATCTCAAGAAGAGAGATGTCATCCCACTGCTGAAAACCCGAACATTCAGCAGCATGACCCATTAAAAAAAATAGTTGGAAAGACTTTCATCTGAAGGAAGGAGTATATGATTAGTAAAATACAGTAAAACGCATACCACTAATTGTCTAGTTTTAACATCTTATCGATTTTCATCCACATACCCATTTTGCGGGTAAAATAATTTATTTCCCTTTTTTGGTTGAACAAAATTACAAAAGATATGGGCCTGCAAACTCTACCACAAGAAATAAATTAGAAAATTTTTCTTTTTTATCAGAAAGGCAATTAATACTTGCTCTGTGATATATGTACATCAGTATGTGCCTATGTTGTTTATCCTGTCTAATCTTTTTCTTTTTCACCACCCCCCCCCCCCCCCAACAAAATATCATGTCATTAAATGTATCGAGCTTGGGCCTACATGAAGCAATCCGTCCCATAATTTGGCATACCAAACAAAACATTAATGAGCACTAACTTAACTATTTGACTTCATTTCCGATGTTGACTAGTGTCTCTCCTTCTAATAAAAAACTAGTTATGGCCCAGGTTTTTTTTTATTTAAAGCATTTGAATCATTGAGTCCAACAAATTTTTATGTAAAATAAAAATTAGAATATGATGAACCACAAAGGAAGCCCAAGATTTGAAAATCTATATTTTTTTTCCCGTTTGGTTATTACAGTTGGAAATACTTTTGAATTTTGTTCAAGTTAAATTTTCTCTCGGACCATGATAAAGGTGCACATTCTCTCTGGTTTCTTGCATATGTGATCAAATCAACTTGTTATCACTGTTAGCACCATACTATTTTTGTTTTTTTTAATCAAGTGAGTGAATGTTTTTTGGATGTGAAGATGTGAATATGGAATTACCTGGTAGTGCATACACGTACATGGATCGTTTGCAGTAACTGTTTTTATTGCACAAGGTGAAGTAATTGATTTTGAGCTTTTATTTTTTATTTTTGCATAGTTAAAAATTTTTAAAGTATAATTTTTTTTAATTGGATCTCTCAATTATAATTTTTAGATATCCAATTAAAATTTTTAGTTTCTTTAAAAAAGAAAAAGCTCAATCAATTACTGCACCCCCGTGCGGTAAAAGTCCCTACTACAGACAATATCGACTCGTGCAAATACCTCTAGAGGGCCCTGCTCAAATTTTCCTCTTGTTTTCAGTATGCGTCGTACAGGAACCGATGAACGGAGAAGGATGGGTAAAATATGATAAAGATAATATCTGAGAGTCGTGTTATCTCTTTATGTATGCCAACCGAATAGTCTTCTTATATATATATATATATATATATTATGCAGTTTTCTTATGTTAAATTTTGAATTATAAATTTTACTTTTATGATTTTAGAAGTAGTTTAGAAGAGGAGTTGCTTCTTTATTTTTGTTTTATTTGTGTTTGTTTGATATAACCGACTTTGTGTTTCTTTGGTATTGTTGGTCTGTTTGCTTACGATATAAGAAAATCAATGATCATAAAGAGTACGACAGAGCATTGACACCAGTAAAGTGGATTTTTTATAGTTAGGTGTAATTGGATAGAAAAAGAAAAATCAAAGAGCTTTCAACATTAAAACTGCTTGGCTTTACACCCTTATTCTATTTCTGTCTAACTATATATCAGACATTTATTTGCTAAAAGCACACCAGTAATTATTAGAAGTGAAAGATGGATCATTTGCAATACTATGCAAAACGTAGTCGGAGAGAGAAAGATTGAAAAGCTTTCAATGTTAAAAATTGTTTGGCCTTGTACCTTCATTTTATTTTTCTCTACTTGCACGCTATGCATTTACTTGCTAAATGCACACTAATACCTATTAGAAGTTACAGATAGATCTTCTAATTGGAGAAAGACTGAAGAGTTTCTAATATTAAAAGTTGTTTGGTCCAACACTCCTCAATCTATTTTCTTTTTTTTCTAATTATGCCTTGTAAATTTATTTCTAAGCTACAAAAAATCTGATTTGTTGCCAAATGAACTTAGAGTCAAGAGGGTGACTCCCCCCCCCCCCCCCTCCAAAAGTTCTCTAAATACCTTAGAATTGGGAAGAAATTTTAATGGAGAATTTCTTGGTCTTTCTCATATTCTCATTTGTTTTCATTCAATACCCAGTTAATTATCTGCACCTCATAATGCATACTTTATTCTCCTTTGAATCTTCTCATCGACTAGATATACCAGATGTCTCTAGCATCTTAGCTGCAATAGGTGCACTGGAGTTATATATTATTGGATAGTCACAAGTCTCAATTAGTAAACCAAAAATGGCAATAAAACAGTGTAATAAGTATATTGTACTTCTTAATAATTTCATTATTATCTTAGTAAGTACAGAAGATTTGGCACTATGGCTTGTTTTAAAAAAAGAAGAAGTAAACTTGGCCAATGGCCTAGATCACTTGGTAAAAAAAAAATCATAAAAAATATATAAATGTACCATATACAATGTTTAATAAGACTTATCTTTAATATATATATATATAATTTAAAAATAAATTACTCTTTATTTCATTAAAAAATTACTTAATTTTAAGGCATCTCATCAAAATTGACATGACCTCTTGGGGAATAATACCCAACAAAAAAAAATCTTATAATTTATAAATGTATGATTTAGTGCATATTTGATTTCAAAGGAGGATCATAAAATTTTTTTTATAATAGAATAAAAAGTTATGTAATTAAATCATCTCTATAAAAGAAGGTAATTTATCTTTAATTTATTTTATTTATCTTTGATGAATATTGTATATTTTAGAATTTTCCGCACGTTGAATTCAAATGTGAAGCTAGCTAGGGACTTTAAGATACCTAACCTCTCCCAAGTTGCTAGTCCAACTTTTTGCATTGTGAATTTAATATCACTAAATCCAAGGAGGAAAATTTTGCTTCAACCTGTGTGGGAGCTTTTGTACCTTTTCTTGTTTGAGAAAGCCACCAATTTTCCAGTTTGATTTAATGCCTCGGAGGCTTTGTAGGTCCATCCATCTGTCTCCTTCAATTATTTCTACCTTTTTCAAAAGAGAATAAGTGTGTAGATTTGTGGAAAGCGAAGCAAGAAAAAAGAAGAAAATGTCAGATTCAGAAAGGGAACAAAGCCATAATTTATGTTAATGGGTTCTTGTCAAAATCTTTCATATCATCTCTTTCAATCACTTACCTTACTATATTCATCTGTGGGTGCACCTCCTTCATCCATTATTTCTCCTAAATATTCAACATGCAAATTTTTATTTTTTAGTTTTCTTCTGGGTATCAGGAACAAAACAAGAAAAACAAACATAAATGGACACACACACACACACACTATATATATATGTATGAATATATATATGCTTATAGCTATGACTCAAATGGAAAAAAAGTAAAATAAATAAAATAAAAGGAGCTTTTCCTACTTTTGAATTCTTGAATGCGTGGGGTTGAACTAAAGAAATAGGTAAAAAAAAAAAAAAAAAGAATTTGGAAGAGAATATCATTGAACTCATATCCCCCGAAAGATATATATTATACCTTATACTTTTGATTTACGTTGAGGAATAAAATATATTTGATTCAGATTTTATCCCAAGTGTCTGAAAAGTTTGTCCAATGATTCTCATATATGCTGCTTAAAATAAATCCTCTATCTTTGCTCAGATAATTAAACACTATTGGCCAATCCTAATGTGGCTGATTGCATAAGTTTAATTATTATCTTAACATTATCTGCATATTGCTGGAATTTATTTTCTTCATAATCTCCGCTTAATTTACTATATAATCTGCAATATCAGTATGGTAATCTTCTTTGTGATATCCACTAGCTGCAAAAATGAAAATAAAAAAGAAAAGAAAAGAAAAAGAAAAAGCACAAGGAATTATAGTAATCAAAGAGAAATGATACGGGTGAGGGACAATTTTTCTACCAAGTGATCCCAACTCTTGAAGATTCCTTTATCACCCAAAGTAATGAGAATCAGAGCTGTAACAATCATGTCGACTTTAGACATAAACCGCGTAGGGTCATCTTTCAACTAATCATTTCTTATCATTATATTCTTTTTGATTTTCCATGATTTTAGCAAACCCTCTTTTGAAAAACAAAAATAAATTTCCAAGATACTTCTTAGGCGGCCAAGGAAAAAAAAAAGGAATCACAGAACTTAACCATGATTTTTAGATGTTTATTATTAATTTTTTTAAAAAATAATATGTAAATAATTTAGTAGGTTCCTCCACATATGATATAATTCTTATAAAAAATATCTGATAACAAATATATATAATAAATATACATTTTACCTAAAGAAAATTAAACTCACTTTATTAAACTGGGGAGACATTGTATCTTGCCCAAAAGAAGGACCTTCCAAACTTTGGATCTAAAACAGGACTTTACAATTTTTTGTGGGAAAAAAATTATATGTAATTTGTTATATTTTTGTTATCAGATTTTTTAATTAAAATATAAAAAAGTATGTATCTCTAATAATATCATAATAAGTGTATAATTTTTGTAAATACTTATATAGTTCCTCAATTAAAATATATATTTGCTATGATATTACTGGAGAACCAAATACTTGCCATATTTTAATTGAGAAATTTGATAATAAAAATATAAGGAATAATTTTTTTTTGGAAAATTGCATTTATTTGTCTCGTTATACCCTGCAAAATGATCACGTTCAATCACAAAAAGTTGTTCTAATTTGCTTCCCAACCGAAGGAGAATTGGCTAATTATACAGTGTCGATGCCTTTTAAATATCCTTTTGCTCCGTTGGATCGTGTCTTGGGGTGAAAAATTGTGTGGTTGAAATATTGCAACGTATAATATCGATTTGATCGTTTTTAACATTTTTATCAGGACTGAAGATGAAAGAATATCCTATATTCTAAATTAAAGCGGACGTCGGTAAGGGTGTTAAATCCTCTCAAAGCCACCCACCACCAAAATAATTTTCCTCAACTTGAAGGTCACATGGGATATCATCAATTCACACTATGAATAAGTTAATCACGTGTTTCTGATATAGGGCATCACCATGCCATCATACAAGCAAACACTCTTGAACAGGAATAGTTTGAGTTCAATTAATAAAATGGAATTAAAGTCCATCTTAATTAATTATATGAATATATATTAGATATAGGAATGGCGTAATTTCTCCTCCTAGTTTGGTGAGTGTTAAGCACCAATTCAATTAAGGAGGTTAAGTTGACGAGTTAAAGCCCATAAATAGTTTGATTATGCTGGTTAATAGGCCTCATCATATGAAAGTTTTTTGGGTTTTAAAAAGTGGACATAGTACAAGTTGATTATACATTGTACTAAAACTAATTTTAATTTAAAGACTCTTGATCATAAATTTTTTTATATTTTGTCAATCACTAATTTAATTTAAAAGTTTAAATTGTTAAATAAAGACTTATAATTTATTTTATTATAATCTCAAACGATCAGTTACAATATTAATTTGGAAAAAGTTGGATGGTCTTTAAATTTGGGTCAAAACAGTCTTAAAATGTTAATTTACTATTAAGTTCTTCACTTAAATTATGATGTGTATGTGTGTGTGTTGTTAATTGAAAAAAGAAATAACATATTATTTTTTTTATTGAAAATCAAACCTAGTAATAAATATTTAAGAAATTACTTAAAATATGATATTTGCATTCCTCATATATGAATACGATCAATATTAATTACATGATTAATTGTTGTATAAATATTAAAAAGAAAAAAATTTGCTTGCATTTTTAGTTAGGGTATTTATTATTAGGTTTTGCAATTAAATTATGATATGTGAATGAGTAGTCTTTAAAGAACTAAGAATGTGACACCGTGTTATAAAAAACGTAATTATAAATTTTCTTTTTTTTTGGACTGAAATTATGTTTTTATTGAAAAAATTGATAATAGACATTTAACTTTATGTAAATTTTGTCCATATTAGAAATTGCAAGTCTATATTTTTATTTAACTAATTGTAAGGTCAATGTGTATAAATACAATTACTATTTATTATTTTAAGTGAAATACATCAGAAATGGACATATTAGGCCACATGAAGTTAGTTTAGGTGATTGGGAAGGCGAAAATTTGAGCAAAATATCACAAATTTGATCCTCTTATTACACCAAAAAATGGAAATAGACATATTAGGGCATTTGAATCAGTATATCAATTGTTAATAAGTGAATGAAGTGTATTCGTGTGAGTTATCTTAGTAAAATGTTATATATATATATATATATATAGAACTATTTTTTTTTTTGGGAAAAAGGTTATAGCTTTAAGAGGAGGAAATAGATAACGATTTAGTTTCTTTTTTATTTATTTTTTCTTTTTATTTGGGGTTCTAGCATCATCATACGTTGCTTTCCTTTAAATGGGATTTTAAAAAAATGATTAAAGAAGGTATTTCAAATTATTTTTATTCCCAATTATCACCTCCCTGGATGAGATTGTTGTACCTTATAGCCTCGATCAAGATATTGCTAATCGCATTGAAGGAAACCCCTAGCTATTTGTATGCCTTATATGGTATGCGATTAACAATTAGGGAAATCAAATCCAAGTGCCAACTATAGCATAAAAAACAAGATAATTATCTCTTATAATTAAGATTCGTTTCTTGAGCGCGGGAAAAACTGACACGACCAGGATTATTTTATCATGTGAAACACTTGAAGAGACAAATTTTAGACGTTTCTAAGGCACAAATCTCCAACAATAATTAATACATATTTGGACAAGACCTAAATATTCGAAACCCTTAAAAAACGTTTGTTCTCGAGGAATATGGTTGACATTAATTGATTTGATTACTTATAAAAATTATAAATAATCCCAGCCTTTAAATGAATCAGTGAAGATCAATCAGAAGTCCAGAACAAAACAAAGATGTAAGATTTTCTATGCCCGTACCGACTTGGCTGGCGTTAACAGGTTTCTTACCATCTTGTACTAAAAACACGGACATTAAAAACCAGACACAACCAAGTTGCAAATATTAATTTTTATATGTTTTTTACACTGCTTAGGATGCTGTCGGGAACCCTAGGTCGAAGAACACAATAATTTAAATCATCTTGCTGCAAAACCATCGCACCAAAACGTATATCCAATTCCATTATTATATATGCTAATTAATTAAGACAGAGAACCGTGAGATTTTGGACTCATTTTGTTTGACTTGAAAATGTTATTATTAAATTGTTGGATCCTCGTGGGACTTCATAACATTTGGTTCTAGGGGTGCGCATTGGGTCGGATCAACATTCCAATCCATCCCCAACTTGGTTTGAGTGAATTTCCTACCACCCCGGTCAAATTTAGTTCGATTAATTTGTAGGCTTTGAAAATAAAACAGCCAACCCGCCACTTTTATAATTTTTAAAAAAAAATATAATTTGCTAAAGGTTGTTCCACAAAATTAAGATGTGTGTTTTGATAAGAGCCTAAGTTTTTAGCAACCTTTTTCATTTATCGTTTCTCTCAATATAAGAGGGGCATGGGGGCGTTCGCCCCCATTGTTATAGCTAGACCTGATTATAAGTGAGAAGTCCTTGTCCGTTTTTCTCTTCTAGTCATATTTGACTCAGTTAACTAGTAGGTCTTAAAAATGAAACCTACCACTTTTATAAAATTTTAATATATATATATATATATATATATATATAAGTGGCTAAAGGAAAAGGGAGTGCCACCAAACTAAGTTGTGTGTTTTGATAAGAAACTCTAAGGCCCTTATAACCTTTTTAATTTATACTTTCCCTTAAAGATGAGTATATAGGGGACGTGGGAGGTGCTTCCTCTCCTCCTTGTTGAAACTAAGCTTGATCATTAGTGAAAAGTCCTTGTTCGCTTAGATCTTTTATTATCACTTACTAACTTTTCATACTTAAGTTGCAATTTGAGTATTGATACATGCTTTCTTCTTTTAGCCACATCTAATTCAGTTAATTTGTAGGTTTTGGAAATAAAATTCGCCAACTCGCCACTTTTATAATTTTATAATATATATATTAGTTATTAAACGAAAAGGGAGTGTCATCAGATTAAGCTATGCATTTTGATAAGAAAGCCTTGCTGGATTATATATTTTAATAATAATCTCTGTCTCTTATACATTCTCTCTCTTTCTTTTAGTGTAGGACCTTTGTGAACTCAAGAACAACAATGGAACTAGGTCAATTTGCAATTATGTTTGTCATTTAATTTGTTCTCCCACTAAGGTCTAAATTTTCGATTGGTATTAGAGCTCGAGGGTTAGATCTATATATAGCATACTTGCATGAACCTTAGGATGTGTAAAATATGAAATTCTAGTATATATTTGCAATATTTATTGCTTTTTTGGCCATGATTCTTGTCTTAGATGATGAATTATTGTTAATAAATGGTTTCTACATTGAAATCTTATGGCATTTATGTTTATTGGCTTGAAAAATTGTGAAATCTTATGCAAATCATGAAAGGAAAAAATTTGTTGCTTTTCACAATGACATTAGAAAATATTGCATGTGTTATTTTTACAATGGCTCCACAGCTTGCCTTAGAGTGCCATAGCTCTAGAAAGTGTTGCCTAAGGCAAAATGGTTATTTTAGAGCATCTTGACCTTTTTTAATGCTTTCTTAGTGTTTTGGCCTTAATTTAGATTGTTTAGCAACTTTAAACATATTTAGTTGGTATATCTTGATGACATTAACATGTTTTGATAATGATGAATGCTTATGCTTCAAATTTATACAATATTTATATGAGATTGTTGTGGTGCTTATCATCAAAACATGGTAACATACTTAATAACATCTTGTAATCAAAAGTTTTTGGGAGGGGGGGATTGGCAACTTGGGATTACGAGCTTGCCTATCATGAGCCCAATCGCCAGGTTGTTTTGATGAAACTTAATGGAAAGGTGATAATTGTCTCTTATGTTTATATGCAATGTTCACATGCCAATTGCAAATTGTATTGACAATGAACATACATTGTTGGTGTGACATTGACAATTTAATCTCTCTAGTTAATGTCTTAGTGTTACTAATACCTTGTTAGTACGGAAATACAAGGGATATTTACTTGTTCTCCCTTTTTAGCCCAATTTGAATGTGCTGTGAGTTTTCTTGGTCCATTATAATTTAAGATCCTTAAGCAAGATTATGATGGACTATTTGTGGACTCAGTTGCATTTGGTTGGGGTTTAAGGGGAACATTTTGCATGGTAATTGTATTATACACACTGTGTAACAACCAGGAAAAAGAAAGAAGAAGAAAAGAAAAGAAAAGAAAAAAAAAGGAAGAAAGAAAAGTTGAAAATTTTCGAAGGGTTGAAAATTTTCTAAGTCTGCTAGCTACAGCCTAGCTATAGCGAATGTGCCTGTTCGCTATAACGAGAAATGGTCTAGCTATAGTGAGAGTGCCTTCTCGCTATAGCGAGAAGGCTTCTAGCTATAGTGAGTGCGGGCACCTCATACAAAAATCAAGGTGTTGCTCGCCGTAGCGCACGCTGTAGCGAAGGCAGGGGTCTGGGACTGATACGAGCTCGCCGTAGCGAGGGTTATGGCTCGCTATAGCGAGGGTTAGTCCAGAAAAGTGTGAGAAAAGAGGATTTGACTTATTAAAGAGTCCCAACTCCTCTTTTCTTCTTCTAACTAACTTAAGCTCCCTCTAAGACAGAGAAAAGGGCGGAGGAGAGAGAGAGAAGCCTAGAGAAGGAAGGAAGAATAAGAGAAAGGTAAGATTTACATGGTTTCTCTCCTTAGAATATTATTCTTCTCTCCTTGCCATCTCTTCCTATAGTTTTGATTATGGAAATAGTTAGGTTTTGAGCTTGGTTCAGAAGAGGGAGAGTGGAAAACCACTCTTGAGGGAGGTTAGAAGTCATGTAGCCTCTCTTTCTTGATTTCCTTTCTTGAGAGCTTAAGAGAGGAAGGGTAGTTGGTGAATTTCTAGTAAGAGAAAGAACCCTTAGCTTTATATGCTTAGTAGAGTTGCTAGAAAGAAATCCCTAGTTTTATGAATCAAGTGTTAAGAGAATAATTCCATGCTTCTTGTGTGGTTAGGCTCAAGAGAAGCATTCCCATCTAGAGGTGATTGTGAAACCCACAAGGGAGGAGACAAATTGAAAGGAAAAGTTGTGAATAGCCAATAAGGTAGCTCTCTCCACCTTCTTTCATGCATAAGATGTGTACTTACATTATCTTGCTTTTGTGTATGTATGTTTTGAACTATGAAAAGTATGCTAGCATGATGATGCCTCATGTATTTCAATGATGTTTTATGTGGTTTCTTGAGTTTGCTTAAGTATAGAAAAGTCAATAACCTTCTAGCCATGGTGAGGATGAGCCAAGAACCCCAAAGTTGGTTGAGACAAAGTAAAGAGTCTCCCAAAAGTGAGGTTGACTCTCAAGAGTAAGGGTTGAGTCCAAGAACCTCTTAAAGAAGGGGTGAGGTAAGTCCAAAATCCACAAGTGAGTAGGTGAGGCTAGTCCATTTGCTTGGCAAGCTCTTGTATGATATGTATGGCTACTCAAATGTTGAAAATACTTTTTTTATGATTTCACATGCTAATATGCCCATGCATACATTGTGAGACTTGTTTGCATGCTTTATGTATGTTTGAATGAGAGATGAGCTATTGAGATTCTTTGAATCTCACTCCCCCTCTCCACCATCCCAACATGCTAGGTGGACTAAGCGAGGCAAGAGATGGGAGCCACCAAGCTTGAAGCTAGGGAGTTTAGTGAAGAATTATAAAAGAGTCCTTTTTGTATTTATTTTGTAGTTAAGTCAAGAGATGTAATCTAACGATATGATGTATATGATGTAGCACCTATGAATACTTGTAAATGAATGTATTCAATGTATATATATATGAGAATTGAATTCATGGTGCATGATGTAGCAAGTTTTGTAATGAATGATAAGATCTAGCATTCTCCCATGAGTGTATGTGTTAGTGTGGGAGAGTGAGTTTTGCAAATCTAGGTTGTTAGACACTTGAGCCATGTTTGATAGCCCCTATTGATACTATCCCATGTGCTCAGAGAGCCCTAGAAGTAAGAGAAGCCAATTCAAGTCCTTGGAACCCCCTTTTAACACAAGAAAGTGGCACTTTGCCCCCTTATGTCAAAATCTGACCAAATGACATCTCCTTACCTTGAAATTTGGCATGTGACTAGATCTTGTCTATAGCTTTTGGAGAAGCTAAAGATCAAGTCATTTGGAGGTCTGTAGAATTTTTTATGATTTTTCAAAGTTGGTATCAGAAATTTGGATTTTCAGAAACACTGTTCATTTGGTCAGTTGGAAAATTGTGTCATCCGAGGGGCAAACGTAGTCCAATGACTATGAAATTTTATAGGTAGAAACTAGACAGTCACAGTGACTTTTAGCAACTAGAATCACCTCATTTGGAGATCTAGAGAGGAAGATATGCATTTTCGAAGTTCCTACCCAGCATCAGTCATCCTACCAGACCCGAGGTACTGTTTCATCGGTTTCCGGGAGTTTGGCTTGATGAACTGATCTAGAAACATTTTTTCTCTCTAGTCACATCCACATATTTCCATAGTGATATCATTTGCATGCATTGGATTTTTGTGGAATTAGTTAGACATTTTTGAAATTCATATCAGTAAACTGTGACAGTAGCAGAGCCCATTCCGACCTTCAGATGATTTCGCTTGTCAAAAGTCCTATGTGTGGGATGTTATGACTTGTACATATTTTTAGCATGAAGTAGACAGTCTAAGATTTCCAGAGTGACCAAGAGAGCATGTTATCGATTTTTATGTATTTAGTTATGAATTTCTGAACTTTGCCCAGAAATGAGGCCAAGTATGGCCGAAATTGAATATTCATGTCTCATATCCCTTTTTGCTTTCCTTGGGTTTAAAACATGTTTTTGGGATTGAAATGAGTTGTAATTGTGCAATTAAATATGAGGATGCATATAATGAGCTCACTCGGTCCATGTGACACTAAAATGCATTTTAACCATGCCACAATGTAAAGAAAGTGTAAGCATCTAAGGAAAGGAGATCTCACTTTAGTCTTCCTATATGTATATGAGCATGTAAGGCATGATGGGTATGAGCTAGAAATGATGGTGTTACACACTGCTAGTGTTTTTTGACTTATTTTCTTTGCTTCTATCCTAATGCAATTGTTCGCTATGAAAATTCTAAATGGGACTAACTATGATGATTGGAAGTAGTCCCTTGACATGTATTTAGCTATTGCATAAATAGATCTAGTCCTTAGAGAACCAAAATTGATGAATCTTACTATCACTTCCAGTGCCATTGACAAATCCTATCATAGAGAGTGGCACGAATCCAATAGAATATGCTTAATAGTGATGAAATTCACCATTGATAAAACTACTAGGTAGGGCATTCCTGATAAAGCAAATGATATGGATATCTTAAAGGAAGTTAGGGAGAAGTTCAAAAAATTTGATAAAGCTCAAAAGCCTAATATCTTTCCCTTCTTAATTACACCCTTTATGATGGGATGTCGAGTGTCCATGAGCATATTATGAGGTTTTTGAATTACTACAACAAGCTAAGATCCTTTGTGGTTGATATGGGAAAGGTTTATCTAGTATAGGCGATCTTCAAATCTCTCCCCTTTCAATTCCAGGTCCTGAGAACAACATATAACACCCAAAGGGACAAGTGGTTAGTGGACTAACTAATCTCAATTATGATTTAAGAAGAAGAGTAATTAAAGAAAAATAGTACACACATATCTTTAGCAAACTATGTTTATCATGGGTCAAATAATAAGACAAATGCCAATTTTCAAAAAGGAAAGAAGCAAGAGTTCAATCTTAATAACAAAAAAGATGAACCCAATAAGGGTCGAAAGCAAGATACTTCTTTGGGATGAAAGAAGAAGCCTTTTAAGGGCAAATGCAATTATTATAAGAAACCTAGGCATAAGAAGTATGAATAATTTAACTTAAAGAATAAGCATGAGAAAGAAAGCATTTGTTTAGAATTTTTCCTTCTAACTCTAGTGTATTTTGAGTTAAATGCTTTTGATATCTTTATTGATTCTTGGTAGTTGGACTCAAGGGCCACTGTCTATGTTGCAAATTTTTTATAAGGGTCCAAAAGCATGAGGGCAAGTGAGAATGGAAAGACTATCTTTGGAGTTGATGGAAGTGCAATAGTTATAGAATCTATAGGAATTGTTTATTTGAATTTATCATTTGGACATGTGTTGGAGTTAAATAATGTTATTTACGTACCATCCTCTAGGAGAAATTTAATTTCAAGTTCTATTTTGGACTATTGTGGATATTCTTTTTAGCAAAGTAATGGAAAGATTGATGTTTATTATATTCTTTTATTGTTGGTACCACTTTATTGCACATTGGTTTATATTTTATAAACTTGAATTCTAGTTTGGATTAATCTTTTGATGTTCCAATTAATGCTATTATTGGACAAAAACATTGTAGAGTTGAAGAGAACTCATTTATGTTACAACATCAATGTTTAGGTCATATCTTTAGAAAGAGATTGAAGGGGATCATTAAATAAGAAGTACTTCATGATCTTGATTCCTTAGAATTTGATTCTTGTGTTAATCATATTAAGGAAAAACTTTATGCCAGGTTTAGAGTTAAAAAGGCAAATAGGAGTTAGGAAATTCTAGAAATGATTCATACAAATATTTTTGGATCTATTACCCTAATTGCCATGGGATGATTCAGATGTTACATTACATTTATTGATGACCACTCTAGATTTGGGTGGGTTGAACTTTTGCATGAAAAGCCTGAATCTTTATATGACTTTAAAGTTTTCAAGGTGATAGTTGAAATGAAAATGGTTAAGTACATTAAATGTGTGAGGTCTAATAGGCGTGGAGAGTGTTATGGTAGCTTCATTGAACCTTGTGAAAATCTTGGACCTTTTGTCTTATTTTTGTAGCAAAATGGAATTAAAGCACAGTACAACAAGCCTGATGTCACTTAATAAAATAGGGTTGCAAAAAGGCAAAATAATACATTAATAGACATTGTGAGAAGTATGCTTATTTACTCCTCTTTGCTAGAATTTTTGTGGGGCGATACCTTGAAAATAACTACTTATATTTTCAACTAGGACCTTAATAAGTTAGTATCGAAGACTCTATATGAACTTTTTTCCAAAAGTAAACCTAGTTTAAGATATTTTCATGTGTGGGATTGTAAGGCAGAGGCGAGACCATACAATCCTTAGCTAAAAAAACTCGATTTTGGAATTGTTAGTACTTGTTCATTGGCCATTGTATAGGTTTTAAAGGATGCATATTCTATTATCCTACTCATACTACCAAGGTTATTAAATTTGATTATGTAATTTATTTTAAAGATGACTTGGATAATGGGAGTCCAGTGCCCTTTTAAATTGATCTCCAAGACTAGGGTCCTATCATGCTTATACTTTTTTTCCCCTCTTTCCTATCAATGGTTGATAATTCTAATAAAGATGTTATTATTTTGTATGGAGTTAGTGATAATGAACCACCTACTATTGATGTTAAGAAGCCTAATGCTTCATGTGATATTATTCCTTTGAGGCTGTCTTAAAAAATTTATAAGTTTGCCATTCCAAATGGTTATATAGTGTATTTGTAGGAGTATGAATATGATATTTGTAAAGATGTAGATCTTATTTCCTCTCAATTCCCATTCATTTGAATGGTCAAAAGTCATAAAGGATAAGTTTGCCTCCATGGAAAGCAATCACATTTGGGATCTTGCAAAATTGCCTAAAGGGTGTAAAGTTGTTGGCTATAAATAGGTTTTCAAGATGAAACATGAGCTTATAGGTGAACTTGAAAGATACAAGGCTAGATTTGTAATTAAAGGGTACAATCAGAGGGAAGATATTGATTACATAGAAACCTTCTCACTAGCATTCCCTAAGGATGCATTCAAAATAGTTATGGCGTTGTTGCTCATTTTGATCTTGAACTTCACTAAATGGATGTCAAGATTGTTTTTCTAAATGGTGACTTGTTGGAAGATGTCTACATGGTTTAGCTTGATGGCTTTGTTTAATCAAGCAAAGAGCATTAGTGTGCTAACTACACAAATCTATCTATCGGCTAAAACAAGCATCAACATAGTGGTATATGAAGTTTGATGAGGTAATCACCCCCTAGCTCCATTTAGAGTACTTCATATCTATAGAAATTTGTTGGGAGTAATTTTATCATTCTCATGCTTTATGTTGATGATATCCTTCTAGCTAGCAACTATGTGAATCTCTTGAATGAGACAAAGCAATTGCTTTAGCCACTTTGACAAGAAAGACCTTAGCGAGGCATCTTATGTTCTTTATATTCAAATTCATCATGATAGGTCTTGTGGCATTCTTAGCTTGTCTTAGAAAATTTATATTGTTCAAGTGCTCAAAAAATTCAATAAGCACTACTATGTCTCTTGTATAACACCTATCCAGAAAGGTGAAAATGTAAATCACAATGTCCTCAAAATGATAATGAAAGGATTGAGATGGCTAGGAGTTCATATACTTTTGTTGTAAGCAGTTTGATGAATGCTCAAGTATGTACTCACCTAGATATAGCTTTTGTTATCAGTGTATATAGGAGATAGTTGAGTAATCTTGGCAAGGATCATTAGATAGTTGCTAAGAAGGCCATAAGGTATTTTTAAGGTACTAATAATCATATCTTAACTTTTAAAAGATTTGATTCTTTTACTCAACTATCTCCTATATGCACTGATAACAAAAGCTATATCTAGGTGAGTACATACTTGAGCATTCTAGGTATCTTTAGGGTACTAAGAATCATATGTTAACTTTTAAAAGATTTAATTCTTTTAAAAGTTAACATATGTTGGGTACTTGGATATAAACTATGCTAATTGTGTGGATGATTGCAAGTCCACTTATGGTTACATATTTATGATGTGCAAAGGAGTTTTTTTATGAAAAAGTGTTAAACAAACACTTATAGCTGCCTAAATTATGAAGGCATAGTACATCACATGTTATGAGGCCATTTATCAAGCCATATAGTTTAGGAAATTGATATCAAAGATGCACATTTTTGAGAGTATATCACAACCCTTAACCATATATTGTGATAATTATTTTACTATGTCCTTTTCTCACAATCACAAGAACTCTAGTTATACCGAACATTTTGATGTGAAGCTCTTAGTTGTTAGAGAGATGATTATTGAATCTTAGACTTATATTGTGTATATTGGTGATCATATGCTTGTAGATTTGATGACCAAAGACTCAAGAGTTCTTTAGAATCATGTAACTTGTATGGATCTTGTAAAGTCTTTTAATGATGGCTCGATTTAGTGGGAGTTTGTAGTGTTCCCTTAAAAGGCATTTTGATAAATTTTTGTTTTGATTTGGATGTATTCCAATTTCATATTCCATTTTTTTTAAATGTTGAGACATTATTGATATTTATGATATTGTTTTCCATATTGGATTTGATGTTTTGTGTCATTATTTCACTTTTGAATTTTGAGGCTTAATGTACTTATTGGTTATAAAATATTTTGTTGTTATCTTGTTCTTATAGTTAGTCTAACAATTGATTAATGTTATCCAAGTGGGAGATTATTGGATTGTTTATTTTAATAATCTAATTTATGGATTAGCATTAATCATGTCATGGGCTAAAGTATACAGATTATTTCATTTGTTTATGATATTAATTAACTAGTTATGTATGGCATTGCTTGAATGGATTGGACCATGTTCTAAGTTAGTTTGTGATAGGTTAGATTCACTTAAGCTTGTTAAGAAAGAGGCTTAACTTACAACTTGGTCTAAGGTCAATGTTCCTATATCATCGACTACGAAGTTATTTTTATTTTCATGATTACATAACACTTTTGAACATTCTAACTAAGTGGGTAATGTGATTTGTCATTTTTTTATCTCTTTTTCTCTTGTACATTTTCTCTCTTTCTTTTGGTGTGGAACCTTTACGGATTCAAGAACAACAATGGAACAGGGTCAATTTGCAAGTCTTTCACTATTTAATTTGTTCTCCCACCAGGGTTTAAACTTTCAATCCCAAGTTTTGAACAACCTTTTTCATTTATCCTTATCCCCAAAGATGGATATCCAAGGGGGATGCGGGTGCTTCCCTCATCCCCCACATTGTTAAAGATAGGCTTGATCATTAGTGAGAAGCCTTTGTTTGCTTAGGTCTTTTGTTGTCACTTACTAACTTTTCAAACTTCAATTGCAATTTGATTATTGACACGCTTTCGTCTTTCAATCATATATCAACATCTTCCTTCACCAGGTCTCTCTATTCCCATCATAAAAAAGAATCAATAAATAAATAAAAAAACCATAAATGTGATGAAAGGTCAATGTACGAGATCAAATGCAAAAACTAAGATACTGCAATAGTTTTAAACCTATTATACTTACAAAACTTTTTTCTTTATAATAAAATTACTTAAAATCAAAGAAGGAAATTGCATCAACCTTGCACTGTAACTCTCTAAATAACAACTATTATTTATTCTATTATCATTGGAACCCACTTGGTTGGACCAACCCACTTTCTACTCGCTTCATGATGTTTCTACTATCATTGTGCTATTGTTAGGTCCTCGAGCCTTGTTATTAATCTCATTTAGGTTACCTTATTTTTTTTTCTTTGAATTTGTGTAGTCATAATTATTCCTCTTAATCATTTATTTTTATTTTAAAGTTTATTTCCTATTAATTGGTTTATGCCTTTTTCAATTTTTTTTTCATTTTTTGAAGTTGTATTTGATGCTTTTGTTGGGTAGATTTCTATGTTTTCAACCTATTTTACTTACACTTTTTACTAATTATAGTTTGTATTACTTGATTACGATATTAGCTTGATGGATTCTTTCTATTTGTAGAATTGTAGTGACTTCTTGAAGTCAGAAAAAGCCTCTTTTTATGAATTGTTGACAATGTTTCTTTTCCAAGAGTAATCATTAATCATGCATGTATATCTAGTCTAGTATGGTGTTTCACTTCATTTAGCATCATTAAGCATGAGTTATTATTTGATTGTTACTATTTCACTTTGTGTTAATTAGTTTATTTCTACAATAGATACTCAATTGCAAGAGATGAATAACAAATTCAATTAGACTACAATGGAGTTATTGACTCTTTGTTAAGCATTGGATCTAAGAGATGGTTATAAGTTATTCAATGTCGATCATATTTGTGACTTGGTAAAAAAATTTTATCCTAGTGATTTCGCTGAAAAAAGAGCTTGCATTTCAAAATACAAGCATAAAATTATAAGCTTGATGCTTCTTAACATCTTGATTTCAAAAACTTGTCAATAATTTCCCAATTATGCCAAGGATTGAAGAGAATGAGAAATTTTGATATTTATTATTTGATTGATTGTTTGCTTTGCCTATTATTAACTTTTTTAGTTTTAAATGCAATAAATGAAAGGTCATTTTTAGCTATGAATGTCATAGAAAACAAGTTTAGGAATAAGATGGAAAATAATTTTTTTTTGCAGACTTTATGATTATTTATATTGAAAGAGAAATTATTAAAAAGTTCGACACATACTCAATTTTTAATGAATTTTATAACATGAAAAAAATGTTGTGCTCAACTTCGATAAATTACAAAAAAGTGTATGTTATATATATACTTTTAAACCTAAAATTTATATATATATGAGCATGTTAACTTTTCTAATTTTTATCTCCTAATAATTTAATCCTAGATCTATCTCTACTTTCCTCCTTTGTCATTCAATCTTCAAATTTGATTGCCCCACACTATCTTCAAACTGAGTTTTCAAAAGCAATGTGCAAAGGCATCAATACATTGTCTTGATTCTTGGAGACTTGAGAGGCTAAGACCAGGATCAATCAAGCCATTGCACCCATTGTGTCTTCGTTGGGCCATTATGTCTTCGTCTTCTTTGGCCAGTTGTCCATTATGGAGCAGCTTTTTCTAATGTCTTCCTCTCTAATATGCCATTTCATGTACAAGTTAATGCTTATTATGGTTAGGATTAGGGCTTATGATTGTACTGTTTATGTATTGAGCTTTTTTTTAGTAGTACTATGTCCTAGACTTTCAAGTTGTAGCAAAACTTTAAGTGCAAAATGAATGAATTCAACCGACAATACCTTGCTCAATTGCCTTTATCTTGAGGGGGAAAAAAAGAAAAAAGAAAAACTCTTCAACCCTCTTCAACCCATAAACCTATTTGAACGAACCTATAGAAAGCACGGGTTGCTTTGGTTAGATTTAACCAATTAATTTATATAAACTCCAAGCCAATCCAACCCGAAGTCAATTGATAGTTCAAGTGAAAAAGCTTGTCAAACCTCAACCGAACTGACCCATGCATATTGCCTTTTTGGTCCCATTAATTTCTAAGAGTGGATTGTTTCTTGCTCCAAGTCTAGATTTTAGTATTTTAATTATTTTTTAATTCGCGCAATCTATTTTTTTTAAAAAAATAGAATACAAGATAAAGATATTCTTTTAGCTTTCAATACACAAAATTGTTTATCTAGTAAAAGTTGAAAAACTATTTTCTCCTACATTTTACTTCCTTCAAAATAAAAAAAAATATCAAAATAAAAATGGTTCAAATTAAAAAAAAAATTTAGAATGTCCAAATCTATAATAAAAATTGAAACATTAATTTTATCTTTTATTTTGTTTTTTCAAATAAAAAAATAAATTGTTTGAATAAAAAAAATCAAAATCTATATTTAAACAATCCAAATTAAACAGTCTACGCTATGTATACTGCTGAGGGTGGAGCAGTGAACAATCCACTCTTATAATTTCTATCTCTTTGGGTGGAGATAAAATTAATGCCATTTTCTTATGGTGGTATATTTTGTTAATCTCAAGGTATAGGGTTTAAAGGATTTTGTAAGAAATGAGGATACCACTGGGTAGTCCTCGAAGTTTAAAAAGGTCTTCAATTATATACTGTCCAAACCTTCTCAATAATTAAACGAAGAAAGAAGGTCAAAGTCACTGTTTCGGACATTGAGGGAGCCAAAAAAGCTACACGATGTAGGGTGCTTCCTATGGTAATTAATGCCCATTTGACCAGCTTCACATCCTCTTACTGAAACATAACAACTAGACCTTAATTAATTAATTAATTAATTTTCTGCATTATTACAACAGTAAACATTTTGGAAAAAACTTTAGTATAAGTTTTAGATAATTTTTGTTAAGTTTTTTTAATAAAAATAAAATAAGTGAATAATTTTTATAACTTAGCATCATGTCATCACATAATTAGATGTCTTACAAATATTTCTTTAGTTGTAATAAAATAAAATAAAACCTGAAGATAAAAACTTTAAAAATTTTTATCTAAATCTACTTCTAAACATTTTTGATGTTGGTCTAATATCAGAACCAAGCATATAATATTTAATTACGTAAACTGTCACATATTTGAATTGTATCTAATTTCAATGAAAATGTGACCTACTTTTGACTGGGAAAAAAACAAAACTTGAAGTGCGTTCAAATTATTGTCTTTGTTTTTTTTTTCTTTTAATTTCTAAGTACAAGGCATATTTGGAGTCTACTCACGGAAAAGAAGGTGTGAGCAAGAAATCAAACCACGGGCATCAAGATTCCCCTATACTAATGTTTAGAGGATGTGTTACTTAGTGCTATTTACCTGGGTTCAAATTTAATTCAACAACACATAATCACACTATCAAATTAATATTATAATTATGTATAAACTAACGATAAGGCTGTAGAGTCTAGAAATGCCGATGCTTCAAGTCTTGAACCAGACACAAAACCCACCATATGTAGCCCAAGCCCCTTTGGGCTTGCATGGCTCATAATGTTTATTATGTAATGGTAATATATATACTGGCAAAGGTAACTGAGATTTTAGTTGTTTTTTTAAGACATTTGTAGGGTTTTTGTTAGAAGGGGGTGGGGGGACCATGGCTTTATATCCAAAAAGAAAGAGCCAAGTTATGGATGGGGGTGACTCAAGAAAGGAACACCAAAAGCAAAGTTACGTAGTAAAGGGTAACGCATACCAATGCTCGTAGCTATAGGGAAGGGTTAAAGGTATTTGTTAAAGCCCTTGCATCATCTTTCTTTCTCTCTATATGCCCCCAGCATAAGTGATTCTACTTTTTTCATGTAAAGGCGAAGAATTAATTAAAAGAAGAAACTGAAACCTTTGTTCCTCTCAAGCTATATAACTAAAATCTTTTGTTTCACCCCTTCTCCCCTTTTGTCTAAGGATAGCTCTTTTGGTTTTAGGATAAATGCTAAGAATAAATGCCCCCTCCCTTGCAAATAAAAGTTATAAAAATCTTCACTGTTGGTATCTCTCGACCTCTTTCTTGCCATTTCCTTAACTACGCTTCAAAAATCTATTAATTAAGTATATTATTCTTGTTAAGAATTCCCCTTAAAGAAGAAGAAGAAGAAGAAGAAGAAGAAGAAGAAGAAGAGTTGTCCTCTTTTTGATTCAATATAAGAAGAAGAAGAAGAAGAAGAAGAAGAAGAAGAAGAGTTGTCCTCTTTTTGATTCAATAAGGGAAAATAACTAAGGTAATTAAAGTTTTTCTGGGTAGAAATAAGGCAATTAAAGTTAAAAATAAAAATATGCATACTGTCTGAGTTCTTTTTTTTTTGGTTGACGAATTAAAAGGAAATTACTCTAATGAGGAATAATGAAAAAGATGTACAGGCAAAGGCTTCCCCCCCCCCCCCTCCCTTAATTTTCAGTAATGATAATCTTATTGTCACGAAAAGATTTTATTTATTTTTTCTTGTAGTGAATAATGAATTGCTGATTATTGATCTATTGTTTTATATTTGTTTTCAAGACTAAGACAGGCACTTTTTTATTTTAATTTTCAGTAATGATAATTTTATTGTCACAAAAAAATTTATTTATTTTTTCTTGTAGTGAATAATGAATTTCTGATTATTGATTTTACCAAATACCCTCTATTGTTTTATGTTTGTTTTCAAGTCTAATACAGGCCTTTTGTTTTTTCCATAATTTTCGGTAACGATAATTTTATTGTCACAAAAAAAAATTTATTTGTTTTTTCTTGTAGTGAATAATGAATAGCGGATTATTGATTTTACCAAATACCCTCTATTGTTTTTTGTTTGTTTTCAAGTCTCATACATGACAAACATTACATCTAATGCTTTCGTAACCATGACCAGGGCTGAACATTGAATCTTACTTTTTGTTCTGTGACCAAATTTTGGAGGCTCTTTATTCAAAAGAAAGTGATTTGGTAGAGAACACAAAAGATTAATCGTGTAAAATCTTCACTGTGTATCAATTAACAAATTAAAGGTCAAAAAGTGAAATTAACTTTCACTTATTTTGGGAAGCACGTTGGTGACTCAAGCAATTAGAATAAAGATACTAGGAAAGAACATTATTTGCCAATTATATATTTACCCAACAAAAAGTTGTCCAGCCTATATTTAGGACCTGCAATAGGTCTGCCTTTGATCAAAATCAAATCAACAACCCCAGTCCCAGTTATGTTAATTATTTATTACCATTTACTTTCATTATTGACCAATTATTACCATTGCCCAGTTTTGTTAATTATTTATTTCCATATACTTTCGTTATTGACCAATTATTACCATTACCTTCTTCATGAATTATCTTACAACTTACAAGTTGTAATTAGATATCCAAATTAAGCTTCCCATAAATTAAAGAACAACGAATTTCTCCTTGCTGATAAAGTACGTACGAAGCTTTCCTAAGCTTTAAAGAAAACAAATTAATGATCTTATATTTTTAGAAACTATGTTCTCTAATTATGACATAATAACTATTAAATATTACTAAATATAAAATAATATTTTGTTTATTTCAATAAATTTGTTACTGTAATCATACTCATTAATTACATACAAATTAAATTAATTCTTTTAAAAATTATTAATTATTAAATAATTATTTAATACAAAATTGTTCTATATCTAATAATTAATTGTGGTATAACTAGGAAAAATGATATTTTTAGGAACATAAGATCATCATTAAAAGAGAGGTACTGATGTTCAATTAATATTTTCTACTATAAATTGAAATTTTAGATATTAACTTTTTTAAAATAAAAAAGTATCTTCAATCTTATGAATGGAATATAAGAGTACATCTTCAAAAGCTAGTAACAATAGGCCAGGAAATGTCAATGATCTTAAAATTTTGTGTAAATTACATGGATTTTTTGTTTAATTTTGCTGAAATTATATAAAATTTCCTTATATTTTTAAAATAAACAATTTATTTTAATTTTAAATTTTTTTAGTAAAATTTATTTTATTAACTAAATATACAAATATATATTATATCTAAATATGCACAAATAAAAATAAAATGTAGACTTTGTTTAACTAAATATACAAATATATATTATATCTAAATATGCACAAATAAAAATAAAATGTAGACTTTGTTTTCATTAAATCCAATCCCAAAAAATATATCTTTTAGGTTAATGAAAGGTATTTTAGTAAAAAAAAAATCGGACTAAAATATAATACAATTTTTTTTTCAAAAAATATTTATATATATTTTTAAGATAAAAGAGAATTATATATAATTTCGACAAAATTAAAAAAAAAATATATATATATATATGTAATTTATTTTTAAATTTTCTTTTTGCTCATCTTTTTCTAATGAATTACCAATGATATACTCAAATCGGTCATGTTCTTAATTTTGCATGACTGTTGAAATTCACCAACATTATAGGAGATTAAATAAATGAATTTGATAAAACATCAATCATTAATTTATAATAACTTTTCTAGGTAATTTTCCACAATGACATAATATATCATATCATAAATTTTCTTGGAAGGTCGGTCAGCAAGCATTATTACACGACTTGACTTACCAACATTAAGACATGGATTTTCAAAACATTCCTCAAGAGGAAGGAAAACCAGTATGAAAGTAAAATATGCCTTTTGACGTTTCACCTCAGTCATGAAGTGTTCTAGTCCAAGGGGATTGATATTCAAAAATTAACTTTAATTCATTATTTACTTCACAAAAATCATACATTCAAATTATGGTATAACAAACCGAATTGGTACTAAAAGCTGCATATGATCAACTCATCTCTAAGCGGTGAAGCAATAATACTTTCATTAATGGCACCAATAATATAAAATCATCAATAGACTTAATTGCAATTGAGACTGATTGCCCAACCATGACTAGTTGCTTACGCCACTAATTATACACATTTACGTTCATCATAGTTTTATACACATGTGAATGAAATTGTCTGATAGAACTTGACAATCACATTGATTGGTAGACAACGATTTATCATGTATTGAAAATTCTCAGTGTGCATTAGGACCATCCAATATTTGAAATCTAACGTTTGTAACCATAAAATTAATATTTGATAGAGTTCCACGGCCCACCAATGGCTTTTCCTTGTTTAAATATAATATATATATGTATGTATATATCTGGGTGTATATATTAAAGTTCCATCTGTAATTTGATTTACTTTTGTGCTATAAACTAAGTTAAAAAGAGCTTCGTTTTTTTTGGGGAGCTAAATTAAGTGAAGGAATTAAAAAAAATTTGAGAAATTGTATTTACCCACCCTCATTTTTGTTTCTAATTGTAATGTCTCCCTAATTTTTTTTTTTGAAAAAGTTACAATTAACCTCTTGATCTATTAACCCTATCGCATTAATAAACCTCCTATCATCAAAGTTTGGAAATCATAACTATGTAAAATCACTAAAATATCTTTCCTACAATTTATTACTATTTTTCTCTCCTCTTCATCTTCTTCAACCAATCTAATCCAATTATTTATGGCTTCCCTATCTCTCATAGGTAACCTTGGGCACAAGAAGATACAAATTTTCAGAATTCTAAGGTTACATCGAGGTACTTGAAGTAGCTTTTATCAATGTCGAAACAGAGATGAGATTTTACATATTGGAACCCCTCTTTAGTTGTATTTATTTGCTTCTGCCTCTGCCTTCTCCTCTGGTAATCAAGTTTAAATTCCCACTAATTAACTTTGAGTGAATTGCAATACTCTTTGTCCAAAGACTACTCAGAGTATCTTCCCTAACTTCCAAGTTGGGGCGTGAAGTGGCTATTGTGAGGGGGGCAATGGATTAGGAGCAATATTGGATAATTTGATTATATTAGCTGGGAAGATGAAGACAGTAGAGAAAAGGTAAAAAATTATATGAAGGATATTTTAGTAATTTTAATGTAGTTAAAATTTTTAAATTTAGATAATAGAGGCTTATTGCAATGAAGTTAATAGATTAGGATGTCAAATGTAATTATTTTATATTAAGAAATACTGCAATTAGAAAAAAAAATGTAATCTTACCACTTAATTACTGAGTGAATTTTATCTGACCGTCTATATCTCTAGGGGGATATATACATTCACTTCCTGAGTTACTTTTGAGACCCATATTTTGTGAAGACAAATTTTACCCTCTCAGAGACGCATCTTATCCGTATTATGTATTCCATTAAGAATGAAGGGTAAATGTGACATTTCAATTTGTCCTGAGTTAGGAGAACCGTATCTTTAAGCACTCACAAATATACCTTCGAAGTTTTCTTGAGTTGATTAGCAAGAGAGAAAGTGACAAGAACATGAAGGATGATGATGGGTCCAATCCAAAGTTATGCAAAGAGAAATGGAATGAGGATGATGTGATTTGCAGAGAGATTTAGGGTTTCATGACAAGCACAATGAGTGGTTTGTAATAATTGGGTGTATAATTAGCAAAACAAAGTCCTAAGGTGGAGAAAAATGTGAGCAATCATGTGACAGTAAAAATTCTAGAATTAATAATAATGATGATATTATTATTATTAGTGCTGTTCTAAGGATTATGTGGAAAAAGAAGAAACAGAGAGCCCTAGGTTTCAGTTCAGCGAAAGAGTGTCTCTGTACGTGTGGGGGTTAGAAAGTTGAGTATGAGTTGCAGAGGGACAAATGCACACGTTAAAGGGTAAATGGTAAGTTTCTTCTCTTCCTTTTTTTTTTTTAAATAAAGAAAGCACAGCTAAAAGAGAATATATTTGGAAAAAGGAATAAAAGTTCCAAAACTTATTTACCTTTTTCTTTTCATTTTTTTATTTCCTTCCCTTTCGTCTTCTTGCCATTTCCTTTAGACATCCTTTATTACCCTAGTACCCTACACTCCGACGTCCACAAAAGAAACAACTCTCTCTCTTCCCTATAGTCCCTCAAGTGTCATTTTCTCACATATACTTCACACAAAAGAAACAACCATTCACTTCATCCCCTTGTCATTTCTTCTCTCTCTCTCTCTCTCTCTCTCTCTGTGTCTTTGCCGTCTCCTCTCAATAATCTCAAAATCTCTGCCTCTGTAACAACTTCCCCTTCCAGATTGATTAATCTCACACCCAGAAAATCTAAACCCTTATCTTGCAAATCACTCCCACTCTAGTTATATATATATATATATTTCTAATAATCTCATCCTTGATAGAATCAAATATTGTGCTATATATTGCAGAATTGCAGAAAGATTATTGGTGTTGAGTAGATAGGTGCGAAAATCGCACTCAGAAAAAGTAAGCAGTTGGGGTATATAGATGGAGCTATTTCCAGCACAACCAGATTTGTCGTTGCAAATTAGCCCTCCAAACACCAAACCCACATCAGGTTGGAGAAATAGTGGTACAGAAGATCAGGTGGATTTGGGGTTCTGGAAGAGAGCTTTGGACACCAGAAGCTCATTACTGTCATCAATGCCCAAAACTGACACAAACTTGTTCGACCTCTCACTCTCCAATTCCAACCCAACAACGCCTTCAATTTCTTCCTCACATATTACTCACCACCACTTCCAAAACGCTCCGTTTCATCACAACCATCCACACTTCACCCAAGACCTGGGCTTTCTAAGGCCTATCAGAGGAATCCCAGTGTACCAACACCCTCCTCCTCCTCCTTCTCGTCATCCTTCTCTTCCGGTTTCTCAAGTTCAGACTCTAGATGCTTCTATTTCAGCAGCAGCAGCTTCCAACACGACCAAAGGTTCCACCCCTTTTCCTTTTCATCATCATAATCAGAGTTTGATGAGGTCGAGGTTCTTGTCTCATCGCTTCCCTACCAAGCGCAGCATGAGAGCTCCTAGGATGCGTTGGACTACCACCCTCCATGCTCGCTTTGTTCATGCCGTTGAGCTTTTGGGTGGCCACGAAAGTAACCTTCTTTTTCTTTTTCTTTTTCCCCTTTCCTTTCTTCTTCTTCTTACACCACAATTTCACTTTCTTTATCACACGAAAGAGTATAATTGACTTTCTTCTTCTTCGTCTATATATAAATTGTTACTTATAGCTAATTAATCTTATAATTCCTTTTCGGGTTTTTAGGGGCTACACCCAAATCCGTTCTTGAGCTAATGGATGTCAAGGATCTTACTTTAGCCCACGTTAAATCTCATTTGCAGGTATTTAATTCAACTATTTTCATCGATCTGTGGGTAATAATCTCTGGAATTTCTCAATTTTTTTTCTTAGTTTCTTTCTTCACTCTTTAGCTTCAAGTTAAGGGTTGTAAATAGAGGGTAGTTTTAGAGACCACATTACATGAAGCAGTCAATTCATATTTATGTTCAAAATCCAATTAAGGGGTTTCCTTACAAAGAGGTGTCTCATATCATATCATAGCGCTTCTTTTTCTATTATATCTGATGGCTCTGTATCTGCAAGCTAATTAACAGCTTTTTGCTTGGAAGAATGAACCCCCCCCATGTTCAAGAAAAAATCAATACTCTCTCTCTCAGAGAGAGAGAGAGAGAGAGAGAGAGAGAGAGAGAGGTACTTATCGATTTCTGAAAACAAGTAAGACAAAGCCCCCGGCAAATTCAAAATGAGTCGCAACTAAGCCGAGAGAAGTTCATTCATATTTCCGTCCACTTCTTAATATAAAATTACAAATCACATTTATAAAAAAGAAAATGATGATAAGCAAGTACAGAACACCATCATTTCTCAATGATCCCTTCCTCAGATGGGTTTCCCTAACCCTACCTAATTAACCATGGTTAGTCACATGGTTCTATGCATGTATATACATACATTCACAAATACATTACCAGTTACCATAACCATAAATGCTTCTGCTTTACACCTTGTCCTGCACTGTCTATCAATTTAAACCTCACAGGCGTCTTTTTATTTTATTTTATGGGGTTGCTCTTTTTTCTGTGAACTTCTTGGGTTTCTGCCAATCATCCTCTTAATTATTTACTTCGTATGATTTGATATCAGATTTTTTTATTTAATCTTATATTATATCTCATATTGATGATTCGTTAATTTAAATACTCCAGATGTATCGAACGGTGAAAACCACAGATAGAGCAGCAGCTTCTACAGGTTAGACGTTATATATACTTAATTTGTCATTTAAATGTTGGCTAGCTAGCTCTTTCTTTTGTTTTCTTTTTCTGACTTCTTTTTCCCGTTTTATCATGAAGGACAATGTGATGTATATGATAATGGGTCATCTGGGGAAACTTCTGAAGAACTAATGTTTGACATGAGCAATTTGAGAAGGTCCGATCTATCTACTACCCAGGGAAGACGAAGTGTTAATCAAGAAAAGGAATATCATGGGCTTTGGAGCAACTCTTCCAGGTAAAGCTTTCTATAGTTATAATTAATATATAATTACTTCTAATTAAATCCCCCCTTTCTTTTGGACATTCTTGTGTCTTCGATTTTAAAGCTAGGTTCACTAGATAATCATCTTGTTCGCAAGCTAACGAAAGAAATATATGTGTAATTAAAACTGAAATTCAGATCGTATAATGTTGGCAGCGTAAGAAGAAGGAAATATTTAATTTCAACCAACATTAATATACATTTTGTGTATCTTATTGGTGATCAAGTTGCATGTGATGTGTTCCTTGTTAATTCAATATGCACATTTTCTTTTTAATTTTTTCATTGTAAAGTTTTCATGTTCCATACTATGTTTAGTCAGTCATGTTGCGAACTTTATATGTGATTTAGAAATACTAATATATAGTCAGACCAATATATATTCATGCATGTCTTATTCACATGAGCATCTCTCTCTAGATCTACCTTCCCTTTCTCTCTCTCTCTACCTCAACCCACATACAAACATAGTTAGGCGCAAAAAATCACAAAAAGAATAAATCATTTCAGATTTTGCTTTGTTCTGTCTGTCCAAAACTCCATGATGGGGTAATAATAATCTCTAATAGTGGGGGTGAAAAGGGAGTAAAAAAGAAAGAAACCCACATACTCCTCCTCCTACTACGATATTCCAAGACATAGGAGTTTGATATTGCCAAAATCCACCTCAAAAATGGAGATATCTCTTTCCTTAGGATTTTGTGGGGCTCATATATAAGGCTATTTACAATGGGACCCCCTAAAGCTTAGCGTCAAAGCTAAGCCCTTTCTTTTGGTAGACCCATTATTGGAAATCTCTTGGTGCCAAAGCGATATGCCCTTTGAAGTTTGAAACTTCCTTGAATGTGGGCAAATGGGCTATATATATATATGTGATCACATGGGATGGCTTCAACTTTTTATTATTTTTCAATCAGAAGAATATGTAAAAGGGGACTATATAGTATATATATAGTCTATAAATAAGACAGTAAAAGATGGCTTTCTTTTCTCAGTTTGCTTTTTCTCCTGCATGGCTTCTCAGTAATGGGAAATATTCTCTCTCATTTTTGTAACAGAGAAGCTTGGTTGCATGGGAAGCCAAAGGTGATCGATTCTGTTGGAAATAATAACGTGAGTTCTTTTGAGGTATAATATTATATATATATAATATATATATATTCTCACTCGCCTTTATTTCCCAAGCTGGGCTGTTCGCTTCCAAGTTCTTATTTTTAAGCCAACATCCTTATCTGTGTTTGGAATTATTATATAATGCATGAAAGAGAGGTGAGAGGAAAAGGAAATACGTTTGATCTTTCTCCATCTAACCATGCACATTATTGTTTTTATAGAGATGAGAAAAGAAAAAGGCTTTTCAAAAGCTGCTTTGTCCTTCCCAATTTCAAATTTGTGGTTAGACCTGTCATTTTCACAATATTACAAGGGTTAAAAAAAAAAGAAGAATTTTGCTTTAAAACAATCTAATTAATTAATATTGATCATATTAATTAAACTTGACCATAGAACCCTATATCAACTCCGTTTGACTGAATAATGGTGTAGATTATGAAGAAATTCTTAAGGGATGCATAGTTAATTAGTCTAAGAAGCTAATTAAAATAACTAAATTATGTGTACCAATAAATTTTATTATTTGAAACACTCATTTTATTGAGTTTTAATTAGTTCATTATACGGCAAACTGTATCTACAAATTGTTAATATATTATGAAGTTAGCCAGGTCAAAATTATAATATAGCATGTATGGATCATAATGCTATATGCAAAAATAATTGGTAAGTAACTAGTATATAGCGAGTTCAAATATTCTTATGCAGCTGTAACTATATTTAGCGACTATGTAAATTTTTGGAAGAGATAAAGAGAATAAGAAAGAGGAAGAGTAGAGAAAGGCAAAGAGTATCAGACACGCTCTTCTTCTCTACCTCTGTGCCACAGGATCTAGTGGCATATATAGCATATGAACGTGCAAATTTATCAGCCTTTTTGGGGAACCAACCACAGCCTGATGTTTCTTTTTAATAATGTTCCTGCACTCGATTTTTTTTCTAATATTTGTATTTTTTTTTTTAAATTTACAGAAGGAGATGGATCCCAAGAGCCTTAGCTACGAGAGAATATCAGATGGAAGCTCATCTTCAAACCTTTCAGGATCAAGCCCCAAGAAGCCTAATTTGGATTTGGAGTTTACTTTGGGACAGCCAATTTGAGATCTCTCTCTTCTTTGTTCTTCTGAGTATTATTAATCATTTTGAAAAAACCAATATATTATCTCTGAAAGAGAGCTAGCTAGCTAGCTATAATGTTGGAATGAGAATCAGGTGCCCTGCTGAGAAAACCAGAGAAAAAGGAAGCTAGCTAAAAGAATACAAAAGTGAAGGGAAGAAAAAAAAAAGAAAAGAAAAGAAAAGCAAAAGGAGCTAAAGAAAGACAAGGAGACAAGAAAGACAGAAAGCAACAAAAGGAGAAGAGGGTAGGAGAGAAGGGGGGAAAAAAAGCTCTTGCGAGATCCAAATCAACATATTTTATATTTCTCGGTAAATATATGAAATCTAATTGATTTGTATGTTGTGCAATCTGCGAGAGGAAGAGACAGAAGAAAAAGAGAGGGAGAGCTTTAGCAATCTTAAAGTATGAAGTGATCCTTGGTTATTGTAAGAGCACTTTACATTTATGAAATATTTCAATTTTATTTTTTTTATATAAAAGGAGAGTTTGGTTCCTATATTCAATCCTAGGCATAGTCACATGCATGCTTTACACTTTCGGAGGAAAAGAAAGGATTAAGAATATGGACTTAGGAAAAAGACTGAAAAAATTAGAATAAAGTCACGGAAAGAATTGGAACATAGTCAAGGGACAAAATAAAAGGGAAATGATAAATAAAGTGCGAAGGGAAAAAAAGGGGAAAAAAAAGAGAAAAAAAGAATTCTATATTCCTTCTCATGCCTGTGGAATTTGGTTTTCCGAGGAAATTAGTAACCCCTACGGAAATCAATACTTCTCCTTTTCCATATCCATACCTAAAATCATTGTCTAAAGCATATATTCTGTTTCCATTTTTCTATATTCTTATAGTACCTCAAACTACTATAAAGCATTTGCGTCTGAAATTGAACTAATTACTGATCCAATATATAATTGTTGCTGACAGCTACTCATTACAGTATATTTTGGATAAAAAACGCACTAAAATTATGCACATGTCATTTTTTGATCCAAATAGGTAGGGATGGCAATGAAGCGGCACTACAACAATGTAAATATTTTTCGATAGAGTTATCTGATAAAATTCTAACATATATTAAATTTCTTTTTTTTTTTCAACTTTTATATTATTTTTCTACTAAATTTAACCAAATGTTTTGTTGAAAAATGATACTACATAGTAAAATACTAAAAAAGAAAAGCTTAGCAAAATTGATAAAAAATCGCAACGTGCTGGCCAAATCAACCATGTTTTTGTCGAAAAAAATCGCGACAAAAAATTGGTTGGCCAAAGCTAACCTTTTTTCTGTCACCTTTTTTCTTTAAATAGAAAGCCAACCATTTTCCCGTTGCCAAAAAATGGGTTGGTTTAGCCAACTATTTCATATATAATAGTATTATATATATATATATATATCTATATATATGTAATAATAGAAAATTTAATTTTAAATTAATTAATGAATAATAAAAATATAACAAATTAGAGATACTATATTCCAAATATATATTTAATTTGGATTATAATTATATTATAAATTATATAATTAATATTTATTAATAAATATTATATAGTTATTGTATAAATCAATTATTATATTATTCAATAAATATATAAATAATATTAGAGTTTTTTTGTTAATTATTATAAGTTATTAATAATGATGACTTATAATTATTATTCATTATTTATATTAATTATTCAAAATTATTAATTATAAAGTATTAATTTCAATTTTATTAAATTATCTCATGTTAGAACTTTTTTCTAATGTTTATTTAGTTTAAGTTCAATAAAATTATATATAATATATAATCTTTATTTAAATTATATATTATATATTTTTATAGGAAAATTTTTTGTACAAAAATATAGTTGGACATGTCCAATCATATTTCAATTAAGTGTTTCCAAAATTTTTTAAAAGAAAATTTCAATTTTTTTGTTAGTATAAATAAATAAACTTAATTGCATTCTTTTTTATTTTTATTTTTAATAATTCTTAATTATTATTTATTTCAATTAAAATAATATATATAACATATATCAAATAACAATAATAATATATTAAATATTAATAAAATGATAATAATGAAATATAAATAGATTATATATAATTAATTGATAAAAATAATAATTAAAATTTATAAAAATAAAAATTAAAAAAGTAATGTAATTAATTTTTATTTATTTATGTTGAAAAATATATTAAAATTGTAAAAAAATTAGAAACAATGAATAGAAATATGTATAATTAAAAAATATATATTATATATAATATTATAAAGTAAACATACCAAATTTAAACTAAATAAAAATTGAAAATGCTCTAATATGAGAAAATTAATAAAATTAAAATTAATACTTAATAATTTCAAATAATATATATATATATATATAATTGAATTATGTTTTATCTAATAATTTATCTGTATTTTCATCATCATCTATATTTTGCACATTTATCTGAAGATTCCTCTTTAAAGAAGTCTCACATTAGATGAAATTAGATTAAAAAAGAGATATATAAGTGAAAAGGACTCATAAACGTAGTGACTTAAGGGTTTAGGTCATAAGATGGTGTCAAGTTTACTTTCTTTGAGTTGTGTCTACTTACTTTTTGTGTTGTGTGGATGTTTATTGATTTATTTTGGATTGTGAATTTTTACTGAATCTTCATCTTTCCTTTTTGTTTATTAATTCTCATTTTTTTTCTTCATAGGTGATTATTTCATATAATGATTTGCTTTTTATGTAAAAATTTTAAAAAATTATCTAATTAGATTTTGAAAATTTTTGGATTTGAATTTGGCATCATTTTTGCTTCAAATGTTTTTTTTAAAAAAAGTTTTGATTTAACTTTATTTCTTTGATTTGATTTAATTCTTTTGGTTTAGAAGCTGGAAGCTAGAACATGGAGAAGAAGAACCCAAGAAACCTGAAGGAAAAGACAAAACTATTAGCCAACTCCAAAAAACATAGAAAACATACTAAAAAAACTAAAAAAATTATGAAATTAAATTAAATATAACATAAATTATTATTAACTAGATGTGGCTCTCATGCAATTGCATGAAACCCATGTCAATTACATGGCCTTATATTTAGTTCAATTAAAAAAAAAGTAGAAAAAATTTGAAAAAAAACAAATGAGAGAAAAATTTGAAAAAAGAGTGGGACTCATGAATAGGTTAGTTATAGTATTCTACAATAACAATGGATATACATACATATATATATATATATATATATATCTATATATATATAAAAGATTATAAACAATAATAATATAAACTAAAATGTGTTTAAAATATATATAATAAATTATTAATTATTGTAATAAATATTAATTATTAATATATATAATAAATTAATAAAAAGATATAATAAAATATGTTTTAAAAAATTAATTGCTTGTCCAACCAAGTTATATTTCTGACAGCTGTCTTACCTCTTAGTTATTGAAAATAATTTTCAACAACTTTTTAATAATTTTTCCAAAAATTTATAAATTTATTTTTTTAATTATTTGTTTTATTATCTATATTAATTAAAATAGTTATTGATAATTATTATTAACAATATTTCCTAATTCTTTTTTATTATTCGAGTTTTTATTAGCATTATATTTATATCAAATAAAGTTTTCATTTCTAACAAATTTTTTTTATTAACATGACATGATACGATTTCAGAGTATATAAGATATGTAAAGAAGAATGAATAACGATAGAAATATCTATGGAAACAAATTCGTTATAACAAAAATAGCAATAGATTATCTAACAGAAGTATTTGTTGAGAAGACATGATTTTCGATTGTTTCTAGCAAAAATTTATATTCGAAATCAATGTCATTCTTGTAGTGCCAATCAAGATGGGTTTTTTCATTATTTGTCCTTGCTCACTTATAATATGCTCTATTAGAAGACCGAAAGATACTTGCAAAATGCAACATTGAAATAGATGAACAAAACAGTAGAATTGATTGTTCTACTTATAGGTAAATAACTGTGTAATATTATGTTAAAATTTAAATAAAATTAAAATTTTGACCAAATGATAAATACTTAAACTTTTTATTGAAAAAATGATATACACACACATACTAACACAGGATGGGTCGGGCGAAATTACCATCCCTACATAAAGGGGAAGAAATCAAAGGCAAAAAAACTATAAAAAAGGGTGTTAATTAGGCTAAACGGGTAAAATTAATTGAAGTTATTGGCATCTTCTTTATCAACACTCACACTAGTGGAGCGCTAAATTAGCGATAATTAATTAAATTAATAAATCGAAGTGTTCAAATTGATAGGGACAAAGGGAGACTGCCAATTCAAGAAAATTGCAGTACATACACATATACACAGAATTAGGTGATTGTATATTCACTACTTTTAACCTACGATATATGTGAAATGATAATACGCAGAAGTAGGTTGTACGAATGATATTTGTTCCGATGCAGCACAAAAACAAATTCCAAATGGTCACTATGCCTTGTATTCATGAATAGTAGACTTATGTGGGTGGCAGACACATGCCAGCTTTTGTTCATATTAATCGCTCTTCATATTGTTCTATTAAATGTTACAACCAACACCATTAAAATCAGGACGTCCTAAAATTGAAAAAAAAAGGTTAAAAAAATAAATTCTCGAACAAAAAATGAATGTATCAATGAGATTTATTTTCAGTAATCACATCGATCCAAAATTAATTTTATTTAAATCATTCTGTGTCAAAATCATGGGTCCTTAATTTACAATTTTTGTGACTCATATGAAATACTATATATATAGGTAACTCATGTAGAGTGTGAACTTAGTGTTTAAAATTTCAAACCAAATGATTAATGTAAATGATTGATATGATATAATTATAAAGAGGAATCAATAATTGGAAGGAAAGCCATGAAACTGAATTTTTTTGGCACAGTCAAAGTCCTACAGACAGTCTCTTATCTTGTAGTCAAGCTTCCTTTTTCTTTCTCTCCCTTTTTAATTCCTTTGGTACAAGTTTCTTCCTCAGCCAAGCTTGACGGTAATAATGTTTCATGCTAATTTTCCTTATATCAAGGCAACTATTTCAACCTTTTGCTAACTTTTGACTTAATATTTGATGATAATATCATTGGTAGAAAATCAATTAATTTTTCTTTTTTTTACGAGATAAATGTAACTTGGATTATAAGTACATATCCTGAATGAAAAGAGTATTAATTATTGTGTATTTCTAGCTATATATATAGCAACTGGACCCCAAATTAAGAAAAGATAGATAAATTTTAAAACAAAAAACTTAAATACAATTTCTCATATTTTTGCTATTCAATTTTTTAATTAAAATATGATATATATATATATATATATTAACAATGACATAATAGAGGTATGGTTTCTACAATTAAATATATAGTTGTTATAATTTAACATTACATGATTGACTTTTCAAAAAAAAATTTGTATACGTACTATAGTTTTATTAAAAATTTTGATAACAAAATATAAAAAAAATATGCTTAAATTTAACCTAATTTTAAATTATATATGGGGCTTGGCCCTTGTGCTTTTATTGTAAGACAGCTTGGCTATCGATCATCAATTGCTCACTCTTTCCAGAAACTTAGATATTTTCCTTTTAGGAGGCATTGGTGAGAACCTCTCCCCAAAAAGAAATCAAACGAACTTTGTAATTCAAACACAAAAAGGAGAAAACCTATATTATTTTAAGGGGAAAATTAAAATTAAAATTAAAAAAAAGATGGTTCTATGTTTAAAAGCAGTGGTTGGCTGAGTGTTTGATTTGATGAGCATGTGGGTGTGAAAAGAGGGCTTGTTCAAAAGAAGCAAAAGCGAGATGGTGTTAAAATTGAGGAAGAGAAAGAAAAAGTTAAGTGCTTTAGCTTTTGTTTTCTTTTCTTTTCTTCCATCTTTATTTGCTTTCTTTTTTGTTTTGCACGAATGCATGGAGTTATCAGATTACAGCTAACCCAGTGGGGTACAATTTTTCTTTTTAATTTTATTTTTCCTGCAATAAGAAACAAAAAGACATCACGTTGTTCCAATAAACAATCAATTTATTCAATGTTAGATTAATGTATTTATTTATGAAAGGATTAGACTTATCTCTACTATCAGGATTTTTAATCAAAACGTGATCAGTAGAAAAAAATTTAATTAAAATATGACAAATGTATATTTTAATTAAAAAATTATACAATTATTTGTAAAAATTATATGCATATTATATTATTATTAAAAAATTATATATATATTGGTTTATTTTAATTAAAAACCTTAATAATAAGGATATAAATAATTACATATAAGTTTTTTTAAAAAATTTACTTCTTGTTTTAATTTAAACTTTTTAAAATTTGTTTTATGTAGAATTGGTTTTTGAATTTCTAATTGGTATCATGTATATCTTAAATTATTAGACTTGTCCATCAAAATTACAGACGTCAATACCACATCAACACCGTTATATATATATATATATATTAAAAGAAATTGACAAATCAAGAGATATGAATCAAATTAAAAAAAAAATAGAGTGCATCGTGTACATATATACTTAATGACTAGAATTTAATTCGTACATATGAAGTTTACCGTATGGAACAAATTTTAACCATATAATGTATATGTATCCAGTGTTTGCAAGAAAATTTTTTTAAAAAATAAAAAACGAACAATTTAGTATGAAACAAATCTAGAAACAAAAACAAAACAAAGAATTTCTATCAAAAAACAAAACAAAACAAAGAATAAATATAAAAATTGAAAAATACTAATTTAACCTTTCTTTTGATGATCAAACATTAGAAATGGATCACTGAGCTGGTCATAAAAATCGTACTTCACAACGTAACAAAGGATTGAGTTCGTGAAACCAAACAGCCCTAAGGGCACAAATCTCAAAAATGTTTGAAGCCACGGCAAATCAAACGAGGTCCCCGTGCCTGGCGGGTCAAGTCAAGCGTGTGACCGCTTGGATGGATCTGGATTATAATTCTTCTAACCATAACTCCGTAACATTCCCACGCTCACCCGTTGACGCGTGCCACATTGGATTCTATCCGATGGCCATCGATCTTTCTGTTATTGCGCGTGATGTACACACCGTGAAGTGAGATTTTAGGAGGAAACAGCAGCTGGTGCGTTAACTATTAACCATTGAGTAATGGGTTGGACGGCTTCATATCCTTGAAGTTAGAGCTCTCATTTTTCAGATTTTTTTTTCTGAATATTATTTTATTGAAAAGAAATAGGTATAAAATATAAAATTTAACATTAAAAAGAGAAAATAAGAATCTATGAAGTTCATAACTCTCCATATATCTTTTTCTAATACCATAACATTACGTTGAGGTTAGAAAATGAATGAATCCAAATTTCTCATTTATCTAAAGTCTTAAAATTTATAACAAATATTATTTTGATAAAAAATTTTATGATTTCAAAATTTGTAATTAAATTTGTATAGTTTTTCAAAAAGTTCTAATTTAATCCCTAATGTGTGCCTTCTATTATTTATTGTCATTAAAATTTTTTAACTAATCAACTATATAGCATCTTGACTTTCTGATTATATACTATCTCTAGTCTCATATATAAAAAATAAATAACTAACTCATGAGAATTAAAAAAGTTAATTAAAAGTAATTAATTTTTTTAATTTTGTCCTAAACAAAAATTATTTTTTAAGAATATCCCTATTTAATGTGTTTACTTTCTCCTTAAAATTAATAATAGTTACTACTCATAATTTAAAAAACTCATTTAATTAAAGATATAATTGGCATATTATAATTAATATATTAGACATTAGTGGATTATTTATTATATTTTAGACCAAATCCAATCTATAAAAAGCCTCTTTTATATAAGATTGGAAGTAGCATAATTCAACTCAAATCATTTAAGTCAATTTTCGTAAGTTGTATCATATGTCATATATGTGAATTAATTTTATTTCATTGTTTACTTTTACATTTTTTATTAACATAAATCATGTATATTTAAAATATTAAAATAACACTTAATTGATCACATTAATAAAGTTTAATTATAAATTAATAAAATTTTAATAAAAAATTAAATCAACAAATTTTTAAAATTATACAAAACCTAATCATAAAATTTTAAATTATAAAAATAAATAAAATTTAAAAGAAAATTTTATTATAATATTTTATTTTTATACACAAATCTTGTAATATCATTATCGTTGGGAGTCCCCCCTCTTGTTTCCCTCGAGTGTGATCCCATTAAGAAAAAATTTTAAAAAGGAAGAATTGGAACGAGAGAGAGAGAGAATTGTTGTAGCCCATAATAACGACGAAGATTGAGCCACGTTTCGTTAATAGTAGTGCTCTGCTTTGCATGGTAACTTTTTTCCAATTATTGCTGTCATCATTACTGCACTTCCTCATTTTCCTATTTTTTGAAGTAAACTTTTGTCCTTTTATAATTTATAAACTGATTAATAAAATATATTTCCATTAAGAAAAGAAATAATAATGTTTCGGTTCAAACTCCAGTCTAGGCTGGTTCTATGATGATTACGACGGAAAAGAAACATTTATCAACTTTAATTTATTTATCTGGTTGTGAAATAATGGATACCCGGCCGTTATAAATTTATAGTTAACCTAAGTATTTGTTTCTCACGTATAGGTCATAGTAGTCTCTATAATTATTTTTAAAATTTATTATATGGTATACAAATCTCAGAGAGACGTAAATTAATAATCATTATGAGCGATAAGAGTAATATTTTTTCTGGAAAAAGAAAAAACTGTCTCTAAGTGCTTCATGCTGTAACAACATTTACTATGTCCCATGTGAAGAGAGAAATGTTGCAACTTGTTGAATCCAGTCGTATACTTTATCGATATCGAAAATTATGCAAATTATTTGAGAAGTGATTTTTAATCAACCTTTGTAAAAGTTTATACTTAAGTACAATTCTTTGTATTTTTTATCAAAAATTTTATTAAAAATATGACATATGTAGAAAAAAATTATGTAAAAAATTTAATCATATCTACTAAGCTGTAAAACTTATATACTTATCTACAAAATATATTTATTTGTCATGTTAGTATTTAAAGAACATAAGAAAAAAATATAAAAGTCATATCTAAATTTTCTCCTCTAATATATACATATATATATATATATATAAAGGACATGTACGAGTATCTAGTTTCTCTTTTGAAATTTTTTTAAAGCTTTGTTTGTTCTGGTTTGTGCTATTTATTTGAAAGGGATTAATCTTACATGTAAATCTTATGGGGAATAAATTAACTTGCGTCCATATCCTGGAAAGCACATTATTGCTTCTTAATTAATCAATAAAAATAAAGGCTAATTTTAAATAAGGATGCTTGTTAGTTGTTACAATAGATTTGCCAAAAGTTAGATAAAGATCATTCCCTACGTATGCAACTTTCTTTCTTTCTTTCTTTCTTTTTTTCTTTTAAATTGAACTTTGGTATTTCTATAAAGAGAAAATTTTAAAGTACGTACCAAAATGCATGATGATCACTTCGATTATTTTCTTTCCCTAATTATGAGATTTTAAAGTTTGCTACATATGCAAGTCCCACATATAATCGATTGAAGCCTCTTTTTCTCCGATGTTTTCCATATACTAAATAGGTTAAATTTATTTATTTTATAAATAAAAGAAAAGCTAAACCGACCCCCAAATTAATCTCCTTATTTCAACATAATCAAAATATATTTTCTTTTTTTTTTTAATGCCTTTTCCTCTTCTTTACAACAAAGGCACCTTATCACCCGATTTTGGTTTAGTCTGCTTTAGTTGATTAATAATTCTTCCTATTTTCAAAGTATACACCCTCTGTATCCATTTAGCATCAAAAGAAAAGTCACAATGATCAATAATTCATATTAAATTAACAAAAAACTAAGATTCACGAAACATTAAAACTAAACCAACATATAAAAGAATCAGTAAACTTAGATAAATTTCTTTATATCCAACAATGTAGTGTTGAGTCATAAAAAATGTTTAGAGTAAATTATACAAACATTTCTTGGGTTTTGTTAAAATTATATAAATTTTTTTAATTTTCAAAATATATACAGATATCTTTTGAAACACAATGTGGTATATTTCAATCTAATTTTTAAACTTTTTTTTTCATCATTTATTAATGTAAATAAATATTTTTTAGCTAAAAAAATTTTAAATGAAAATTATTTTGGTAAAAAAAATTAAAAATAGATTAAAGTATAAAGAAATTTTTTATTTTAATAAAAGTTTATATATATTTTACAAACAGAGAGTTAATATTTGTAAAATTTTAATAAAATTTAAGAAGATATGTATAATGTATTCAAATATTTATTTATTATTTTTATTAAACAAAATAATAACAAATACTTAAAACTATTTAAACTTGTTTTATAAAAAAAAAAAGCTTATCCTGAAAAAGGAAAGTAATTAAGTTGAAAAGAAAAGAAGAAAAGTGAGAAACATTTGGTCCTCATTTCTTTTGACTTTCTCTCATATTCCTTCATCATGATTCAGCCCACTTTTTAACTTTTTGAAAAACTTGCCATGCAAGGGTAACAATTGGCCCTGTCACCCCCACACCCAGTACAATTATGTCTCTCTATCATCTATCCATTTTATTAATTACTAAAAGCAAACTCAATTCATGCATCTTGATGAAACGTAAACTCATTAATTAATAAAAGTGCGGGGTTTGACAAAAAATGGGTACAAAAAGCAGGAATCAACATGGATATAGGGTGTACGTAAGTAAAATAGGTAGCGGAATCAGAAATAATAATAACAATAATATAATAATAATGCACAAGGCCACAAAAATAACAATAGTAGTATAGTACAGAAGGAGACAGACTGGGAGAAAGCTTGAAAAGGGCCTTCTTGAGCTACTCTACCTTCTCTTATAGGGAAGGCAACTTGTACAGTTTAGCAAGAAACTGCAGAGTCTACTGTTTATTTTTCTTATGCACCCTCCTCCTAATTATTTATTCATCATTACGCTATGATTCATCGTCAGTCCACGTGTCGACATCTCGTCCAATCTTTCCATTGATGCCGTCAGATCTGTTTCCTCTGCTGTTTTCAGAGTGTTAAGGGGAAAACGACGACTGAGGTGACGCCCTTGTTTTCACCTTAGTGAGAAGAGAGAGAAAGGTTTACTATTTGAGTAGCTCGAGACGTCTTGCATGAAAAAGTTGCACTGGCAGGGTCCATCTTAGGTCCCTAGGTACCACTGGGTTGTATGGAATTTTCATGCAATCAATTTATGTTCACTGATGTGAAACCTGCACATGTAAATATACATTTTTTTAATAGAATAATCAGAGCTACGGTGAACTTGGGAATCATAACACAATGCTGGTCAGTGGTCAACTAGGAATAGGGTACGTGAGGTGTGTGAAAAAATGGTAAAACTCAACAGTTTTTTATGTAAATGGTCTATTTTCTGACGAAGATTTTGATGCTTTTTTATATATTTGAACAAGTTTTGTCACATTTTGGTCGTTCATTGGTATTTTGATTGATGGTTCCAAAGACGGGCATAGATTTTATGTATGTGTGTATGGAGTTGCATATCCAACTGATATGATATATGTGACAGCTCAATCCGACATGAGATACTTAACAAGATTGCATTGCATATCTTTTACTTTAGCAAATTGCAATAGACAATTATAAAATTTTATTGAATTTAAATATTAAAATTAACATTAAATAAAAGTTACGCTACATAACTTAATGCGCGTGTAATTTTGTAGGGCTAAAAAATCTTATATATATATATATAACAGGGTTACAAAATCTTATGTATATAATTTATTTGGGTTAATTTGAAAATAAAATGTTTGGAGTGTGGGAGAATTGGATTAGAAAAGACAAAAAGAGAGAAATTAACAAAAGTGGAGATAGCGTAGTTAGAACATATATTCATACAAGACGACGCATAACAGGGCGAGATTCTCGCGGGAGCCAAAGACGTCGATATTCCTTTTTGAAAGAAAGATTTGAAAACATAAATAAAAGAGAAAATTATATGGACTTCTTTTAAATTTTATTAAAATTATATGACTTTTTTATATTTTTAAAAATATATAAATTTTTTAAAAACAAAATTTATCTTTTAATTTAGTCTAATTTTTATTTTTTTTATCAAAATACTCTCCATTTATTTATTTTTAATTTCAAATGAAGGGTATTAATTTTTTTAAATTTTAAATAGGGGATATTTTGGTAAAAAATTTAAAATTTTGGTCAAAAAATTTAAAATTGAATTAAAATATAAAATAACTTTGATTTTAAAGGGATGTTTATGTAATTTTAGCAAAATTCAAGAAAAATCTATATAATTACTCTAAATAAAAATATCAACATAGTCACTATTCTAATCATCTTGTTCATGATGCAACAAAGAACATAATTATATACGAGGGGGGAGAGTGTGTGTTGTAGAATTTAGAGGGTAAAAATATGGTTTTAGTTTCTTAAATTTATTTCAGGTTTTATTTTTGTTTTTAATTTTATTTTGCATTAATTTGATCCTTCAACTTTATCTTATATTTTACTTTCATTCTTTAATTTTTTCTTGTTCTACTTTGGTTTTTAAAATTTATTTCAAGTTTCATTTTAATCTCTTAATTTTATTTCTTTTATACTTGGTTCTTTAACTTACAAAAAGCACCCAAGTAATTCCTTTACTCTTTCAGCAAAAGAATCTTAAAAAGAATAGTACTTGGGTTGTGATAGGGAAGAATAGTAGGACAAGTGGGATTTAAATTAGGAAAAGGTTATCACAGTTAAGTTATCAAGGAGCCATGTAAGACTTTCTTGTTATGAATCTTGACAATGTTAAAGAAAACATTTGACTGATTTTTATGAGTTAAATGAAATTGGAATAAAATAAAATTGAAGGATGGAAGTGAAATTTAAAATAAAATTAAGTGATCAAATTAGAATAAAATTATAAGATGAAAATAAAATTTAAAGTAAAGTTAAAAGATTAAAAATATATTTTGGCTAGTTCAGAATTATTCTTTCCAATTTTTTGGTATGTGTCAAACCCACTGGCATGTTAATTATGAAAAAAAAAAATAATCCTTACTTTTTAGTACTGTTTAAGCAAATATAACCTTATGATCTAAACTTAAGTATAGTTACTTATATATATTATATATTTGTTATTAGGTTCTTCAATAAAATTATAATATGTTTTAAATTTCTTTTTTGAAAGCTCAATCATACCACGATGAGTTATAAAATTATATATTAATTCACAAAATCATATATTTATCATGTTCTTATTGAAAAATCATATGGAAACCTAATAACAAAAAAATAATTAAGGCTTGCATATAATTTTTTTTTAATAATCCTATCTTTTATGTTATACCAAAACAGTTCCACCTACTTGAAATGTTGATAAGTGTCGTACCAGTAGTAATTTTCACTTATTTCAACCATCAAATATACTTATATTTAATTTAATCTACTTGAGTTTGAAATAATAATTAGTATATTTATATAGATTAATTCCTTCATATATAATGATGAATTCCCACTACTATGAAATTTCCTTAATTACAATTATATTTGATTGAAATTCTCCTTATTACAATTATATTTAAGTGATTCTATTTGAAGTTAAATTTTGAGTTCCGAATTTGCTCTTCATTTTTATATACCCTTTCATTTCAATTATAACTTTGTTGATTAATTCATTTATATGTAATGATGAATCTCTCTATTTGATATTTCCTCAATTATAATTATGTTTTATTGAAATTCTCTTAATTACAATTATGTTTAATTAATCTGTTTGAATTTAAATTTTGAGTTTGAAATCTGCTATTCCTTTTTATTTACCCTTGCATATTAATTATATTTATGTTCATTTATTCTTTTATATATAATTATGGGTCCCTCTATTTGAAATTCCCTTGATTACAATTATATTTGTTTGAAATTCTCTTAATTACAATTATATTTTATTCATTCTATTTGAATTGAAATTTGCTCTTCCTTTTTTTACACACCTTGCATATACTAACTCTCTTTTTCATGCATTTTTTTGGTTGTCTCCGATAGTATGACATTGAGTTCAAGCAGATCAACACTGTTCTGGAAGTTAAATAGAGTTTCTTTATATATGCAAATATCCCATTTCTTTAATAGCATACTTTTAACATTGGTTTTTTTTTGCCACCACCGTTTTTTAATTTTTCTTACATATTTTATGCATTTTCGTTTTAATGGTATGATTTGCAAAGCATATAACTAATTTATTTGTCTTTCTAGGTTTTGTGGGGTTAAGAAAACAGCATTTGATGGTAATTTTTCAGCCCTATCGATGGGAAATACCAAAATGGGGCGAGGCCAAACAAGGTGTAGCCACTTGTGGGTATTGAAAAGCTACTGGAATAGACAAGCTAGCCTAAGCTTACATTGTAATAGGATAGACGACACCACAAAGTGGGGGTTAAAACCAATTGAATCATGCACGACTATGTGGCTTTTCACTAACACCGAGCTTTTGATCGAAGATGTTGCGCTACCATGAGACCAATAAACTCTATTTCTGGTGGATTTTCTTACATAAGCACAAATAATCACATCATATATTTACATCTGAAATGTTACTAACAATTGGAAATTGTACAATGGGTTTTCTTACATAAGAGAGTTTATACTAAAATGTTTATATATTAGAAGACCTCAACAACCATCTAAGGTACTATTTTCAATATGTAGTTTTTCTTTCAGATGGATTCCAAATTTGAAATTATTTTGAGTTGTTTGTATTTTGCTTCTCCACCGTAGTCTTCTTTTCATTGCCTTTTAGGAGCATGCCTTCTATTCTTGGGTCTTGATATATTCAAGTGATTAGACTGTCAAATCATTTTAACTTTAATCAAATTTTATGAACACTGACAGAGTTCTTTGATCCATTTAGCTATTTGTAGTTAAGTTATAAAATTTTGATTTAGATAAAACTTTTTAATACTATGGTAGTTTTAAGCTGAAATGTGGATATGCTTTTGTTTGAGAATAATCATTAGTTCAATAATACTTAACTAACGTCGAAGAATTTAATTATATTTTGTTTACTAATGCATACCTCAAGTGAAAAGTAATCAATTTCATGTACAATCTAATTTATCTAATGAAATACTTTGATGCAACTTAGGAATTGAAAGATAACATGTTTATGGATAATTCCTCATTATCAAATGCTGAATGAGAAAAAACCTTGCATTGAATAATCATTCTTAGCCATTCTATTTTGTCCACAATATTAGTTCGTGATGATATATAGCTAATGATTTATACACGTAAATTGATAATAATCAATTTGTTTGCATTGATATCTGAGCATTAATGTGCTTAGTCTCTTTTTTTTTTTAAAAAAAAAAAGCCTAAGTTTGCCGAAGAAAATATTGTGATCACGAAAAGGTCTAGGTTTTTTACAATTTAATCACTCTTCATAATTTATATACATTGTTGAGGATCAATGAGCATCGGTTTTATTTTGTATTATTACTTTTATTGACTTATTATAAATAACACCATAAGAACATTGGGAAATAAAGATGGAAATCAAAGAAGAAAAATTTTCTGTCTTAAATCTGAGGCAAATCTGTTACAATTCTGTCTTTGAATGTTATTGTTGTTTTTTTAAAAAATCATATTTTAGAGATGGAATTAGAAATGAAATAAACCCTTGCAAAAGTAATCATCTCTAATTCTGCCTTTTTTCTATTGCAATAATTAAGAGTAAGAAAAATATTATTCATGGAAATTCAGAAACATAATTATCAATCCCATATCTATCTTGGAGTGGAAATTATTTTTTTGAAATAATTAGCTGATATTAGAGACCAATTCATGGACAAATTTCCTGTCTCAAACTTTTCTCTCTCTTAATTTAATCTCTAATCCATCTCTAAAGAATTGTTTCTTTTAGGAAAAATGAGCCACAAATTGGAGATAGATATTTCCATCTCTAATCTGCCTTAGACTAGGTTATTTGAGATTAGAGACGAAATTTTTCATCTCCAATATTGTCTTTAATGTGTGCTATTGTAAGTTGAAGAGTAGTGATAGATTTAAGGATGGAATATTGCCACTTTGAAGTATTTGAAGCCAAGGATTGCTTGTAAATTGGTGGGAAAGAAAAAATAGATTTCACCTTATGAAAATTTAGTTTGCAAGAAATGAAAGATTAATTCACATTGCTTTTCTAGAAATTAATTAAGGTAAGATGTTGGTGTTTTTATAACTTCTATAAATATTGATTGCCTAGCTCATTGCTCCCCATTAAATTCATCGCTCTAACTCTGGTTTCTAACCTAATACCTTCCTTATATACAAAGGAGTACAATTGATTAATGTTTCAACCCTTTGCATTAATTTATGTAATCAATTAAGGTTATTCATTTATGGGCTTTTTGAAATTACAATTGGGTTTAAGGTGTTCTTACTATATGGGGGTTGTAGAGGAATTACCTTTTTCCACATAATTGTGAGCTAATAAACTATGCTATTTGTTTCACTTATTTCTTCCTTAAATTTGTTAGAGAACATAGGAAGAGATATAGAAGGATTTATTTACTAAAATGTATCCCCATAAGAATTTATTACTTGTATTTTTTTTGAGTATATATTACTTTAGGCCTTGGAGATATGGTAAATTTAAAAGTTTTATTATTGATTGGTGATAAGAAAAGAGGTTTTATTTATTGAAAGGAAATAAAGATGGAAATTTTTCTCTCAAATTTAGGTTAAACAATGTTGTCTTTGACATTTTGGATTAAAGACAAAAATTTTCATTTGAAAGTCAATTTGTGTTTGGGTAAATGACGTTCAATTTTTATTAAAGACAAAATAATACATCTTAAATTCTATCTCTAAATATGAGGAATGAGATGATACTGTTCTTGTAAAATTTGGAGACAAATGTTCATTTCTATCCCCAATTCTATCTCTAAATCTCGATGTCATTTCACTTTCCCCCTTCGAAAACCCTTACCTTTAAATTTCCACTTTATTTGTCTCTGCTTGTGAAGCCATGACTCCCAACTCCACTTTCCCACCATTTTCGAACATAACACGATGAACATCATGTTTGACCATTTCTAGCCCCCTACAAAGGTATATATGTTCTCTTTTATTCACTTTCAACTCTTACTCTACAAGTTGTATGATCTTTTACCTCTTTCTCTACAAATTTGGGTCTCCTCTATTTGTGTGATACTTATCCCCATCGAGAAGCATAGACTTGTTTGATTGTTATGTTCTTTAAGCATATAACATTCTTCAATTTCTTTTACTTATTGGCTTTGGTTTTGGTTCTACTTTTACATGATTCTTGCTTGACTAGAAGCATGGAATTAGTTAAGAGTATGAATGTTTTGGTGGTGAATTTGTCAAAATCTCTTTTAATTAGTTTGAGTATAAGTTAATGCAAATACTTTGGAAATGTGCTTCTACTTGAAATTTAATACTATTATTGCATGTTGTTATTTTCTTGATAAGTCATAGAAATATGTGTTCTTTATGCTTTTCTTGAGTTATGGCTAAGAAAAAAAAAAGGCATTTTCTTCCATAATAAACTAGCACCATAGTCAACATTTAAGAGCCTCATATATAAGAAATGGAGTTTTAGGGTCCATGTTTAACTATTACAAGGAATTTTGAATTTCACCAATCAACTTTCAACACTTCCATATATAAATAGGTTAACACAGAACAAGACAAGAGTCTATGCTATAGATAATTCATGAAAGGCTTCCTTAATTATAATTCTCCAAGTTTAATTCCTATCCTTCATGCTCTTCCTTATGCTTTTGATAGTTTCAACTCTCAATGGCCAATGACATATTTGAATATCTGTGCCATCTCCCAGATAATAAAGCTTTGTAATACCAAAACCTTCTATCCTAGTAAAATCTTTGACTCATATAGTTTAGTTATATTTGCATGTGTTAACAATTTTTTTATTCTAGTTAATATGTGTTTGTTATTGAAGTGTGTTTGAATTTTTATATGTTGCTTTGTTTTACTAATGCTCATCTTGAATGTGGAATTATGTGATCTCAAGAGAAGGTTATTGAGAAAGATCTTTAATAGAAACTTACTAATACCTTTGAAGCGATCTCTTTTCCATTTAGAGCTACATCCTAAGTCATGTCTTAGTGAACATGTCAGTGCATATTTCTTTCACCATATCCTCCTTCATTGGCATAAAGAGATCTTGCATTAGAGGAATGAATGTATTAAGCATGGTTTGTGTTAAGGATTGCTTGGTTAACCACTCTACATTCCTTAAGAACTTTAACCCACTAACAAATGACATAGACAAGCTCACATTGATCTTATAAAGAGACTAAAAGTGAGTAACTAATTCATTCATTTAATTCTAGTTTTTATCTTTGTAATTGCCTTCATGTTCTTACATTATTTTTTAAGGAAAATATCTCAATATATGTATGCCAATGAAAATTAAATGACATGAGTTAATTGTTGAATATTGATATTAAATAACACTAATGCTTAGGACCAAAGATGTTGAAAGCCAATTCTGTTGGTCCTTGATGGACTATTATGCAAAGTAAAATCTTGGGAATTGATTTCAATATAGATGTTATGCTTACAATGATAAATGAAATTACAGCCTCAACTTTCTTTAGGAAGGGTCTTAAGGAGGCAATAAGATTCTTTAATGTTTTTTAAACCTTTTTTGATGGAAAGTTAATTTATTTGTTGAAGGCTTTACTATACTTTAAAGACCTTCTCAAATATAATTATTAGAGATTTTTTTGCAAATGTATAGGTTACATAAGTAATGCATGAGTGAATACAGTATCGTCTTGTAGGAATGGTTAATTAAGTACTAATTTTTCAAACTATTCTTAGAGAATAAAAAAATTGAATTAATTAATTAGGAACTAAGAATGATACAAAATTGAAATTAAATGACTTGATTAGATTAACTAAGAAAATTTTGGAGTTTAGATTTCATTGTTTACTTTTGATGAATGAACAAAGATTAATTTATACAATTGATTTCTACCAATACATGCATAATTCCTTTTCAAGATAAAACATGTATATCTATGCTAATTCTATGTCTTACTTTCATGATCATAAATTCTAACACAAATCCCTTAAGTTTAGTGGAATTCAATGTACACCTACATTTAGTGGCTTGGGATGCATGTGGATTACTACCTGCCTAGGTAAGATCTATATCTTTATAAAATCTGAACCTAAGTTATTGCCTAAGTGATCACCCATAGCAATTCATCTTTTAGGTCATCTCATTATAGATCAAAATTCAAAAAGAGTGGCCAGCAATTTGCAATAATTAATAAATTGAATAATAGATTAATAGGAATAAAAATCAATATATGGCTATCTCAATTCAAGCATAATCAGTAAATAATTTCATCAAAACCCCAAATCTAAAAGGTTTAGAGTTACTCTTGATTAAAAATAAAATCTTAAGAATCAAATTGAATGAATTTATAACAATAGAATAAAAGTGAAGTAGATGAAAGAGAAATTATTTAGTATGGCATAGTAGTCATCAGATAGAATTCTAGATCTCTTAGTGTCATGATTGTTCTCCAGAGCTCTTCCTTAACTGAAGTATGTCTCCATTGATTCCCTTTGTTTCCTTCTTTATGCTTTCTTGCTAGATTTTCCTATTTTTGCCATAATCTTTAATGTGTAAGGACTTTTCTATTTTGTTTTCATTGTAGCTTTAAGAAGTTTTTTTTCTTTTTCTTGTAAAAAATTTCCTATTTTGATTTTTTCCTCTCCAAGTTAAGTTTAGCCATTGTACACATGACAAATTGGACCTTTAATTAGATGGTTTTCCTTTTCTAATAAGAACTTATCAAATTCTTACTAAAAATGTATAAAAAAAAACTCACTAACTTAATCAAAAGGTAGGATTAAAGTTCAATTAATGTGTAAAAAATGAATCACATTAAATTCCCCTAAACTTAAATCTTTGCTTATCTTCAAGTAAAGAGAAGGCATCGAGTCTTACCCAGGTTTTTTAAGCACTTTGCGATCACTCCAAAAATATCACTAAAGGATTATCAAATTCTCTACAAAGATTGTGTAGTTTCCTTTATATCCCTAATTTGAAATCAAAGTCAAAATAGAAATCATATATATATATATATATATAAGATAAATTCAGTAGACATGAAATATTAACTAAGCTCATGCAATTTATACAATCAATGCCAAAGGGGTCTTGTCAGTTAAGCTCTACAAGGATTATGTAGTTTCCTTCTCCAACTACAATAAGCATGCTAGTAATATAGAGGCATTTCCTTGGGTCTTGTCACTACGTGCTCTTTATAGCTTTTCTCTTCTTTTACCTAAGTGACAAAGTCAAGGTGCTATGCATGCTCATAATTTAGGCCACCTTTAGATTTTATTTTTCAATTCTTTTTAAATTGAAAGTAGCCCAAAAAAAATAGAGTATAATTTTATGTGTTTTAACTACTTAAAATTTACTTTGGACTAGACAAGAGAAAGACATTTTACTTAATTTTAACTTTTCATTAGCTTTAGAAAAGATTAAATACCCATATAAGTCATATTAAATATCATATCAAAATATTGTACATATGTATGATTCACTCCATAAAAATTTTTGAACTATAAGTAGTAAGGGCCAAAAAGAACTTCGAGAATTCTCCAATCCTTATAACTAACTAGAAATAATTATAGGAGCAATCAAACTTAGGCAATCCTTGCTACATTTCTAACTCAAGAATTTGTAAAGAAAAATTTCAATTTGACCCTCCCCCAAACTTAAATTATGCAATGTCCACAATGCATGCAAAGTAGTGAAAACAAAGATAAAGGCCTAGAAAACTCCCTTTACAAAGCATCAAGACCAGCTAAACAAAAGAAGGAAAGCCTTGGTAGCCTATAAATTAGGATTCCTTTTGTCCTCAATTCTCTAACTCCATGAATGTGATTCTACCAAAACAACACTAACTCCAATTAAAAACAAGAAATAAAATGTGAAAACAAATGAAACCTACTTGAAACTAGGTAAAAAGTAAAAGAGGGTTAAGGGAAAAAGAGAGTAGTTCTAAGTACAATCGTTAGCATGACTTTTAAAGCTCAAGTGCTATGTGTTGGAAAAGATACTGATGGCCATGTTCTTCACCATCTCTCTAACTAAGTGAGGCTTTAAGCATTACTTGCTATTCTTAAATGTGCTTATAGGTTCATTCCTTATTGTACTAGCACTATGAAGAACAAATTCCTTAGACTTGTATCATTGCAAGGAAGAACTATAAGTTGTAGCTTTTACTATAAAGGTGATGGATGCAACTCCTTTGTTTTTGTCTTTGAAGCTTGCACCTTGAAAGGGACACACTTGAAGGGATTTTGGCAAGGACTCCTTGCTGTATGTCTCATTTGTTAACTCATTCTATACATTGAGTCTATGAAAATCTACATTAGAAGATAAGGATTTCATAGCCTTAAATACTTTTAATTCAATTGCTTCATCTTTCACCTTTAAGGTTAGTGTTTTATTCTGTACTTTAATATTTTCATCCATTATTGCTAAGAATGACCTTCCCAAAATTAGAGGCATCATCAAGTCTTCTTCCATTTTTAGTACTATGAAATCCATTAGAAAGAAGAACTTTTTAACTTTCACCATCACATTTTCTAAGATATTGATGGTATTTCACTAATCAGTTTGCTAATTACAATGTGATGATGGTTAGCTCTAGTTTACCTAGGTTGAGTCTCCTACACACAAAAAGAGGCATTAAACTCACACTGAAACCCAAATCACATAAAACACAGTTGAAGGGTACATCACTAATAGTAGAAGGAATATTAAAACTCTTTGGATCTTCTAACTTTGGTGAAAGCTTGTTTTGATTGCACTGCACTTTCCAGTAAGTGCAATGGTGGCGTGCTCTATGAACTTTCTCTTATTGGATAAAATATGTTTCAAAAACTTCATATACGAGGGCATCTATGCCCAGGTATCTACAAAGAGAATGTTAATATGAAGTTGTTTGAAAATATTAAGAAACTTATCAAATTGCCTATCCAATTTCTATAGCCTCAATCATTGAGGGAAAGGTATTACAGAGATATAGGGCTTCATTGGTGCTAGCAGTTAAACCACCTTTGGCCTATCCTCCTTATTCTATATTGGAGAGCTTGCGGCTATTTCATCAGCTATATCTAGATTTTTAGCTGGTACACCTTTTTCACTAGTGCTTTGTAATTGCTTACCACTTCTCAAAGTAATTGCTTTATAATGTTCTCTTAAATTGATCTTGGTCTTACAAGGTAGATTTCTTTAAGGTCTAGGATTGGACGAGCCAGCTAATTGACCTAATTAAATTTCTAAACTCTTATTATGGCTAGCTACCTTATCTATTTTAGACTCCAACATTTTGAATTTTTTAGTAGTTATATTTAAAAACTTCTTAAATGCTTGTTATAACTTCTCAAAAACAACATCCTAGGAAGGCTTGTTCACATTTAGATGTAGGCAAGCCCCATTTGATTTTGAGTTTGAAACCCTCGTCAAGGTGAACCACCATAGTTACCTTGATTTCTCTAAGCTAGGTTGGGGTGATTTTACCATTTAGGGGCTATATGTCATATAGTAAGGATTGTTGGAAGGTGGTGGTTATTTGAGATATATTGTACTTGCTTTGAAGCATAGGGTTCTACTGAATTATTCATGTAATAGTCAATGTATACATGTCCACCACTGTAAAGCTTAAAACTAGAAAGGGAGTTAACATTAGATACCACATTGACACTCAGTTGATCAACTATTTTCATCAATATATCAAGCTTGGTATTGATGCTATCCATTTCCATGACACTTGCAACTCTTTTGGGTATGGTCCTTTTGTCATACCTTATATTTGCTCTTGTTATATCCTTCCATTCAAGATAATTATATGCATGTTCATAGAAAATTATTAAGGAAAAGCCACAATTTTCATACGTTTAATAATGTTATATCGGGGTAAAATTTTTCAATTTGCGTTATGTGGGCCCCGTGGATTAACCGACAATATTATCTAGTCATTTATCATTGGAACAGATCACAATCAACTCAAAACATCAAGCAATCCATTGTTTTCAAGTCAAAAACCCCAAAATTTTCACTTAAGCTCACGGACAGCATATGGCAGATTTCAAGGGCAACTTTAAAAAATCATAATTAAATCATAGTTTTCTGGAAAGTTCTAGATATCAACTTTACACAAAAAATAATTTCCAGTCATGAAAATCTCATCTAACCACATTTGACAACAGAAAAGATAGGGATGTCAAGCTGCCCAAAAATTAAATACAACTTATTGATATAAACTTTAGAAATTCATAATTAATTCCACAAAAATCTAATCTATGCAATCTATACCAATTTGGAAAGCACAGGTGAGGGAAAAAATAGTTCTAGACCATTCCAAGAGCATTTAGACCCCAAAATCAATCAAATAGTAACATGGGTCTGGAGGTGCACCTGGAACATAATAGCAATTTAAAAAATTCATATATATCTCTCTAGGCATCCAAATGATATGCTTCTAACTAGCACGAGTCACTGGGAAGGTCTAGTTTCTCCTTGTAAAATTGTGTAGCAATTGGACATCATTTGCCCCATAAATGATAGAGATCAAAATTTGGACTATATGAATAGTACACTGACCAAAAACCAGAAAATTTGCTAACTTCAAAAATTAACCAAAATTTTTGTAGACCTCCAATATTACCCACTTTAGTTTTCTAAAAAGCTCTCAATAAGCTCTAGATACATGCCAAATTTCAAACTAAGAAGAGCTCATTTGGACAAAAAGTGATATAGCCTCACAAAATGGTCAATTTTGCCTCCTTCAAGATGTCAACTTAGTCCAAATGGCTACCTTAATGATTTGGCAAAGATAAATGTGATTTGTAGGAACTGCTCAAGTGGTCTCAAACCTCATGCATATTAATTTGGCTATCCCACATCCATTAATGCATAGTTAAACATAAACCATATAAGAGGCAAGTTTCATGATCACATTGATTTAGTACCATATAAAGCATATACAATATCCATACATCATTTTACAATTAACCATGGTCTTACATCTCAAAAATTGTATGTACAAGCTCACTTTGACATTCAACTACAAGTAAGATGACATATTAGACAAAGTGCAATTCTTCAAGATTCTTGGCTTGCATTTCTTGGTCCTTGGGTACCACCTAGACATTTCAAGAGGAAAGAGGGAATGGGGTGAGATTCCTAGAATCTCAATAGCTCACACACCCATTCACACATACATTCAAGGTATACGTACATCAAGTGTATAAGTAAACACGTTACTTGGATCATGAATGCACATTTTCAAGATTTTTATACCACACTTTCACAATCATGGCATCAAGAAGCTCTAAGAACTTTTGGTTTTGTCTCACCCCATTTCTAGGACTTTAGGATATGCTTCACCTTTGGTCTAGGGACTTATGACTTGGCCTCACCCATCCAAGAGATTTTTGGCCTAATCTCATCTATGCCTTGAGACTTTTGGCACCTCCTCACCCACATTAAGGGACTTTTAGCATTACCTTACCCTTAGGAGCCAATATCATAACCAAAGCCATTCAAGAACACACATTGGTACTAACGCAAACTCAAAACATCAAGTGGCATGTTCTCAAATCATATAAACACATACATGCACACAAAGACATGCACATGCACAAGAATGCAAGGAGAATGAGGTGGAGAGCTACCTTTAACTTATGCAAGCTTTCCTTTGTCTTATCCCTCTATCTTTTCGGCCTCACAAGTGCACCTAGGTGGTTAGATGTTCTCTTGGCCTAAACACCATAAATAGCACATAATTACATACTTGAAGCAAGTCAAGATACCAAATTTATTCTTAAACACGCACTTGATCCCATAAATGGCCTAATGGCCCCATAAATAGCTTATTGAAGCAACCTTCACAATTTAAGCTTTGGGATCTCATTTCTTTCCATTTCTAGGCCTCTTGGCCTCATTCAAAGTCCTTGGAGCTCTCACACAATCATTTACATAAGCTTAAAATCAAGTTGCTTCACAAAGCACCATTATAGACACCATTGTCTCATCTTTCAATCCATGGCTCCTAAATTTTTTCTAATGGTTTCTCCTATCTTCTAACATCATATAAAGTCCCAAACCAAGGTTAGAACAAATTAAAACACTTTTTAACCCTTCCATAAATGGGGTTCTTGGTGTTTTAAATTTTTGCTTGATGGGAGAGCCACTTGAGGAGGTTTTTAGGAGTCTTAGGAGCTCAAGAGAACACTTAAATAGCTAAGGAAATTCATACACAAAATCAGATTTTACAAAACCCTAAAAAGTCCTACACCTTCTTAACTTGATTTCTATTAGTTTTTCTTCAAATTTCTTACCATATTTCACTTCTCCATGGTCTAAAACCTTAGTTTCTCTCTTGTTTTTGGATAGAACTTCCTCCCCTTTTATGGTTCTAGTTTGGTCAAAATTATGCACAAGGAAGAAGCAAAGAGGAGAAACAACAAAACCATGAAATACCTTAGATTCAAGCTTGGTTTCAAGACATGTTCTCCTTAGTTTTCTTCTCCTCAAGCAATTTGAATAGCTTCTCCTTGTTTTGGACTTAAAACAAAACTATTTCATTCAAATAAATCATGGAAAGAGAGCTAGGAATGAGAGGAACAAGATTAGAAGAAGGAGAAGCATGAAATTCCTTACCTTTTCCTTGGTTTCTTCCTCCCTTTCTCTCCTCCTCTTGTGCGCCTAAGAGAGAGCTTATTTTTCTATATTTTAGATAGAAGAAAGTTGAGCTATTTGAGTGGAGGAAGAGTCAAGAAGCTTATAGAACATTCAAAAAGTTAGCTTTTTCAAAAATTTCAATTTCGTCCTTCTATAATGACAATTTTGTTTTGGCTTCATTTTAGCTCCTTTTTTTAGAACCGTCTTTTCCATCATAATACTTAGGTTCCCAATTTAATAAAATATCTTTTGGAATCAATTCCCAAACCATTTTGTCAAAGTTCAGATTCATTACCATTGAAAAAAGTACACTGGAGGAGTTTTACCAGTCTCAAGACTTCCCATGATTTTTGGGGCCTCTGAGAACCTTAGGAACTCAAATTTTCCACTTGAAAAGCCTTCATGTGTGTTTTTTTTCAAAAGTTGCACTTATTTATGAAAATGCCATTATGTTTCGTAAGTTTTTGTCATAATTTGTTTAACCATCTTAACTCTGTTTTTCTTTCTGTTTGAGCCTAGAATTATCATTTTTAGGAGCCTAGGACTCTACCTAAATTTTTTGAGACATTATCTAGCTCATTTCAAGAGACTTACTCTTATACAACTCATTTTGTTATTTTATGAAAATTACATTCATTACACCTTTCATTGGACCAATGGTACCAATTTATAGCCATTTCATCAATGATGGATGCTACCTCATTGGCTATTAAAGATCCACCCACAGCTACATCCAAACTAACCTTGTTTGAGTGTAATAGGCCTTAACAAAAAAGTATATACTATGAGCTGATCCTAGCTCCCATAGTGTGGATATCTTTTTTGTAGATCCTTATAGACTCCCAAGCCTCGTATAAAGATTCACCTTCTAATTACATAAAACTCTAAATCTCACTTCTCAATTTGGTAGTCTTACTAAGTGGAAAATACTTAGCTAGAAAAGCCTGTGACAGTTGATTCCATGTGGAAAATGAATTTGGAGGCATAGAAACTAATTGCAGTTGAGCCTTACCTATCATGGAGAAAAGGAAAAGTTAAAGTCTAATGACATCTTTTGACACATTGTTCATCACGATTGTATTGCAAATTTGTATGAACCTATTGGAGATTGTGCCTTAGGCCAATCATTGTATTATGAACATTGTATTTCATTAAGAAAAAGAAGTTTCTCTTTTATTACATTTATTATATTTTTTGCATGTTTACTATAATAATAATATCTTTAGATAAATCATATTGATTATCCTAAATATCTCTAGTCGATCATCTTTGTGGGAACGATGATGAACTAAGGTGAGTATGATTTTGATTAATGATTATATGTTACTCATATATGAAGATACGAATCAAAATCATAGGCACTTATTAGGAAATATGGTGTTGGATCGACCTGTCATAAGATAGCTATATGGATTAAGTCATAAGTATATCGCATATATAGCTGTGTCACTGAACCCTTAGACTTAAGATTAACATAGATTCCTACATGAGGAACACTATACTTTGACATAGTCAAAAGTCACCTTTAATTGGGTGATCATAAAGGCTGTGATCTGGCATAGTAAAATCCATGTAGAGGAAGATGAGTGGTTAAGATAAAATTTATCTCTCTTATTAGTAGAAGAGATATCTCTAGGCCACCTGATAAGTAAGACTGAGAAATGCATGGCCATGCTTAGATGGAAGGGTTTTTTAATTTATTCTATCAGTCTATTCGGAGATCGAGAAAGTGACAGTTGAGTAAAATGAAGATGACATTTTTATGCCTCATACTTGACCTAGATATCGTGTGACGAAAGGGTTGTGACAGGATTGTATGATCGGTTACATCGAATCACCAATCCTCATATGATTTGGGTAGTCACAATGTCTTGTTAGAGGTCACTTATGACTTGTGGATAAAATAACATTATTGGCCTTCTACTAATGTCATATGAGCCTACAAGGTCTCACACAAGAATAGATCAACTTGAGCTAAAATGTGTCTAGATTCAATGAATATAACGTTCAATTTAGGGTGGAGGAATTTTATAAATATATTTGATATATATTTTATAAAATTTGAAATATATATTTGATATATTATATATTTTGAAATATATATATGTATCATCTAATTAATTTAAATGAGTTAATTTTAAATTTAATTCTATATGATAGATTTAAATTTAAACTAATGCGATAATTTGAATTTAATCCATGTGATAGATTAAATTTAAATTTGGTTATAGATTTAGATTAAGTAGTTAGTTTAAATTTATTCTATAGAATAGATTTAAATTTAAACTAATCTATTTAATTATGATTTGGATAAATTTAAATAACACACCTAATATAACACACCTCTATAAATAAAGAGGCTATGGTATTCTAGGAGGATGATGATATTTTAAAGAAAGCTGCCTCCCACCCTAAAGAGAGAAAGCGTACGGATGCTTAGAGAGAGAAAAAGAAGAACATTTTCTCTTCTTGAACATGCAGACGTTTGTCTTCAGTGGCATTAGCACACCATTCGAGTTGTAGTGACCATTGATGTGGATATCGGTAGAGGAAACTGGTTTGAAGCATTAGTTCCTGAGATTCGATGGTAGAAAGAGAGCCTAAAGAATCACGTAACAAAGGTACAAGTCTCTGGCTTTACTCTATTTAAAAGACATTGATGGATCCATGAGAGGGATTCGAATTCTTTTTTTTTAATTTCTGCTATGCATGTCCCAAGAATCCCAACAGAACCAAGCAAAATGCATGTTTGGGTCCTCAATAAGTCCTCCCCCAAACACATTTTGTTGGACCATTTAAATCATCTCTAACTTGATTTCAAAATTATTGGCTACAACCACTAGGTTGACAATACCATTATTTAGCTCATGTGCATTACACATGGCAAAGCCTCATATAGGACGGTGGTGATTATGTCCATTGCTTCTTGCTCTAAGTTATCTATTAGGTTTCTTGTGTTGCATTTCCTTGCCTTCTTCTATAGTGTAATATGAATTTTGGCTCTAGGTTAAACTTATAAAGCTCAACACTTGATGAACAATTCATAACTTAAAAGATAAGAATTAAGAAAATTAACCAAAAATAAAAAATAAGAAAAAAAGAGTAAAAAAATAAAAAGAAAAATTTCTAAGTTAATAAGAATAATTATTACATTGATATTGATTTCACCTTTTCCAACAAACGATGCAACAAACTTCTTAGTGATTTTCCACAAATGCATGGGCCACACAACTAATATAGAAGTAAGTAGAGTATCATCCCACAAGGAAGGTTAATCAAGTACCAAATTTTTTTAATTATTTATATTATTTAGAAAAAAATTGAATTAACTAACTAAGAATTGAGAACAACCTAAAATTGAAATTAAATCACTTAACTAAATTTATTAAGAAAACTCTGGAGTTTAGATTTTATTGTTTATTTCTTACGAAGGAACAAAGATTAACTTATACAACTAATTTCTATCCTAATTAATAGTTATTCCCTAATATATGGTAATGCTCTTTCAATATAAAACACATGTATCTATGCTAATTCTATATCTACTTTCATGATTATAGATTCTAATACAGACCCTTTAAGTTTAGTGGAATTTAGTGTATGACTACATGTATTAGCTTGGCATGCATGTAGGTTACTACTTGCCTAGGTAAGATCTATATCTTTATAAAATATAAACATAAGTTGATTGCCCAGGTGATCCCTTATAGCAATTCGCCTTTTAGTTCATCTCATTATTAGTTAGAATTCACAAAGAGTGCTTAGCAATTTGCAATAATTAATAAACTGAACAATAGATTAATAAGAATATAAATCAATACATGAGTGTCTCGACTCAAGCATAATTCATAAATAATTCTATCCAAATCCCAAATCTAAGGGATTTAGCTACTCATGACCAAAAATAAAATCCTAAAAGTTAAATTGAATGAATTCATCACAATTGAAGAAAAGAGAAGTAAGTGAAAGAGAAATTATTCAATATGGCACAGCATTCTTTGGATGGAATACTAGATCTTTCAATGTCACAACTGTTATGTAAGGCTTTTCCTTGATTGAAGTGTGTCTCCATTGGTTTGCTTTATTTCCTTTTTTGTACTCTTTTACTAGAGTTTCTTATTTTTGGCATAGTCCTTGATGTGAAAGGATTTTCCTATTTTGCTTTCCTTGTAGTTTTAGGAAGCTTCTATTTTTTTTCTTCCTCTTCAAGCTTGGTTTAGGCATTGTACATAAGACAAATTGGGTCTCTAATTAGATGCATAGTCTTGGTCCTTCTTGTATTTTCCTTTTTCACCAGTACTCATCAAATTCCTACTAAAAAATGTATAAAATTAATATATTATCCCTTACTAACTTGATCAATAACTAAAAGTAAAGTTAAATTAATATGTAAGAAATGCATCAAATTAATAATCTTGTTAAAGACCTTCTTGAATATAATCTTGACTATCTAGTCTTGGTATGCTGAGTTTTAAATGAATAGTAAATATTACCCTCAATATTCTTAGCTACTAATTGTGCTTTGAATCCTAGTTGAGTTGAATATTATATTAATTCTTTTATTCATATCTACTAACCAATGGCCAACTAGAGAGTATGGATCAAGAGTGCTAGAATTCTTGAACATTCCTGATCTCTTTGTGGAAAATTTGGTTATGTTAAGACAAGCTTATTGTATGTGCTTACAACTTAGTTAATTCTTGAACATTGTTCCTTTTTTTTTTTCTGAATGCTTAATTTCAAGCTTTTAGAACCCTATCCATTTGGAGCTATGTGGCTCACTTGAGAATATTATTAAGCCAAATAAAATTGCACCTTTTCCAGAATCATTGGTTGTTGTTTATATTGCTTAGGTTTATGCATGTATTATAGTTTTTGCTATCCTTCTAATATTGAAACAATTTAAATCTACTTTTGAACTTAATTTTTTTTTGTCAAAGGACTAGATTAATGTAATACTTATTGCCTTGTCACTTTTAGCATGATTGAACACTGCTTTGGCCTTTACTAGAGTCTTCTTCCCAGCTTGGATTCATATGAAAGGGTGGTGCATTCAATTACCACCAAAGGGATAATTGTGCGTAATGGTAAAGGAGTATCTAAACCAAGATGTCGTGATTTCTTATAATGAAACTATGTGGAATGTGTGTAGCAATTCCATCATTCATTTTGAATATGGTGTAAGCGTTGAAGATAAGACCTAACATTTATTCTATCTTAGTAAACTAGTAGTTGCCTTAGCAGCAATTGCTATGTCAAATCTTTCTTATAAGGTAGTTCTTGATGCCAATTTGTATTTGCATCATCTAGTTATACAACTTTCTTTTTAACAAGCGCACATTATGTTTTTGATTTTTGTCTATAATACTAAATTTAAAAAGTAGAGGTTTCATATTTCAAGACTAGATCATTGAACATGATGAAGAAGCTCTCAAATATCTTAAAGACATCAAGAGGAATAAACTAGACATAGCCAAGGGATTCAAGCTATAGCAGACTAGAAATATTATGCTACATACAAAGTCTAATTCTTTTAGAACAATATATAGCAAGATTGTAGTTCTTTTACTTTGGACAAACACTATTTGTATTGAATTATTTGCCTTTTAAGCAATAACATTCTTATGTTTTTTTATTTGCTAGCAATTAATTTATTTGATAACAATCAATTACAAGGAAATTAAAAAACCTTGGGAAGGAAAAAAAGACAACATTTCCATTTTTAAAGAAGGGTTTAAAGACAATGAGCTACAAAATTTTTATCTTTGCTCTAAAGGTGGATTTAGAGATAGAATTTTTCATCTCTAATTTAGAAACAGATTTAGAAATAGAATTTTTCATGACTAATTCAAAAATAAATTATCAATGGAATTCCATCCCCAAATAAAAATATCCCTATTCCATAAATTAAGGACGAATTACTTTTGAGATAGAATTTTTTGTCTTTGAATCTGAGACAAAATTGTCTTTTCTGTATAAAGTTTTTGCAATGTCAAAATTAGGGACAAAATTTTTTCTACCTTTAATTCTCTCTCTGATTGTTTAGAGATACATTTTCTTTTATTTAGAGACAAATTTTTTTGTCTCTAATATCACTTTTCCTTGTAGTGTAAGATGAAGTATGACAACTCATCTTAAGTGGAGAAAATACTATTATGAGATAGTAATAGCATTGTGGCTCACAGAATAATATTAGAGATCTTTAACATATAAGTAGTGGTTGGATTAATAGTTCTCCTTAGTTAGATGGGTCAAGCAAAGTACAAAAAATATTCTAGACCAAAACAAATTACCAAAACATATTGATCAATAGTATTTTGTGAATACATTTGTTATATTAAATCAATTAATTTTTTGCAAAAAAAATACTTTTACCAAATAGTTAATTTCTAATTTTTTTGAATCCTTCATTTGGATAATAATCTCCACATATTTTGTTTTCAAAAAATATGTGTCAAGTAATTGTTAGAATTTATATGATGCTTGTATGGATGATGGATTTAATCATCCATTTCATACAAATAGGTAACTATGTATACAAGAAAATGAGCAAAATTATAGGATCATTTGATCATATCCAATAATGTTAGAGCCTTCACAAATTTTTATATCTTGACCTTAAAGAGAGAAAAGGATCAAGAGAGGAGGGGAAAGCCATAATGAGAGAAGAAAAGAGAGGAAGAAGAAGCTAGATGGAAAACTTTGAGATATGCCATTGATATGTGAGTTTTGCTTAAAAATTGATAAATAATTTCTATTAAAGAAGTGTTTATAAATATGCCAAATTTTAAATACAAGAAGCAAGTGCGTAAAAGGCTTATTACTATATGGCTAATAGATCAAGGGATTAGTTGCAACATTTTATTGATGAAGTAAGACATTACAATTGTTGACAAAGACCAAGGTGGGTAAATGTAATTTTCCTTACTTTTTCTAATACTAAACACTTGAAGTTTTGGTTTGGGAATGATCGTGTTTAAAAGGTCTTATATATCTTAAAATATTAATTTTAGGTCTTAAGATTTTTTTTTTCTTATGTCTTGAAGGGAATATGGCAATTGTTAGGAATATATATATATATATATATAACTTATGATTTTGTGGAGAGGGCAACTCTAAAGAACTCAAACTAAAGTTGATGTCAATTTATCTTTAGTAAAAAGAAGTAATATCATTTATATACAATCTTATTTGATATTTTATATTTGATCATAAATAAATAGATTAACGTAGCTATTATTTTAACAAGGAGGTATAGACATTAGAAAAAGAGGCAAGGTAGTCTCTTCTAGCATTTAAGTCTAGGTGAGGTGCCACTTGAAAAGTACTACCAATAATGTATTTTTACTTTATTTTACATATATTTGGAAGTATCTCTATATTATTGTAACATTGTCATGCATCATATGCTAAAATTATGGTATTAATATACAACATTATTAGAAATTTATATTTCACATCAATTAATAATATATATATATATATGATTGACTATTAAATTTTAATAGCAATTTTATTCTACCATAATTTATTTATTAACATCACAAATTTGAAATTTTAATTAATATTTTTCATTTTGTACGTATTATTTGTTTCATTTATATTTTTATTTATATATAATTTTATTTTGTTAAATTATATCCATGCATTGCATAGGCAAATTTATCATTATATAAATTAAATCACTTTAATCTATTATCTATTATAATTATAAATGTAGTTTCACCTACTTGAGCTTCTTACATGTAGAACTCCTTTTTTTTTTTAATTTTAAATTTTGAAATGCCTAAATTTAGCTTAATCTACCTTGTCCCTACCTGATCTACCTTAGCCCATTAAGTTGACAAATTATCTAGACAAATTTGGGAAAAAAAACCTGAATACAAATATTTAAGGTTGGGGCACGATCAAGGCACACATGCCCCTATTGATACAAATATTTAAAGCTTGAGGTGGGGTCAAGGCATACATGCTCATTCCCCATTATATATATATATATATATATAATTTTTTTATCAAAAGGCTTACATATTTATTGTTTTGGTGAACTATTTAACTTCATTTAAAATTTTAACATAATATCATGTCACACCTTAGTAATTACTTAACCTGAAATACTAGTAAAATAGTACTAATTAAGAAGTTAAATGGATCAAGCAAAATGAAGGAAAAGAATGAGAAATATTGAAAAGATAGTACATTAAAAATTAGTACCTAATTAATTAAAGATTAGGAAAGTTAATCCTATATTTTAATTTACTTAATTAATCCCTAATATAAGAGAGATTTCATGAGGACTAGACTAGTATGGATCAAGAAAATTTAATTACATATATTATACCCTTGAGTTTAAATTAAGATTTATTAAATATGCCAATTACATAATTTTACCATTAGACTTTACCATTACATGACACATAATCTCATGAAATTATGAGCATTTGACACCTACATTTCCACTAACTATTTGTAACAACCAGAAAAAAAAAGAAAGAAGAAGAAAAAAAAAAGAGAAGAAAGCTGAAAATTTTTGAAGGGCTGAAAATTTTCTAAGTCTGTTAGCTACAGCCTAACTATAGCGAATGTACTTGTTCGCTACAGCGAGAAATGGTCTACCTATAGCGAGAGTGCCTTCTCGCTATAGCGAAAATGCTTCTAGCTATAGTGAGTACGGGCATCCAATATAGAAACCAGGGCGTTGCTCGCCGTAGCATGCTATAGCGAAGGCAGGGGTCTGGGACTGATACGAGCTCATTGTAGCGAGGGTTAGTCCGGAAAAGCGTGAGAAAAGAGGATTTGAGTTATTAAAGCACCCCAACCCCTCCTTTCACTTTGTAGCCAACTTAAGCTCCCTTTAAGACAGAGAAAAGGGCAGAGGAAAGAGAGAGAAACCTAGAGGAGGAAGGAAGAACAAAAAAAGGTAAGGTTTTGCATGGCTTTTCTCTTAAAATATTGTTCTTCTCCCCTTGCCCTCTTTTCTTATGGTTTTGATTATTGAAGTAGTTAAGTTTGGAGCTTGATTCAGAAGAGGGAGAGTGGAAAACCCCTCTTGAAGAAGACCAAAACCCACATACCTTTACTTCTTCTCCTTGCTTTCATTTCTTGAGAGCTTAAGAGAGGAATGATAATAGGTGAATTTCTAGTGAGAGAAAGAACCCCTAACTCTATATGCTTAGAAGGGTTTGCTAGAAAGAAATCCCTAACTTATGAATAAAGTGTTAAGAGAGTAATTCCATGTTTCTTTTGTGTTTAGGCTCAAGAGAAGCACTCCTATCTAGAGATGATTGTGAAACCAACAAGGGAGGAAACAAATTGAAAGGGAAAGTTGGTGAATAGCCAATAAGGTAGCTCTCTCCACCTTCTCTCATGTATAGATGTGTGTTTACATTATCTTACATATGTGAATGTATATTTTTAAACCATGAAAAGTATGCTAGCATGATGATTCCTCATGTATTTCAATGATGTTTTATGTGATTTTCTTGGGTTTGCTTGAGTATGGAAAAGCCAACAACCCTTTAGCCATGGTGAGGATGAGTCAAGAACCCTAAAGTTGGTTGAACAAAGCAAGAGTCTCCCAAAAGTGAAGTTGACTCCCAAGAGTAAGGGTTGAGTCTAAGAACCTCTTAAAGAATGGATGAGGCAAGTCCAAAATCCACAAGTGAGTGGGTGAGGCTAACCCATGTACTTGGAAAGCTCTTATATGTTATGTATGGCCTACTCAAATGTTGAAAATGATTTTCTTATGTTTTCACATGCTAATATACCCATGCACATATTGTGAGACTTGTTTGCATGCTTTGTGTGTATGATTGAATGAGAGATGAGCTATTGAGATTCTTTGAATCTCACTCCCCCTCTTCACCATCCCAACATGCTAGGTGGACCAAGTGAGGCAAGAGATGGGAGCCACCAAGCTTGAAGCTAGGAAATTCAATGAAGAAATTGTAAAAGAGCCCTTTTTGTCTTTATTTTGTGATTAAGTCAAGAGATGTAATCTAATGATATGATGTACATGATGTAGCACCTATGAATACTTGTAAATGAATGTATTCAATGTATATATATAGGAGAATTGAATTCATGGTGCATGATGTAGCAAGTTTTTGCAATAAATGGTAAGATCTAGCATTCTCCCATGAGTGTATGTGTTGGTGTGAGAGAGTGAGTTTTGAAAATCTGGGTTGTTAGACACTTGAGCCATGTTTGATAGCCCCTATTGATGCTATCCCACGTGCTCATAGAGTCCTAGAGGTAGGAGAAGCAAAGTTGGACCCCATTAGCCTTCTATTAACATAAGAAATAGGTCACTTTGCCCATGATGTCCAAATCTGACCAAATGACCTCTCTTTGCCTTGAAATTTGGCATGTGACTAGATCTTGTCTAGAGATTTTTGGGAAGCTAAAGATCAAGTCATTTTGATGTCTGTAGAATTTTATATGATTTTTCAAATTTGGTATCAGAAATTCGGATTTTCATAAACACTGTTCATTTGGTCAGTTGGAAAATTGTGTCATCCGAGCGGCAAACGTGATCCAATGACTATGAAATTTTATAGGAAGAAACTAAACAGTCACAGTGACTTGTAGCAACTAGAAGCACCTCATTTGGAGGTCTAGAGAGGAAGATATTCATTTTCGAATGTTTTGCCCAACATCAGTCATCTTACCAGACCCGAGGTACTGTTCCATCGGTTTCCGGGAGTTTGGCTTGATGAACTGATCTGAAGATATTTTTCCTCTCTAGTTAACATCCACATCTTTCCATAGTGATATCGTTTGCAAGCATTAGAATTTTGTGGAATTAGTTAGATATTTTTGAAGTCCATATCAGTAAACTGTGACAGCATCAGGAACCCCTCTGACTTGCAGATGATTTCATGTGTCAAACGCGTTGTGTGTGGGATTTTATGATTTGTATATATTTTTCCCATGAAGTAGATAGTATAAGATTTCCATAGTGACCAAGAGAGCATGTGTTTGATTTTTTTGTATTTAGTTATGAATTTCCAAACTTTGCCCAGAAATGAGACCAAACAAGGCCGAAAATGAACATGCATGTTTCATACCACTTTTTGGTTTCCATGGGTTTAAAGCATGTTTTTGAGGTTCAAATGAGTTATAATGGTGCAATTAAATATGAGGATGTATATAATGAGCTCACACAGTCCATGTGACACCGAAATGAATTCTTAACCATGCCACAATATTAAGTAAGTGCATGAATCCAATAAGGGAGACCTCACTTTAGTCTTCCTAGATGTATATGAGCATGTATGGCATGATGGGTATGAGCTAGAAATGAAGGTGTCATACTATTTACATTCATCAAATTCATCCAAGGATTAGCACCCACTTAAACAAGCAATGGCATTGACTAAAGTCAATGCCAAAGTGAAATTTACCAACATTTAGGATAAAAGAAGAAGAAGAAGAAGACACTCCATTAAGCCATGCATACTAACATTATGCCAGGAAATGGCTTTGTTGGTAGTTATTTTTCTGGTTTATTATTGATTTTCAATCGCCAATTATAACACCATATATTCATACATCTCAATTTATGTAATTGAAGGCATCTACCATAGTTTTATCACATATGCACTTGTAAGGCAACGGGAGAGTGAACAAACGATAACTGAAATTGTCCAACTCTTAGCATATGAGTCATTTAATTCTTCCTCAACTCAAATATATTTCTAACATATCATAGCAACTAGGATTCATCACAAAATCTGACAAGAAACATGAATTTCAAGCCTTTCCCCATGATTTTCAACAATCAGTCTTGGGTTCTAGAACCAAGTTTTTGTCATCAACTTTGAAAATTCATAATTAATTATAGAAACATTGAAACCCAACAAACCATAGCTTTCTAGAAAACCTTAAATGTTAACTTCATGTTACAAATAGTTCTAGGCCATGAAAACAACATTTAGACTATGATTGACAATAGGAAAGCAATGTAGGTTCAGTTGTCTTGGAGTTCTGAGACAGTTTATTGATTTAAACTTCAACAATTCATAACTAGTTTCACAAAGATCTAATTCAGGAAAACTATACCAATTTGGAAAGTTAAAGATGTCTACTTTGAGAGAAAAATAACTCCAGACCAACAAAATAACATTAAGCTAATGCAAATTGATATAATAGTACTTGAACTTGGCTGGCATTACTAGTACTGACATAGAATTTTAAGAAATTATTTCTTTCTCTACAAACATCCAAATAAGGTGTTTCTAGTTGCTATAGGTCATTGTGAATGCTTAGTTTCTCCACATAAAATTTCAAAACCATTGGAACTCATTTATCCCTCAGATGACATAAAAACAATTCTGACCAAATGAGCAGTGCACAGACCAAAGCCAACTTCTAATATGAACTTTAAAAAATCATAATAAGTTCTATAGACCTCCAAATAATATGATTCTTGGACCAAAAGAAATCCTATATGAGATCTATATGTGTGCAAAATCTTAGCCTCAATTGCTCATTTGGTTAGGTTGGGATTTAGCTCACAAAATGGGTCATTTTTTGTCGTAATATGGTTCAATTATGTGTCAAATGGTCTTCCCCTTGAACCAAGACCACCAAGGCAAGTTCAAAAGCACTAGAACACCCTAAATATGCATGCCAACTGATTCAAAAAGCCATGGAGCTCAAATTCACTTCCTAACTCTAACTCATGCCTAAGGTTCCATACTTTCTATTAGGCATCCAATTGTCATTTTTTGCACAATTGTGTTCAAATGACTCTTCTAAAATTACATTCATCATATATATCCATTTTTACACTTGTCTAGCTATAAGATTCATATACAAAGATTCATCTTGCCATACACACATCCATACTCACACATAAAGGCTACCAAGTGGCAAACTTACACATTTTCATTCACATAAGTGCAAAAGGGATTCATACATTATTCATATACATTTTATACACTTTCCATGAGTTTATATTACAATTACATAGCTTGGGTACATCATTTGACTACAAAGTACATTTCAAAACCTATTTCTATACATCTAATCCACTAATCATGCACTCTTTGAGGGTTGGCTTCCATTTCTTACTTCGCTCGGCTCACCTAGCAGAGTTAGAAAGGAATGAGATTTGGGGGAATCTCAATAGCTCTAAATCCCTTTCACACATACATATAACATGTTCATGCATGTCAAAGAATGCAAGTATGTTATGTAATGTACTCAAATGATGCATAGCCATAGATTTTCATATCATACATAAACAAATACACACATTATGGACTCAAGAGAGCAATGGCTCGGCCTCACCCACAATCTTGGGTCTTTTGGATTTGCCTCACCTGTATCTTAGGACTTTTGACTCAGCTCACTCTTTCTTGAGGTTTTGGCCTTGTCTCACCTTCTCTTAGGGACTTTTGGTTTCCCCTTACCCTTCTCAAGAGACTTTTAGCCTTGCCACCCTCATTCAAGTCATTTCACATAACTTTGCAAATGTAAATCAAGTCATGGTTTCAAAACATTCATCTAATAGCTACAAGCAATTTCCAAATATCAAACATACACATAAGCAATCTAAGACAAGTCATGAATGCATACATGTATGAAGGAAAGGATTAGAGAGCTACCTTAAGGAAAACTACACTTTTCCTTTACTTTCTCTTACTTCTTTTCGACTCAAGCACACACAAGAAGGGAGTTCTTACCTCTCTTGGCCTAGACACAATAAACATGACATAAATTAGGCTTAAGAACCAATTCTAGCTTAAAGGAAGGCTAGGCTAGCTTACTTAGCTCTATATTACACATAATGCTCATTTAGAACACCATGAAGTGACTACTTTAAATCTTGACCTTGGCTCCCCATTTTCTTTCTTTCTAGACCTCTTGGCTCCATATAAACTTATTGAAACCTTCATAAACTCATTCTAAGGAGTCCAAGCCCATGTTGCTTCATTATGCCTAAATTGAGACTTTAAAATATCCACTCTCAAACCAAGTCTCCTAAATTCAAACCATTGGTTCCCCTAAATTTTATAATTCATATCTAGGCCTCTAAATTCCTTAGAACATAAAAATTCACTGCTTAGGTATAAAAGTCCCAAAGTGACTGAACCATACACTCACACATGGACCCATGAAATTGGCTTGCTTTCTTAGATTGGTTAGTATATAGGAAGCTTCCTAAGGGTCAATTAGGCTCATACAAACTCTCTCATGCATTGAAAAATGTCTAGAAAAAGTCAAATTTAATGCTGAGCCTTGGAACCCCAAGTTGTGCAAACTTGGTTTCCTTGGTTCCCTTTTAGTTTCTCTTAGCTTAAATCTTCTTTCCACATGCCTAATCACTTAATTAGACCAAGCTAAGATTAGAATAAACCTCTCCCCTTAATGTTCAGGGCTGACTAAATTGATGAGGAAAAGGAAAACTCAAGAAAAGCCATAGAAAGGAATGGGAACCTATCATAAATTTTTGCTCTTCTAAGTGGGTTCCTCTTACAACCAAGCCTTCCTTCAAATCCTAACTTCTCTTTACTGGACCAAAACCAAAATGGCATCAAAATACATTCTGAACCCATGGAAATATGGAGGAGAAGGAGGGGAATATTTATTGTGAAGACAAGAGGAAGGAAACACCCACTTTCATACCTATTCAAGGCTTCTTCTCCTTCATTGCTTCTCCTTCCACATGACACCTTAGCTAGAGCTTTTAGAAGTTTTAGAAATGAGTAAAATGTTGGTGTAGATTGGGGAGGGCTGGCACGTGTTTTAAGAGAGCAAAAAGCAACTTTTACTAACTTTTTCTTTTTACGTTTTAGTCCTTATTTTCCACTTTCATCATTTTCTCTCATTTCAACTCCTTTTCAAAATTCATTTTTTCCATCATATTCCTTATACTCTTAATCATGAGAATTTTCTTTGAAATCACTCAGAAAGGATTTGAAATCATTCTGAATTGCTTGGTCAAAGTTTTAGTCAACACTTTGCTGAACTCGCTCACTGGAGAGGGTTCAACTGCTCTAGGGATCCCATGGTTTTCAGAGCCTTTGATAACCCTAAAAAGCTCAAAATATTCATTTAAAAAGTCTTCCTGTGAGTTTTTAAAATTTTTCAAAAATTACAAAAATGCCTCTACTTTCTTCGAGAAATTTTCTGAGCTCCCCTGACTTTGATTTTTGGGTATCTTAAGCTCAAATCCTCATTTTCTATTATTTAGAATTTTATTCTAATTTTAGTTGGCATCAAACCTCTCTATCCAGGGGACTTCCTTTAGGAACTGTTCATTTTCGTCATTTTTTCAAAAAATTGGACATTACATTAACAATTTAAACGCCAACAAAAGGGTTTACTATTTGTTGGCAATTTTGAACTATCAACATAAAGTAACTTTTATTAGTGGTTATTGTTAAACTGCTAATAAAAAGTGACTTTTTGTTAGCAGTTGTTATATAACTGCCCACAAATGTTAGACTTTTCTTGATGGTTATTTAGAAATCGACAACAAAGATTCATCTTTTGTTGGCGATTTAACAATAACCATCAAGAAAAGTCTGACATTTGTGGGCAGTTATATAACAACTGCTAACAAAAAGTCACTTTTTATTCATCTTTTGTTGGTGATTTAACAATAATCGCCAACAAAATTGCCAACATTTTTTTCTCCACTCACATTTTATGCACATGGAGGTCCTTTTGCCATTTGGTTCGTCCTTATTTTAGAAATTGCAAAGAATAATTACAGTTTATTTGATCCCAGCCATCAATTATCTAAAAGATTGCAAAGAACAACAATTAAGATCAAAACTCTTATGATTTTGTATTAACAATCAAAGAACAATTACAATCAATAATCAAATTAAAACAAAGGTATAAATTAACACAAGCTAATACTAAACCAATTGACATTGTTGGAACACATATTGAGACCACTCTTTTCTAGGTTTATCTATTTAAGCATCTAAGTATTCTTTGTAATATGAATCTAGGAAGTACTACAAAATGAAGTAAGAACAATTTGATGTTAGATAACTAGAATTTGGTCAAAGTTTAGAAATATTCATTTGAAGCAAGTTTTAGTAAAAAAAAAAAATGACAGCATAACGACTTAAAACCAGAGATTTCTTGAGTTTTAAACCCTCTCTTTATAGCTAATAACAGCAAATTATAGTTTATTATCACTAAATGCAAATAGCCAATTACCAGCAACCAACATCATCCTATAGTTTTGTGTGTACAAGAAAACATAGAGGCAAGGAAAATTATCCAATCACTTAAAGGAACTTAATTACATACCGTGTCTGGGATCGTGTAGACTATCTGTGTGTAATGATATCCTTTATGAATCTCATCATATAGAATTCACAATCTATGCTATTTGGTTGTTTTGGACACTGTAAAAATTTTAATAAAAACATATTAAATTTAGGAAATAGTGTGCGCAATAATTACCTGAATATTGATAAATACCTTTACTCTATTCCATTTATATAATGTGGCAGGTGTTTTTGACTTTGGGACCTTAAGCCCACGATTTGTGCAAAACATCACCACAGCTCTATCAAGAAATTAGAAAAAAATATAATATAAGAAACTATTTTAAAATCATCATGACACAAATATATAGAAATACATAGAAAATAAATGCATATGCTTATTGATGGAATAACTCCTGCATCCGTGGATGATTTGTTGGGTCAGCGTTCACAAGATCCATAAAATATATCTTCGGAGCATATGGATTGATGATGACCAACATTTAGTGTGCCCTAACATAATTAACCAGTGTTAGTTAATTCTAATTAAATAGTTGACATTCAAATTATACATGATTGAAAAGTTCAGCACTAAGTGACTCACCCTTGCATGTTAGGGGCAAAAAATAACACCTCATTCTCAGTCTGTTGCAATGAACAGATCTGTAACTTATTGTGATTGACTTGTAAGCTAGCTATGCGGCATCTGTGAAGTAAAAGCGACTATGTCATGAGGGTTGATGAACATGAACCTCCTTGTGAGGTTGCCAGGGACCAAGTATGTATGGTATAAGTACTTACAATAAAGAAACAAATGAATAAATGATAAATTGAAATAAACATCTGTCAAAAATAATTTATGTCCAGTGAGTAATGCACCTAGCATATAAGTTAATAGTAGTGGCCCCTATCATCTCACGCCGAAGGACATCATTTATGACTTCTATTTTAAGTAGATCCTATGTTTCCCTATTATAAATCTCTTTATTGAAATCTACAACTTTTATTTGATTATCCCTTAACATCTGTTCCATCAATGCTTCAAGAGCCAATATGTATTTATTTGAAACTTGAAGGTTGGGCTTTGGTTTTGATGGTGCAGTAATTGATTCCTTGTTAAGTCTCAACACTTTCAGATGTTTGCCTTTAGACTGTGCAACAAAGTTAATCAGTTTAATTTAGAATAAAAAAAGATTTATAAAGGAAGTGAACCATAAGTAATTGTCAACTAACAAACCTATTTTAATGGAGCTATGGTAATGAGATTGGTGGGCCACGTAACAAAACTCCCAACTTCTTGTCCTACTATTCTTACGTACTTTGTAGGAGCAGGCAAATCAGCATTCTCCTCCAGAGGGATATTAACGCCTACTTTTACGTGGTAGGCAAGAAGTATTGCATTATGAAGTATGTCTCCTTCAATATTATACATACGACCCTCTGCAACCACGTGACAAGTAGGGGTGTCTAACAATAATAGATAGTGTACTTCACCCTACACAAATCATAACATAAGAAATTACTAATAAGTAGTGGAAGTACTGAACTATTAACTTAGTAAAAGAAAGCAATTATCTCACGGAGATGCTAAAAGGACAGTGTGCAGATATCTTTACAACTAGGGCTAGCTTCCGTTGCCTACATCCCCATCATTTGCATCTTTGTCAAATTCTCAATGAGCTGCCATTGATCCTCTAGTTGCTGTCTCAACTAAGATTGCTCTTGCTCTTGTCGTTCCACCTTCTCTCTTAACTCAACAACCTCAGTTGAAGAATCCAATTTCAAGCACTTTTATGTCCCGAAATAGTCTCTTTAACTGACGTCAAAGTTGACACCCTTAACATGATCGGGGTGCTCCATGACACCAAGCACCTTGCCAAAGATATCCTCACCCCTTAGGAGCATATTGCCTTGTGTGATGGTTTGTGACAACACATTCTATGATACATAAATTAAGAACCAAATGTTATTAAAAGTAAGAAAATGAAATAGAATGATTAAAAATCAATATAATCAGTTAATACTCACACATTTATTCCAAACTTCAAGGACGCGCTCATTATTAATTACACCTGTTGTATTAACTCGAGCTGCCTTCCAGAGAACATGATAAGATACTGTGCTAACTTCTGATCCTTCTTACTCGATCTGTGTATTAGGACAAAAAACCAATGTGTGAGCAAGAAATTACATTACATAACTAATGTGTAAGTATTGCATTACATTACATATTCATAAGTAGATGGCCTAAATATTCATGTATCATCTGTTGCTTAAGACCTGAGTATCCCAATCGCCCTTTCCTGTGAGGGAATGGGATATTCTTTGCTCTTTCTCGATTTTCCTAGTTTAATTTTGTGAAAAGACATAATAATCGAATCAATATATACTATTGCATACTACAATGAACTACTATATAATGTAAAACATGATTACTTGGAAAGACTCCTCTTGGTGTTTGCCGATAAAAGCATCCCAAGTCTCTTGAGTTATCATGGCTTGAAATAATTCAAGAGGTCATTCAAGGATGTTCTCAACAACATCTCTCAAGAATTTACTACTGAGTATGTATTGGAACGATCGTAGTGCCTTGCCAGCTGTCCCAAGTACAAATATCATGTGAATTTAGTCAATATCAAAAAATATCTGCAAACCAATAAAATCAATTTTGTCAAAGCATGTATATATAAGAAACAACATAAATAAAGTGGTAGAGTATGTTACCGATATTTCATCCTAAATGGTGCTCTTTGTGGCTTGGTTACCTTATCGCCAATTACTTACAATGATGGGCACATTCATACGAGTCACAACTCCGATGTAGCTGATCAATTTTTTTTTACCATTTTTCTTAATTAGTTAACCCTTAGCATTCCACTCAACCTCTAATTTTTTTCAATACTTCTTGCATAGGTAACCTCTTTTAAGACAGTCAGACCTCATCTAATTCGGTTTATCTCTTTTGTCACATCATCTAGAGCACTATCATGACCACTTGGAGAAGCCATTCACCTATAATTAAATTTAAACACATAAGTTAGAATAATAAGCAAAATCAATTCAAAACTAAAAAGCAAAAAAATTTAATTACTATACTAAATATTGCATAAATATACAAGCTTTCTAATTACTCTTTTGTTTCAATCTACATCTTAAAAAAATTCGGTACCATGATGGCTTAAAAATATAAGTTTTCTAGGCTAAGCCTTCTCCTTAAACTAAAACTACAATATTAATCCAATAGTCCATACTAATAGAGCAATGAATTGCCAAATACTTATTCTTCTAGCTACCATCTCTTCTGCCACTGTCATTGTTAACTACTGAGATAATATTTTCTTAACCCCACTAGTCATGGTATTGATTCTAAACCATCATATCTTTATTTTAAGTTTGCCAAATGTTTTAAGTTTGCTAATGTTCATTTGCCTACTATTTGAACCACCAGTAAATCATTCCAAATGTGAGTGAATGCATATAGAACAACAAGTAAATCATTTAAAATTAAAGAACTAAAAAAATGAAATTGATATACGGGGTAGAAGAACACGAGCTGTGGAAAGAAGAGGGAGGAGGCCGAATCAACCGGTGAAGCACGAAACTAATGCTGCCGGTGTGGAAGACGCCAGAAAAGGAAGGAAGCCACACAAAATAGGGAGAGAACCACCGAGGGATGCAACAAAGATAATGGGTAGAAGTGGTGGAGAGTTTATGACCGCACATGAGTTTCTGCAACTATGGAAATAGGGTTTTGCACATTGTACTAATGGGAAAAGTAAATTTAAAAAGACATTAGTTAGCGATTATATGAGAAACAACCAACTTTAGTTAAGTTTAGTTAGCGATTATAAAATAACCACCAACATTGATATAACTTTAGTTCGCGGTTATTTAAAAATCGTCAACTAAATTCAATTACATTTTTAAATATTTTATTAGCAAAAAATATATAGTTGGCGGTTTAACTGCCAACTATGTACATTATAGTTAGTGGTTTTCATAAAATCGCCAATTATATTTCTTCATTTTGTTAGCGGTCTTTATAATAACCACTAACTAATTTATTTTATTTAGTAATTTATTAAGAACCGCCAACGAATATGTGCCAACATATCTTTTTTCTATGGTAGTGTAAGTTGACACCTAGCCCATTGATTCATTACCTTTGACTCTCCAAAAGTCACTTATTATATGCCATTATTTCATTTTCATCTCATTTATGCATTTTGCCAAACAAATATAGACAAGGAGAGAGATCTAAAGAGAGCTTAGGTGTTTATAGTGGTTAAAGAAAGAGACAAAAGAAGGAGCTTGCATGGTTGGTTCTTTTGAATTTTTGCCTTGGTGAATTTGTTTGGGCAGTTGATAGGAAGCCATTATTAGAAGGTGAAGGAGAAAGAAAATTAGGAAAACATACTTGATTCTTGGATTACTAAGCATAAAGAAGTAAGCTTTTAGAAGTAACAAGGTAGTTGGTTTATTTATTCTTTACATATTTGCATTTGAAATAATTTGGTGATAATGATGTCTTCTTTGCTATGTATGTAAATTTGGTTGCATGCATGATATGAGAAGTGCATTTGAGAACAATAAAATGCATAACGTGTGAAGGACATCTAAGAACTAAAAGATGCTTATAATGTGATATGGTAAGTATACTTGAGAATTATAAGATGCATGATGAGGGAAGTACACTTGAGAACCATAAATGCTCAATCACATATGTTGTAGATAAAAGACTATAATTAGTTTATGAACTAACTTTGAATCCACTTAGGAATTCTTACATAGCCTACAATTCTATTTTATTTTAGTGTGTATGTGAGATTACTTTAAAATATGTCTAGAATAGTTGTACTAAGTACTGAGATTTATACCTCATTCTATCCATTTTTACTAATTATAGGTGATAGTGCAAATACGTCAAAAAAGAAGCAGATAAATGGATGACTATTAGGGTTTTTGTCTATATTTTCTTGGATATGTTTGTATATACATAATATGTGTATGATGATCCTATATAAGATTTCACCACCTTAACTTGGTTAGAGACTACAATTCCAAATGGGTTTTGAAGAATGAATGCTGACCACTTAGAATATTAATTGTGTATTAAATACGTATGCATTGGATTCCATGGTTGTAATTATCCTAATATATGGTTGACAAGTATAAGACCATGTGTTGAAAGTTTTAAGTTTAATTGGCATGGCCAATGAGGCCTAAACATGCTATTAAATTAGTGTAATAGAAGAGTTTGTGTTGTTGGATAAATTTAATTTGTATGTGGATTAGTATGTAAAGTGATGTACTAAATGTATTTCTTGATCACGTAATGATTGTAATACATAAAATAAGATTCCATGAAGTACGGTGCTAAGGTTCAACATGATTTGACATGTATAATTAGGGTTAATGAAGCTAACAAAAGTGTTAGAGTGTACTTGACCCTAAAACAAGGCAAGTTAGGAAAATGGTGTGATTGGTAGACTTATTGATTGAATTCTCACTTAAATCCTCAATATCATATAGTTAACTTACTTAGAATGTATTTGGAGAGTTACACAATTTTAGGAAGCCTTTGGTTTCTTATTTATAACTCAAAATAAGGCTAGTCTACAACTGGGCGAAATTTAGGATAGTCTAAGAAAGTCCTTTAGTAGGGTGCCTTAATGCATGAGTTAGTATCTTAAATTTTTATTATAGGTAGCTAACACATTAGCCATTTAAAGTGGAAAGTTTCACATCTTAACAAGGCATTTAAGTGGCCTGCATAATTGCCAAACCTAGATGAAATTGCATGTTAGTTAAAACTAAGTAATTTTAGGAAGTAAGTAAGAAAAAGAGTCAAACCATATGAACTTTCCTTGAAATTTTTATGGTATCTAGTTGACATATAGAGGGCACTTCATGCTAATTTTTGTGATTTTTTGGGTGTTTACAAGATTTTATGCATTTCACAAAACAGGGCAAGTTTTTGGTACTTAAAAGAGGTAGCATGTTCTAAATTCACAATCAAGAATCTAAAGTTAAGGCCTTTGTAGCTACTGGGTTTTGCCTTAAGGTAAGATAATAGCTTCCAGAGCTATGACCTTGAACTTGAGGTCATGATTCCAAACTCCTTTTGTTTCCAACATGAAACTTTGCTAAGCTTTGAGCTTAAGTAAGATTAATCTTTTGTATACTTATACCTTACATGAATAAGAAGAATTTAGAGGTTTAATTAAGTTGTTCCTACCACCTTATACACATCTTTTGATAAAGGTGATTACGAAATAAAATATTTGAGCCTTGAGACCTTAAATCCATTTAGGTAAAGTTAAAGAGTAAGTTCAATTTCACTAAGTACATGTCTTATTGAGCTTTGTCTACTAAAACCCTTTCAAAATTAATAAGAAATACTTCAAGCAATTAAAACCTCAGCTATAGAGGCATAGTTACTACATATTATGTAGTTGCTCACCCAGAAGTAGAACCATCCATTTCATTGTTTTATTTATTTAATCTAGTGCTACATCATATAGATATCTTCTATTCTTATATTAGATTTATTATGAACAAGTGTTCTACCTCATGCTATTTCAAATCCCCATTAGGTTTGAATATGGGGAAAAAATAAAATTTAAAAAAAAACTTGAAAAGGGTATAAGTAGAGGATAGTGAATGCTATAAATGATGGGGTAGTGATAGGTTGTGAAAAACCCACCCATATCCATCTTATTGCCTACAATGAAAAAGGGGGATTTAGCAAGGGAAGAGTCCTCGTTGTTCCTGCATCAAAGTAACTTAGCGAGGGAAACACAAGGGACAATCCCTTGCTAAATTCTAGTCCCTACTTAGCGAGGGAACAAAGGAACTTTCCCTATCTTATCCTTGACTATATTCCTTTAGTTGCAAGGGATATTTCCTCAATAATCTTTCTCACAATAATTGATTAAATTTTGCCCTCTATTCCCTAGGTTTTTAGCAAGGGATTTTGGGAGGGAAATTGCCTCACTAATCCTTCTTTCATTGTGACAAATTTAGTGAATACTGATAGTAACTTCTTACTTATTTTTAACATGTTATTTTTTTTTAATTTTTAAATTAATTTTTCAATAAAATTCAAAAAGAAAAATTTTGAACAACAATTAAAAGCAACAATCCATACAAATATCTACATTTCACAATATTTTTTAGAGAGATTTATTCACCTAATAAGAGAATTATAGTCAACTAATAATCTTACCTTACTTGTCAATTGAAAGAATTCTAACCAAACTTCATTCTATAAAATGAAAATGAATTTCTTTAAACATTTTGTTATTTTTTAAACAAAATTTAAAACTCACCAAACTTTCACATTTTTATTGTAAACAAAATTTAAAATCCACCATGTTTTTGTTCTTTCCTTTCTACGTATATGTAACTTTTCTTTTTCCTTCTTTGCTTTTAACTCTCAATGTTTCTCTATTTATTTTCATTTGTTAAAGCATCATTTCTTCTATATGAAGCTGCTTTAATTCTTCATCTTCTTTTTCTTTTTTTCTTTTATATGTTTCTCTCTTTATCTTCATCTATTTGGAGTTGCTTCTCATATTTTATTAATGTAAATTTTCTTCTTTCTATTTTTTTTCTAGTTCAACCATTTTTTGATAAGTTTACAACTATTTTGTCTAGTTTAACTATTTTTTTAGTAAGTTTGTTTCCATTTTTTGCTTGTTATTTATTTATTTATTTATTATTATTATTATTATTATTATTATTATTATTATTATTATTTTACTGATATTTTGACAAGGTAAAGATTTATTTGAGTTTTTAATTTGTCGTGTTTATTGCAAATTTTTTATACATGAACATATTTTGAACAAATGAAGTAAATTTGCATAATTCACACAATGGATGAAGAAAGACGAAGATGAAAAATAATTAGAGAGAATGAGATAATGAAATTGAAAAATAAAAGATAAAAAATAATAATAAGTTAAAAAAGGTATTGACTGACTTTTGGTAGTATGACAAAAAGTTAGTAGGAAAACTAATTCTCATTGACTTTGGTAGTCCACCCCTTTTTCTTTAATAAAATTTTGATTTTAATTTTTTATTAAATAAATTAAAAGTAGCTAATTTTTTTATTTTGTTTGTTTTCTTTTGATTTTTTAAATTTATTAATTACTATTTATACCAATTAATATTAATAATATTAAGTATAAATAATTTATTATATATCATTAAAAAATATTATAAAAATAATTAATTTTTATTAAAAATATGATGTATTAATATATATCATTAATAAAATGTTAAATATTAATTAATTTACTCCAATTAAATTAAAAACCTACAAAAGAAATAGAAAAAAGTTAATGCTGTTACAAAGTTATCAGAGTTACTGTTTGACTACTATAATTCATTCAATAAGTTCAAAATGCAACTTATAATGCAACTGATTTTTGAATTAGAAATAATTCATTTTTGACTAAATTTGCAATTTTTTTGACTACACTTCAATTGATATTTTGCTTTTTTGTTATAGTGTTTGTTCCCTTGTTGATCCCTCCTTATTCTCTCGCAAACCCCTTATCATGTCTAAAAGAAAAAAGAAAGTACAACAAGAACAATTATAGAGAAAAAATGGGAGATAATGTTTTAAAACATTCTTTACTTTCTTTTTAACCTAAGTTCTCTTTGTAAATCATATTAGAATCATAAGAGAATGTTAAATTGACTTACTTTGGTGGCCATTCATGTTCACAAGGTTAGATTTTCAGTCACCAAGGTCACAAATCCAAGTAACATGAATTTCAAGCTTGATTTATGAAAGCAACACATGTGTCTTGTCTCTAAGTTCATTTACACCAAGACAAAACCAAGAGGAATGCTAAAGATTTTATTTTTAGTTTGAGAGAACTCCTCTTAGGTTTCTAAGAAAGACAGTAGTGGCTAGAGAGAGTTAGCTCTCTACACTCTTTATACATCTATTTTCTTTCAAATAAAATGCAAATCCTTTTGTATTTCTTTGCATTTAAGTGTTTCTCTTGTTTCACCTAATATTATGTGTGACATCTTAAATTCATATTCCTTTAATAGTGTGAATGTAACCTTTTACATTTATAACTAAACTATTTAATAAATTTAATTAAACCTTTCAAATTCATGAATCACATTTATATGACTCTTGGATAATTAAACTATTCAATTAATCTAATTAATTTAATTGAACTCTTTCTAATTCATGAATCATAGTTATGTGAATCTTTAATTCTCACAAATAATGAGTGACATCTAGCAATATATCATGACTCTTAATATGATATAAATTTGTTTACAAAATAATGAACCTCTCATCTTAGTATTTCATGTACAATCACATCCCTTCATTACATGATACCTCTCTATGAACTTCTTTAGGTATGGATAATATGTCAAACCTTATGTTTATGACATGCATGATTTTGAAGAAGAACTAAGATGTGAAAATTAGAAAACTACTTTTTGTAATTTCATTTATTCATGTTGTGGCCATAAACTTTGTTTAGTCTCATCCTTATTAAATGAAGCATCTCTCTCTTTTTTACTAAGAGTAATAGATTCTTAACTAGTGCACTCACATATCTTCATACTTGTGACATAACTACTTTTAAGTTGACTCATTACTAGAATCAAAACCTAGTAGTTTCAAAATATAATATATAACAGATATAAAATATCAATGGTCACTTAGGTAAAAAGAGTTGTATTATACTAACTAAGAATAACTATTTACATGTTAGTGAAATACTCCATTGGCTATTCTTCATGGGTTAATTTAGTATAATCATATTTGTTATGAGCACCTACTAGCTAACTTAGTGTCACATACACCAATGGCCTAGGGATATGTCATCCTTATATAAATGAGTAAATCTATGTATGCATTAATCTTATTGGATTATAACTGTTTTAAATTAAAATTCTTGATTAGGAACTAATTAAGATTTAATTTTTAACAAGATCATAAGTTCTCTTGAGATTATCAAATCATCATTTATGTTCCCTATCTTTTAATTTAAGGATAATATCACATTGTTAATAATTTTGATGTAATGCCAAAACTCTATTAATAATAAAATGATGATTGTCGATGTTTGCCTTTAAAGCATTTATACTAACAATCTCCCTCATACATTAAAGTTAATCATTCATATATTTAATACCCATCTTCTCAAGATGTTTCTCAAACTATTTTTGGGTTAGACGCTTATCCATTGGGTTAACTATATTATTTGATGTATCTATTTTCTTAATATGAATATCTCCTCTTCCAATGATCTCTCTAACAAAATGGTAATGTCACTCTATGTGTTTATAGTTGTTATGAGATCGAGATTCCTTGGCTTATACAATAGCCTCATTGTTGTCTCAATAAAGTGTAATTGGGTTAAAAATATTAGAAATTACTCCAAGTTTAGTAATGAACTTCTTAATCAAACAGCTTCCTTTTGGTAGCTTTTGAAATAGAAATATACTTTGCTTTAGTAGTGGAATCTACAATAGTATTTTGCTTGCCACTATGCCAACTAACTATTCCACATTTAGGAAGAATAATGTCAAGAATTAGATTTTTGGTCATCAACATCAGTTATAAAATCTGAGTCTATATAGCCTTCAACTTTTAATTTTTCCTTACCATATACCAAGAACATATTCTTAGTCTTTCTTAAGTACTCAAGTATATTCTTAATAACTATCTAGTGTTCAAAACCTAGATTAGCTTGGTACCTATTATTCATACTAATAGCATGGCTTACTTTAGGTCTTGTGCATAGCATAGTATACATATACTCCTTTTTACTAAAGTATATGGAACCTTGCTCATATAATCTCTTTCCTTGTCATTTATAGGAGACATTATATTAAAAAGATGAATACCACATCTAAACCTTTTTAGAACTTTATCTCTATACAAATTTTAGGATAATCCAACCAACCTTTTAGGCCTATCTTTATAGAATCTAATACCTAAAACATAGAATGCTTTTTCCAAGTCCTTCATGGAAAATGCAATTGAAAGCCAAAGCTTGACCAATTGTAACATGACTACATGATTTCCAATGAGTAGTATCTCATTGACATATGAAATTAGAAAAGTAGCTGTAATGTGATCAACCTTCTTATATACTCATGGTTCATCCCCATTTTGAGAAAAACCAAATGATTTGATAGCTTTATCAAAATAGATGTTCCAACTTCGTGAAACTTGCTTTAATCTATAAATAGATCATTAGAGCTTGCACCCCTTTTAATCATCAGATGTAAAACCCTAAGGTTATGCCATATAGATTTTTTTTTCTTAAATGTTTCTATTCAAGAATGTAATTTTTACATACATCTATCAAATTTCATACTCCTTGTATGTAATTGTCACAAGCAAAATCCTAATGGACTTAAGGTTAGCCATTGGTGAAAAAGTTTTCTCATAATTAACACCCTACTTTTGAGTATATATTTTTGCAACTAGTCTAGCTTTATAAGTCTCTACTGGTCCATACATTCCATTCTTTCCTTTGTAAACCCCTTTACAAGCTATAGTTATAATACCTTTTAGGAGATTAATCAAAGTCGAGACTTGGTCAATTTTAGATTTCATAGCTTTTAGTTATTTCCCAAAGTTAATGCTAGACATTGCCTTTTTGTAGATTAAAGAATCACCATCCTCTATGAGATGTATCTCAAGATCATATCCTAAAAGATAACCATATCTTTTAGGTAGCCTTGATACTTTAAGACTTATGAGAAGCTTACATAACAACTAATTTTATATTCTTAATCTTTTTAGGGGTTTTTAATTACTTGTGGCTTTAAAACTTCAAATTCAATTTTACTTCCACTTTTCCCTCCTATCTAGGAAGATAACATCTCTTACAACAAAAAATTTTTGTTCAATTAGAAGATAAGGTAATATCCTAAACAATTTTTAGAATATTGCACAAAGTAACTCTTGTAAGCTCTTCAGACAAGTTTTTCTATGTTAAGCCTTTTTATATAAGTTAGGCATCCTTAAATCTTAACATAATTAAGACAAGGTTTCTTCTAAAACCACATCTTATATGTTATTTTAAGCATATTTTTTGGAGGAGCCTTGTTATGTATATGGATTGCAATTTTTAGAGTATATCACCAATAGGATATAAGAAGATTAGCATAACTTGTCATCCAGTAAACCATGTTCATTAATGCCTAGTTCCTCTTTTTAGATACTCCATTCAATTGTAGAGTTTTTCATGGAGTAAGCTCTAAGAGAATTTCATTCTTTTTAAGATGATTAAGGAATTCATTGCTCATATATTTCCTTCTTTGATTAAGTCTTAAAGCTTTAATACTTAAGCCACTTTTTTTCTTACTTCAAAGATGAATTTTTTAAATTGTCCAACAACTTCAAACTTATTCTTCATTAAGTATATATACCTAAACTATGAATAATCATCAAGAAAGGTGATAAAGTAAGAGTAACCACCTTTGACAGTCAAATTCAATGGCCCATACACATATGTGTAGATCAATTTAAGTTTATTTATAGCTCTTTCTCTATGTCTTCTAAATGAAGACCCTATCATCTTTCCAATAATACAAGATTTACAAGTTGAATAGTCCTCATATTCAAATGAGTGTAGGTTTCTTTGTTTTACTAACATTTTAATCCTTTCATCATTGATATGACCAAGTTTTAAATACAACATATAAGAATAATTGATTTCATCCCTTTTCCTTTTAACAACGTGTTATACATTCATAATGTTACTTTCAAGTTCTAGAAGATATAAACCATTATTAAGAACTCTAGTACATAATAAATCATTATTATAAGAAATAGAATATAATCCTTTTCAAAAAGAAAACTTAAAGGCTTCTATCTAAAAAAGAAATTGAAACAATGTTCCTAATAAGTACAAGAATAAAATAACAATTTTAAAGTTCTAAAACTTCTTTCAAAGGCAATCACAAGTACTAAGTTCTTAAGGCTAAAGCATCAACCCTTGGTCTATCTCTTACTTATAGGTTTATCTCACCCTTGCGTAGCTTCCTACTTATTTAGAGTTCTTGCATATTATTACAAATATGAGAACCACAATCAGTGTCTTATACCTAAGTAAAAATATTATTAATTAACAAATTAATCTAAATGAAGAACAAATCCAGTTGACCTTTAGTAGGCTTGTCCTTCAGGCTTGTAAGATATACCTATTTCTCTTTCAATACCCTATCTTATTATAATGGTGGCACATGTCCTTTTATTTACCATTGCCCTTCCTTTTAGAAGATTCCTTTTTCTTTTCTTGACACCTCCTTCAGTCTTGGGAGATTTCTCTATCTTTTTTCTTTTATCTTTCTTTTTAGAGGATTTAGAATAATCTTTAACCACTAGTACATGATGTTTCTCCTTTTTCATGGCTGACTCTACCTTAGTCGACATGTTACAAAGTTCATAAAGTAGAATTTCCATCTGGTTCATGTTGAAAGTCATAATAAATTAAGCAAAGAAACTTGGCAATAATTGCAAGATTAAGATTAGGTCTATATCTAATTTAGCATCCATCCTAAAATCGAGTACCTCCAATCGCTTAATTAACCCAATCATCTTCGAAACATAAGCACTAATTGATTGACCTTCATTCATCTTAGCTGCATGCAATGTTTTAGATAATATTATCAAGCAACCCAACTTTTCTAACCATACAACTCTTGTAAGTAAAACAAAATTGCTGAGGCAATTGGCATGTTTTCATATTACCTTCGCAACTCATTTAACATCGAGATGAGTAATAAGCACTTAGATTGAGTGTTATCTTCTTTCCACTGAGCATAGGTAATGACATCTTGCTTAGTTGAGTTTTCATTAGGCTTAAGTAGTTCAGGTGTGTTAAGAACATAAACTAGCTTTTGAATGATGAGAACCATTCTCATATTCATAAGCTAGTCAAAGAAATTAAGCTAGGTGACCTTTCTTTCAAAAACTTTGGATAATGTATTAAGATTGGTTATTTTGATTTGAATAGAAAATAATGGATAATTAGCAACTTATTTTGTTGTCTACCAATAGATTTTGGACTTTTAAATCTAATGGCATCTCCCACCATTGCTTCTAGACACATGAACCTTTTAATACATATTTAGAAAAATTACTATTATAATATTCTTTAGTGGGGGGGATCAGAGTCCCTTACTTGTTTTCTATAATCTCACATAATAGTTTCTTAGTAATAAGAATCTTTAGAGGTAGATAGTGTTATACCTAGCTTCATTTACATTTAATTATGCCAATTATAAGTTTTAGCAACTTTTTTCTACGATCATTATTACAATTTTATCAACGGATTTTGGTCTATTTAGATGACAATCGAGGCTATAAGGGTCAAAATTCAAGTCTTTCTTCTCCATCCCTCATTACCATCCTAAACAAGTTTGTTTTAGCCCATTTGGTCATAAAATACACCTAAATTGCCTAAGAAGTTCAAGTAGCTTGAAATGGATCATTTTGCCATATTATGCACTAAATTTTAAAAATTTATAACTTGGGCTATGTGATTCCGATTCACACAAATTAGATGTTTATGGAAACCCTATAATGTTAACTATATGCTATAAAACTTTCAAGCAAAAATGAATTTATTTGTCCCCTCAAAACATGCATGAACAATAACTGCATCAGAATGAATAGTACCAACCATTTCTGCATATTTTTTTCGATTTCAAAAATTCATAAAATATTCCATATAACTCCAAAAATTCTTATTCTTACTTGTTAGAAAGCTCTATAAATTGTCTAATTTCATGCAAAATTCAGCCTCGAACTAGTTCATTTTGGCCTTCAAGTGTAGAGGTGCAATTTATAGCTTATTTGGATTAAAGTTTAGTTCGAAAGTGGTTTAATTGGCTTATAATATGCATTCTCTTCCCTTAAACAAATTTCAATCATCCTAAACATCTATTATGCAGGGTTCAACACATAAAAAAGGTTTAGATCAAGATATGACCGTCCTACACCCATGAATGCATATAGATCATAAAGGATTATCCATGCATCAAAATGCCATACAATATTGGTCTTATACTCATACATATATTCTTATCTCATAACCTTGACATTTCCATAAGATTCATCATATACATATATGATTACTATCCATTTATGCATTTATATCTCTATGACCTCTAATATGGACTACATATACACATGGTTGCATTATACATCAAAATGATATATATATATATATATATTTCAAGCTCATACATAAATTAACATCACATATTCCTGTCGTACATAAGGTATATCATTGTTAATGTATAATACACATTCTCAGCTATATAATTACAATTAAAGCTTCAAGTACATGAATTCTAATCCCTACTACTTTTCATTTTCTTTCTCTTTGCTTGAGGTTCCTAAAATGGTTAGTGTAAAAGACGTGGGTGAGATTCTGGGGAGAATATAAGTAGCTAATTTTAACCAAATCAATGCATACACGAATGCCATAAGGAAATACAACGTATGTGGTGCAAGCATGTGATTCTTATGCATCATGAAACTCAAATACAAATTTTTACATAAAAACTCATGATAACTACTATCGAATAGTTACAAATTACTTGGTTGTGAAATAATTTTGTAAATAGTGGTGCAACCAGGATCGTCTCCCATGAAAATGGATTCCAATTACTAGAATGATTTTCCCAAATGTCAATTACAACTTAACAACTAAAAATTCTAGAAATTAAGTAGGGGTTTAATGACTAAAATCAAAAGCACTTCAAAAAGTAGAATAAAGCTACTAACTGGAATCAAAAGAAGTGAGAACAATCAAGCAAATGAATGTAGCTAGCCTTGAGTGAATTCTTTGAAGTTTGACTCTCATTAATCAAATTAGATTTCACTAAGAATTGGACCTAATATTATTTTGTGTATTCCTAATTAATTTCCTTAAGTGGCCACTTAAGATGTAAAAAATTAGCAATTTAAAGTCTCTTGAAACCTCAAGATTACACTAACTTGTTAATCCTTGAATTAAGGTCCTTAAAGACACCAAAATAGAAATCAATTTCTTTTAATAGGTTCTACACTTTCATCCTGAACATCTCATTAACCAATTAAACATCAAAATTCCTTAAATCAATAATGAAGCACAAAATTTCAACTACATTATATAATAACAATTGTATTAACCAAGCTGTAAAATTAGAGGAAGGAACAAAGGTGCGGCCACTAAATAGAACAAATAATACGCAATCCATTCTCCAAATTGTTAATTCAATAACTCAATAAATTCAAGAATCCAATCCAAAATTTTAGTTACAATTCTCAAGCAATTACAAGCTAATCCTCGACTTATAAACCAGAAAATTGCAACACTAAATGGAGAAGAAAGGGAAAGAAAATTAACCAATTCTTGGAGCATATATCTTAGATTCAAATCTTCACTCCAAAGCCCACATCCCAAGCTAGCTACATTGAAGAATTAAGCTTCCATTAAAAAGGATTGAATGAGGAATTGAGTGGGAAGAACCGCAGCCATAAGCTTTCAAGAATAAGATAATTGATGAAGAATTAATAATCCTTATTATGCATGCCTCTTAGAACTCACAAACTTGAATTTTCCTTCATGTTTCAATTTATTCCTTCTTATCATATTTGGCCTCCCTTTTTGAAGAACTCTCTCCCTTGAAACCCAAGACTCTCTTAAGAAAACCCCTTCTTTTTCTTTGGACCTCTCCACTTGAGCCACTCACGTGTTCCTTACCATGTATATCAAGGAGTGGGCCCCCTTCTTTTCAGCTATGCATGTGTTTGTATAATGAGTATATGGATGTATGATAGTTAATCTAGTGCCTCCTCAATATATCCGCGAGTGAATATAAGTGACGTGTAAGTAAATGGAGGTGTGTTGAATGAAGCTGGAATACCATGGGTGTGTGCCATGTGTGAAGAGCTTCGTGTATGATTAAGAGAATATGTGTAAGTTAGTGAAAGTGACGTGAGCTAGATGTGTACAAAGGAGAAAATGGTGTATAATGGATGAGAGAGCCACGTAAATCATATACTCTAACCTTTCTTCGCTCACATGCGTCTTGTGTGTGTTGTCCATATGCATGTGTGAGTGAGCTGTTCAATGAGTGAGACTCGAGAGAGTGCCTTCATGCATGAGTCAACCCCATCCATCATGTGATTCTTCCTTAGTGTGTGTAATTATGTGAGTGCGTGTGGATAGCTGGAATGTTAATGTGCAGTGTGTCCAGTGAATGAAGAAACTATGTTTTTAAGTGTGCCTTGTGTTGAATGAAGTAAGTGATGCCATGGAGTGTGATATCATGTGAATAAGTGAACTTGGAGGATGAAATGAGAGCTTAGACCTATTTGCATGTGGATCGTATGCTGAAATGAAGTGTGGAATGTGTATTAATCTCCACCATTTAATTTCTATTTTGACAAAAATAAATCTACACAAATAATTTAAAAAATTTTCAATAAGAAAATTTACAAAATTATTTAAAAGAATTTGTGCATTAAAAATCAATAATTTTGCAAACTAATTCATAAAATACAAAAATTGCCAATAAAATCAAATCTCACTTAATTGAATTCATTACACCACAATCCATTATCAACATGTCCAATTTAAGTGGAACAAAATATATAAAAATTGACATTTGTCAACTCATTTCTTAACAAGCCGTGGCATCCCAACATACTAAGTGGAGTCAACTCAGCTCAACTCTACACCTAGGAAAAGTTATTGTGCTCAATTCTTCGCCATTAGAAGCAAGAAGCCAAAATCATATCAAACTCATGCATAAAGCTCATAAGAGAAAGGGATATTAAAGCATAACTCAAGAATATATCAAGCAACAACATATACAAATATCTAAACTTATTCAAGCATTCAAATGCTTATGAGATAAGAAGATAAGACTACCTCATGGAGCTAAAAGGCTCAAGCCACCACTAACTCCTATAAACCTTTTCTTTTCTTTGGTCCCTCACCCCTTCCCTTTCAGTTCACACCTCCATCAAGTGAGCTTACATTTGTTTGGCCTACTTATAGCAATGTACAATGCCAAATAGCTCATTAGGATCCATTTTAAGTCTTACTATTAATACTTAACCTCCTTAGAACTTAATATGCAACTTGTAATATCCGATCCCTCCGTAAACATGAGAAACGCAATGTTCGGTTTCTCCATAAACGTCAGAAATGGGCCAAATATAAAAGGAAGTCCTTGAAATAGAAGGAATTGGGGCCAACTAAAATTATGATAAAATTTTAAATATTAGAAAATGAGGATTTGAGGTTTGAGATGCCCAAAAACCAGAGTCAGAAGAGCTCAAAAAATTTATCGAAGAAAGTAGGGGCATTTTTGTAATTTTTGGAAAATTTTGAAAACTCATAGGAGAACTTTTTAAATGAAAAATTTGAGCTTTTCGGGGTTCTCAGAGGCCCTGAAAACCATGGGAACTCCTAGAACAGTTGAAACCCCTCTGGTGAGCGATTTCGGCAAAGGTTGACCAAAACTTTGATCGAATGGTTCGGAATGGTTTCAGATCCTTTTTGAGTGATTTCAAAGGCAATTTTTATGATTAAGAGCCTAAGGAATATGATGGAAAAGACTAATTTTAAAAAGGAGTTGATATGAGCCTAAAATAAAAAAGCCAAGAAAATGGACTAAAATGCAAAAGTAAAAAGTTGTATAAAGTGACTTTTGGCTTCTTCTTATCCACGTTCCAGCAGCTCCTCTGAGTAAAATGCTCTGTTTCTGCCCAAAAATAGAGAGAGAGAGTGGCGCACAAGAGCAAGCTCAAGGGAAGAAGAAAAGCTAAGAGAAAGGTATGAATTCATGGAAACTTTTACTCTTCCCTTTAGAAAACTTCTTCCCCTCCTTTCCTCCTCTTTTCCTTTGGATTTAGTGAGGTGTTTGGTTCTGTTTTGAGCCCAGAACAGAGGGGAGATTTCGAAAATCAAGTAAGGAGGCCAAAGAAGGCAAAGAGCAAGCAAAGAAAAGCAAGAAAAACAAGGTAAACTTTCATTCTTTGGTAGTTTCTCCCTCCCCTTCCTCTTGCACGAATTTGGGCACCATGAGCCCAATTCTTAGGGGCTGTTTTCTGCCCAATTTGTGGAGGGATTAGAGGTTTTAGATGGCAAGGATTAAGAAGGAACTAATAGAATCAAGAAAGAAGCATGAAAATACAAGGTAGAAAAGTGAGGGATTCATGGAGACATTGTGAAATCTATTTTGATCAATGAATTCCCTAGCTTAGATGAGTGTTTGCTTGAGCTCCTAAGATCCCTAAGAGGTCCCCCATATGCCTCTTCTTCCATGAAAATGAACAAAACCCCATGGAAAGTCATGAACTTAAAAGTTAGAAAAGTGTAGAGCATTTAAGGGGATTGTGAAAACTGATTTAATCTATGAGTTCTCTTGGCAATTTAAGTGTTTCCTTGACCTCCTACAACTCTTAACAACCTCCCTAAATGGTTCTCCCATCAAGGAAAAATCAAGAAGCCATGAAATCCCATTTATGCTCTAAGTTTCAGCCAAGTAGGGATGGCATAGTTAGGGAGAGTTTTAAATTGTTTCAAGCCCATTTTTGAGTCATATATGATGGAAAAGGATGAGAGGAAGCCTTGGAAAAAATTTAGAACTCATAGAAAGTGATTTGGTGTCTTAGGTTCCATATTATGACCTAAAGAAGCAACATGGTGCTAGGCCTTTTGTTTTAATGATGTGATGACTCCAAGAGGTTTAAAAGGAGTCAAGAATCATATTTGAAAGGAAAGAATGAGGCCTAGAAGTCCCTTGAGGGGTGTTGCTTCATTATGTACCTTTATGGACCATAATGGAGCCTATAGAGCAATCTAGTGTTTTATCAAGTGATGTAGCCTTAGAATATGTTTCATAGACCTAATTGGCTCCCATAAATTGTATCTAGGCCAAGAGAAACTATCTCCACCAAATTGTGGGTGTGTGGCCGAAAGAGGAGGCTTGAAAGATAAGGAAAAAGTGTGTGAAATTGTGCAAGGTAGCTCTCTCCATCTTCTCTCATGCATGGATGTGTGTTTAGCTTGTTTTAGAATGTGTGTATGTATAATTTCAAGCTATGAAAAGTATGCTAGCATTCCTTTATATGCTATGATCCTTGATGCCATGTTATATTTTCTAATGAGTGCATGATGTTTGAATGAGTTTACTTGAGTGTGGAGAGGCCAAGAACTCTTCCCTTTGGTGAGGATGAGCCAAGAACCCGCGAGTTTGGTTGAGATAAAGCAAAGAGTCTCCCAAAAGCAAAGTGAGCTTCCAAGAGTATGGTTAAGTCCAAAGTGCTCAAGAATGGGTGAGGCAAGTCCAAAATCCATGAGGAGAAGTGTGAGGCCAATCCAAACACTTGGTGAGCTCTTGAATGATTTGTATGAGTTGTTCACATGCCAAGTTTACTTTTAAAATGTCCATGGCTTTTATTTTCTCTATGCATGCATTTGTAAAGCTTGCTTTGCACATATTATGTGTGATTGAATGGGAGATGAGCTATTGGGATTCTTTGAATCTCATCCCCTCCTCTCCAATGCTCTAATATGCCAGGTGGACCAAGTAGCTATGGTGAAGGGAGCCAACAACCATGAAAGAAGGAGATTGACAAGCCTAGGCCTAGTTTGTATTCTTTTTGAACCATAATGATGTTCAATGATGTATATGATTATTGTAAATAGCACATGACCCTTGAGACACATATAAATATGATATTATGTGATGTATACATGTATAGATATGATGCATGAATTTTAGAAATGAATTTGGGTATGTAATGCCAAGTTATGCAAATTGGAAGTTTGATGCAAATGTGCATAAATGTGTGTTGAATGCCCAAAATGAGATGTATGAGGCTTGGGACCATTTGGGCAGCTCACACAAGTCTTAAATGTACTTTTAGACTTACCCAAAAGGTGCCAAGACCAAGGGAAATCCATTTGGCAATTTTGGTACCCAATATGGAGCCAAAATTGACCATAATGGAACCTTATACCATTTTTTGGCCAAATGAGTTAGTCTTGCCCTGAAACTTGGTATGCACTTAGGTCTCATTAAGAGCTTTTTGGGAAGCTAAAGATCAAGTAATTTGGAGGTCTTTAGAATTTTCTATGATTTTTCAAAGTTGGTATCAGAATTTCAGATTTTCAGAAACACTGTTCATTTGGTCAGTTATGAAATTGTGTCATCCGAGGGGTAAAAATAGTCCAATGGTCACAAAATTTTATAGTCAGAAACTAGACAGTTGCAGTGACTTGTAGAAACTAGAAGCACCAAATTTGGAGGTCTAGAGAGGAAGATATGCATTTTCCAAGGTTCTGCCCAGTATCAGACATCTTGCCAGACCTAAGGTACTGTTCCATCTATTTTCGGGAGTTTGGCTTGATGAACTGATCTGAAGATATTTTTCCTCTCTAGTTAACATCCACATCGTTCCATAGTGGTATCTCTTACAAGCATTGGATTTTTGTGGAATTAGTTAGACATTTTTGAAGTTCATATCAGTAAAGTGTGACAGTAACAGGACCCCCTCCGACCTCCAGATGTTTTCACGTGTCAAACGCTTTCTGTGTGGGAGTTTAAGACTTTTACATATTTTTAGTATGAATTATACAGTCTAATATTTCTAGAATGACCAATAAATCATGTTTTAAATTTTTATGTATTTAGTTATGAATTTTCAAACTTTGCCCAGAAATGAGGCCAAGTATGGCCGAAAATGAACATGCATGATTCATATCCCATTTTGGTTTCCATGGGTTTAAAGCATGTTTTTGGGATTGAAATGAGTTGAAATGTTGAAATTTAGTATGAGGATGCATAGTATGAACTCACTCGGTCCACGTGACACCAAATTGAATTTTTTTGACATAGCGCCAACGCGGTAAAAGTTTATTATTTTCATCTTCTTTTCATATGATCTTGTGGGATTGATAATACAAAGCTTATAAATGACATCAAATGAGTTAGAAGTTATGGTGTTACACAACTATAAGCCATTTAGGTTCCTTAAGAGGCCATTATTAGATTTCACTTTCTAGGCTCCACAATCTCATTTGTTATGAGGCATATAACTCTAATAGAACTCATCTAGACCCCATTTTCATGATTACGAAAGTTTAGAACTAATTTGCTTCTTTAGGCTTTATATGTGCTCTAAAAGTTTACCTTTCAAAATAAAGTTTCTAAATTCAATCTAGTGATTCTATTAGTGTTTATAATTCATATTTAGACCATTTATACCCTTAGAATTAAAGAAAACTTTTCCTATGTGCTTTAACTTGTCTTGGCCAAACCAAGCACATAGGATGCCTAATGGAGATTTTGCCTTTTTTTTTCTTGGGAATTCAATACATGTAGAGGTTCCTTGGTTTCTTTCTAGTCTGAATATGATCTTACATTGCCTAAAACATCTTCCTAGAGTTCCAAAACATCTAAGGTGCAATTTGAACCCTAGGTAGCTTATCAATGCATTCTATGGCTTTTTACTTAATTCTAATTACATAATATTACTCTATACTCTTCAAAACCCTTGTTACTCTTAAGTTTTCATCAAAAAAAATATTTGCTTGCCTTCCTCTCTCGCTAGGTTGAATAGGAGAAGGTCTTAGAAAGAAGAGCAAGTTTCCTAGCTTTATACCTACCTCATTTGAAAGCTCTCTCCTTGTAGTTTCTTATGGTACAATTGGCTTCCTTAAATTTCCTTCTTTTCTCATGAGGTCAACCACAAATTTCATCCTTTCAAGAAACCAAAACCATCATTAGAAAGAGCATGAATAGTAGAGCAAGGTTACAAACTACCATAACATAAAATTTGTCCTATTTCCTTACCTTTTTGGCTCCTTTTTATTCTCTCTCCCTTCCTCTTTCTTGGATGGCATTACTACTAAACTCAGAGGTCTCCAAGTCAGTTTAAAGAAGAAGGAGATAGCGCATGATCATAATAAAAGGGTAGGGAGGAAAGTTTATCTTTTTCCTATAATTACCCCTTTACCACTATACTTTGAATGCCCCGTATGTGCTCATTTTAAATCCTTTTTCAGAACTATATTTTTCATATGAAAATTTGGGCTTTCTACATTATTAAAAGTATTTACTTTGAAGTTGTTGGGATTTAAAACCATATCAAATAGTTTAGTCAAAGTTACAATCAACCAATATCCTAAATCGTACACCTTAAAGGTTTTAGCCATTCTAATGATTCGTATAATTTTCAAGGCCTTTGAAAACCCTAATGATCTTGTCTTTGACATTTAAAATCCTTTCCTTTAAGTTTTTAAAATTTTACCTAAAATTATAATTTGCCACTGATACGTTGGTTTTTCTGTTTAGGTATTTTGGCTCTAGTTTCGGCCATTTAAAGCTTTGAAACCTTATCTCTGGATACTCTAATTAATATTTGACCTTTAATTATCCTTAATTCATCTTGCTGTAGGGTCCTTTCTTATTATCTCATTAGTTTTAGATCAGTTTCAGAAGTACTAGATGTTATAGATAGCTCTTTATCAATTTGCATTCCAAATGCTTTTACCGATCATAGATTCAATTTTTAAGAAATGATACCCTCAAGTAATAGTTTCTTGATTCTTATTTCTCAATCAAGTTACACTTACCATTCTAGCAAGTATAGATAATTGAAGCAATAACCCTCACATAATAATTTTTTGGATTATTAGTTTGCTACCTCACAACATCATATCTTTAAAGAAGACATCAAGGATTCCCTATAATGCAAGTACCTTATAATAAAGACTTAAGTTAGAACAAAGAATCCATTATAGCCTACTAATGGTGGAAAACTATAAGAAGACATTTTTAATGTCCCTCATTCTTAACTTGATATTTTGAATAGGGATAATAACAACTTGATTAATTTTAATGGTCTCATCTATCTTATATGATTGCATAATAATCACATGTATCAATACATAATCAAAATATAATCACATAATAGTGTACTAGTTATGGACTTTCTAGGATTTTTATACCATTCATACACACAATGTAAATTTTTTGATGTGATCTTCCAAGAGCTTCATTGCACTTTCATTCATTCACCTATTACTAATGCTAAATATCTGTTATAAGTGCTTATATACAATTCTTATAATAAACCTTGATCTAATCAAGAGGAGGTACATAAGGAAAGAGATAACAAATACATCAACAGAAATAAAAAAAGTGAGGTATTCAAATCCTATTTAAGATTACAATTCCAAATCTTGAAAGATAATATAAATGATACAACCTTTGAAATGCCTTCTTTAATTACCTAAATTTTAGCAAATTTTTTTGAAATTTATTTCTTTCTAACAAGAAACTCTAATTAAATTATATATAATTACCTATTTCCTCTTAATTGATCCCTTACAATGAAAATTCCTTATTATGCATCAACTAACCTATATAGCATAGCAAAGTACAAAATATAACAAAAATATACTATTATTAATACATATTGTTAAAAAGTTTAGTAACAGGGAAGCGGGGTCAACATATGTATAGACCAGAATATATCACTGGGAATTCAACCTAACCTACCTAAAATATATCCTTGGTAACAAAAAAAACAACAACAAAAGCTAGTTGCCTATTCACACAAAAAGAATAGTGTTAGTAACTGGGCCTCTGTTAATGGAAACGAAAGAGGCACCCCTCCTGTAACACCATATATTTCTAACTTATTTCATAACTTTCTTATGCATCACATCATCAATTCCATGAAGGAAGTGAGAAAAGTTCATTAAAATAATGTATATAATTGCATTACGTCGTGTATAAAAATTTCATTCAGTGTCACATGGGCTGTGTGAGCTTACACAACACATTCTCATATTTAATTATATGAATAAAATTCATTTATACCATAAAATGTGGCCCACAACTCATGGAACTCAGGGGAAAACTTAGAATATTCATACATATTTTCAGCCAAAATTTGGCTCTTTTCTGTCACAACTTTGAAAAATCATAACTAATTCTAGAAAAATCAAAATCATACCTTCTTGGCCATTCTGGAAAGATACATATGTCTAATTCATAATAAAAATATGTCCAGACTATAACATCCATCACAGAAGATGTTTGACATGCGAAATGGTCCAGAGGTTGAATTGCCCACTGGTACTGTCACAGATTTCTGTAGCAAACTTCAAAAATATCCAATTAATTCCAAAAAAATACAATCCATGCAAATAATACCAATATAGAAAGTTGTGGATGTTAGCTAAAGAGAAAAAATAACTTTAGACCAGCTCAGCTACCCCCAGATCTTGGAATTCAATAGAATAATAGCTTAGGTTGGGTGAATCTCCTGATACTGGACAGAATTTTAAAAAATTCATATCTCCCTCTTTAGACTTTTAAATAAGGCTTCTAGTTGTCACAAGTCACTGAAAATATCTAGTTTCTTTGTATAAAATTTTGTGGCAATTGGACATCATTTGAGCTATGTGGGACAGATTTCATTTTTGGACGAAATGAATAGTGCATCAGACCAAAGTTAGAAAATTTGTCAACTTTAAAAATTTATCAAATATTTTGTAGATCTCCGAAAATTATGTTCTTTAGCTTTCCAAAAATCTCTCAACAAACTCTAATTATCTGCCAAATCTCAAATTGTCCAAATGGTTTTCCTTGGGTGTTGGAACCTTTTGGACAAGTCTAAAAGTATAATTAGGACTTGTGTTAATTGCCCAAATGGTCCTAAATCTCATGCATCTCATTTTGACCATTTCATCCACACAAATGCATAATTCCATAAAGCCATTCATGAAATTGCATTACCATAATATACTCAATTTGCATCTCATCATTCACATATCATATTCTTTCATTTATACATCACATATTATCATAATTATACATGTCTAAAAGGTCATAGACCATATACATCAATGGATTACATCATTTGACATAATTATGGTCTTAAAGTAGCAAAACTCAAGTACTTTGTTATCAAACTCTTCTCCTCAAGGTGGTTGGCTTCTATTACCTTATCTACTTGGTCCACCTAGCATGTGAGATCATTGGAGAGGAGGGAATGAGATTCAAAGAATCCCAATAGCTCATCTCCCATTCAATGACACATAGTATATGCAAAGCAAGTCTTGAAAATGCATGCATGGATATAATAGATGGTATGAACATTCAAGAAGCAAGCTTGGCATGTGAATAAATCATACAAGGCATCCAAAGGCTTGCTAAGTGGATGGATTAGCCTCACCTTTTCCCTTATGGATTTTGGACCTGCCTCACCCATTCTTTAAGAGATTTTTGGACTCAACCTTACTCTTGGGAGTCCATCTCATTTTGGGAGACTTCTTCACTTTGTCTCAACCAATTCTAAGGATTCTTGACTCATCCTTACCATGGCTAAGAGTTCTTGGCCTCTCTACACTCAAGCAAACCAAAACAAATATCATACTATCATTTAGAAACATAATGTCATCATGAAACCATAGCACATAAAATCATACTAGCATACTTTTCATGGCTTGAAAATACATATACACACATTCTAAGATAAAGCTAAGTACATATTCATGTATGAGAGAAGGTGGAGAGAGCTATCATGAAAGCAACCACACATTTTTCCCTTTGAAAAAATGCTCCCTCTTTTGGCTTCACACACACAAATGTGTGGGGATACTTTCTTTTGGCCTAGACACAATTTATGGAAGCTAATTATATTCATGAACTCAATTCTAAGGCCACATAATTTGCTTGACCTCTAGCTTAATCTATAAACCTCATTATGATTCCATAATTGCACCTAATGAAGCAACACTCATCAAATAAATTATAGGCTCTATTCTTTCCCTTTAAATATGATTCTTGACTCCTTTTAAGTCTCTTAGAGTCATCACATAATTAAAACTAAGAGCCTAGCTACATGTTACTTTTTTAGGTCATAATATGGAATCTAAAGTACCAACTCATTCTCTAAGCTTCCTAAATTTTTTCCAAGGCTTCTCCTCACTTTCACTCATCATATATGACTCAAAAATGGGCTTGAAAAAATTTAAAACTCTCCCTAGCTATGCTATCCTTACTTAGCCGAAATATAGAGTATTAATCGGGTTTAATGGATTTTTTATTTTTCCTTGATGGGGGGGACCACTTAGGAAGCTTCCTAGAGGTCTTAGAAGCTCAATTAAACACTTACATAGCCTAGAAAATTCATAAATCAAAGTAGATTTTACAAACTCTTCAAGAATCCTATACTTTGCTAACTTGAAATTCAATGGCTTTTACTTGCTTCCAATGATAGATTCTTAATCCTTGCACTCCAAAACCTCTAATCTCACTTTGATTTGGATAGAAAATAGTCCCTAAGAATTGTGCTCATGGTGGCCAAATCGTGCAAGAGGAAGGGGGAGGAAGAAACTACTAAAGAATAAAAGTTTTGCCTTGTTTTCTTGCTTTCTCTTGGTTGCTTTTCACTTTCCTTGATTGCCTCCCTTCAAACACGAATTTTTTATCTTTATTCTGCCCCTAAAATAGATTTAAAAACACCATCTAACCCATAGAAATAAGGAGGAGAAGGAGAAGAAGTAACTTACTAAGAAGAAAGCTAGATTTTTCTTAGAATTTTCTACCTTTTCTTGGCTTTTTCTCCCTTCCAGATTGCTTCTTCTTGTGCGCCTAAAAGAACTGGTTCTCCTCTCTATTCTGGGTAGAAGAAAGATGGTGGAAAATGAGAGCAAGAGAGGGCGTAAGTTTAAGAAGCTTCTTATTAAAATTGTTTCCAATTTTGCCTTTTACAATGGCATTTCCAGTTTGACTTCATTTTATTCCTTTTTGAGAACCATCTTTTTCATTACAAAATTTAGATTCCCAATTTAGTAAAATGCCTTTGGAATCATTCAAATCGGAGCTAAAACATTCTCGTATGATCCGGTCAAAGTTCAGGCTCATTGCCATTAGAAAACATATATTGAAAGGATTTTAACTGTCTCAGGGCTTCCCATGATTTTCAGGGCCTCTGAGAACCCCAAAAAACTTAAAAATTTCATTTAAAAAGCCCTCTTGTGAGTTTTTCAAAAAGTACCTATATTTACGAAAATGCCACTGGCCTTTCGGAAAATGTTTTGAATCATTCCGGTCCTGATTTCTAGGCAACTCAAGTCTCAAATCCTCATTTTTTATTATTTAAAATTTTATCATAATTTTATTTGGCCCCAATTCCTTCTATTTCAGGGACTTCCTTTTGTATCTGGCCAATTTCTGACGTTTACAGAGAAACTGAACATTGTGTTTCTTACGTTTATGGAGGGATCGAATGTTACACCTCCTATAAAAAAAAGGAGATTCTCCTCTCCCGTTGCCATGAATATGATTGGTACCGCACGAACCATCTTATCATAAGATATTATACGAATATTATGAATGACAAATGTCCATCCCCTTATTAGGAACTGCATCCATATGCCCTGAAGGTCTATGGCCACTAGGTAAATGGGTATCTAAAAGCACAAATCACAATGGAGTGAGAAAATAATTTTTTCAATAATATAAATAAGATTGGTATAATGGAGGGTAATTAATGAAAAATAATTAATTTACAAAACAATGAACATAGAGGGTAATATATTATTTCGTAATATTTAAGATAAATATAGAATAATGGAGACGAAGAATAACAGAGGATTTCATGTGATTATATACACATAAAATAACATACAAATTTTAGGATTTTTAACATATTAATAAAATCATGCTTTAAAAATAGGTAATGAATTTGACATTAGCACATTTAGAATTCACATACTACAACAAAGACGCATGAGTGGAATAAAAACAATATAGCAACAATAAGTGTTATTCAACATGGTCATTAGGCCTTGGAGACTACTAGGCTCAATACCCAAATCATGTTGCACTAGCATTTGCAAGCTCGATACCCAGATCATATTGCATTGCCATGACTTAGCAGGTTCACCCGTGCTTCCTTTATTGAGGCATCCTCTAATGGATACCCAAGAAAAGTCATATCAAAATATCACAATAATATGTCATCCAAGCCATCATCTAATTAAGATATAATAGGTATATTTAGGAAAAAAAAAGCCTTGCACAATCAAATAATTCTGATAACATAACAGCATATTAGAGTTTGAGAAAAATTACAATTAAATATTAAAATTATCTTTTCAATTTTCTAAATCCATATTTGTTTTGGTGCTCATTTGATGTCAAAAATAGCCCATAAATAAAAATCGAATGTTAAGATATAGTATAGCCATAAAAGGCTTATTCAGATATACAAGAGGCTTAATAAAGTCCAAATAGGTCCAAGATATCCGAATGACCCTTACTGCTCTTAGTTAATTATTTTAAATATTTTAAGTATCTTTCTTAATTAAAATTAGACATCTAGTACAACAGTAGCTATCCAATGCCAATTCTGGCACATACAAGGCTCATCCCTTAATTAAGGCAATTTTGCTAGGAGTCACTCCTACCAGTCTTTTGCCAAATAATTCGTAACTATTCAAACATCAAATCAGGCGACATATTACCAAAGCAAATTGTAACATCCGGCTTCTTCGTAAATGTGAGAAACATAATTTCTGATTTTTTTCATAAACGAGTGAAATGTACCAGATATAAAAGCAAGTCCCCTAAAATGAAGGATTTAAAGCCAAAGAAAATTAGGATAAAATTTTAAATAATAAAAAATGAAGATCCAAGGCCCAAGGTGCCCAGAAACCAAACCCATAGTAGTTCAATAAAATTGTCAAAAGTATAATGACATTTTCATAATTTTGGATACTTTTTAAAAAACTCAAAGGAGAAATTTTTAAATAGGAAAAATGAGTTTTTTGGGGTTCTCAAAGGCCCCAAAAATCATAAAAATTTTTAAAATAGTTAAAACCCCTCCGATGAGCGATTTTGGTCGTCAGTTAACCAAAATTTTGATTAAACAGTTCAGTTAGATTTTTAATTCAAATTAAGTGGTTCCATAAATTAAAGAACCTAAATTTTATGATGGAGAAGATGGTTTTAAAAAAGGATCTAAAATGAGCTCAAACGGCATAATCAAAGTGTAGTGGCAAGAATGGTAATTATAGAAAAAGTTAAAAATATCCCCCCACCTTTTCTTTATGTCATTCATACCTTCTCTATATGGTTTTTTTTCACTTGTTTTCTGCTTAAGACTAGTAGCTATGGCATGATGAAAGGAAGAAGGAGAGAGAAAGGAAAAAAACTAAATAGGTAAGCATATATGCAAAATCTCATATTATGGTAGTTAGTAATCTTGCTCTACTCTTCATACTCTTTCTAATAGTGGTTTCAACTTCATGAAGGGGTGATTTTGGTGGTTGACCTCATGAGAAAAAGTGGAGGTTTGGAGCAACCAAATAAAGCAAGAGAATCACCATTTAGTAAGCTTTCAAATGAGGTATGTTATGCAATAGAAAAACTTGGTTTTCTTTGAATTCCAATGGCTTCCATATTAGGTCTAGAGAGAGAAACTAGAAAGGGGAAGGAATTCAAGCCAAAACAAGGTAGAGACAAGGATATTCAAGCATGAAAAACAAGTATTTGCAGAGAAATCCAAGTAAAATGCATTAGAAATTAAGTTACAAAGATTAGGGATTTGATTGCATCTTGATGGAAAGGAGACTTCCTAATGATAATTTAGGTTGTCTAAGATTATTCATGAGTTCTTAAGACACCCAAGAAGTCACCCATGTGCCAATTTCCTAAAGAGAAGCAAGCAAAATCGTTTGGTGCACAATCAAGAAGCATGTCTCGGCCTAAGTAGGTCTAGACTCCTAAAAAGAATTTTAATTTGTTCTAAGCTTAGAATGGGGCTACTTATGATGGAAGAACATGAAAGGAAGCATTGACAAAATTTTAGAAGCCATGGATAGTGTGTAACACCCCATAATTAATTAAGTGTTAATCATGGATTAGAATTAATTAAGAGTAATTAATATGAGCTCATTGGGCAAGTTAGGTGAATGGAGACTTTAGAGAGATAAATTATTAATATAGGTTTGAGATTTAATTGGGATAGAAATTCTATCTAGGCCTAAATTAATAGATCATGAGAAGAGGCTAATGGAGGCCCAATGGATTATGTGCAGACCTAACATAATTTAGTGTGATGGAGGCCCAAGATTTACCTTGTATAGACTCTTCTAAGTGGCCCAATAATCCTTGTGCAGACCTAAAACTCTTGAGCTCTTTAAACTTGGCCCAAACCTAGTTAAACTTTAGCAACTTAAGTGTAAAAACTGGTCCAGTAAATTCTGTAACCCGACACCTCTAAACTGGCCCAACAAACTTAAAAAAATTTGAAGCCCAAATGAAGATGGACCTTGGAGTAACCCATGACCCACTTTGACCCAACTTAAGCCCACTTAAAACCCTAATGCTTCAGCCACTCTCATATTTTTCTGAAACTCAAGAGGCAAATTCGGAGCTTGGAGAGGAGGCTAGGGTTTGGGGCAAGAATTCTGCATTTTCTCATATTTAGAGCAAGATTCAGCCAAGGTAATAGTTATAAAACTTAATCCCCTCATCTTTTCCTTTAATTTGGTCCAATTAGTTTTTCATTTGGAGTATTTTCACTCCACCCAAAATCTGAAATGTAAGTGTTTGGGGGTTTTCTTAATGAAATTCGTAGGTTGAGCTTAGGGCTGACTTTGGGTGAGTTTAAACCCTCCATTTTGATGCTTTATTAGTTAATTTGAGACCCCCATAGCTGATTTAGAAAATGGGTGTTAGTTTTGCACGAAATTGCTTGAGATTTTCAGTGGAATGTGGAGTTTTCTGTTAGATGACACTTAAATCCGAAATTGGGACTTGTTGTGGCTGGGTAAATGATTCTTGGGTAGTCATTAGCATTTTAAATTCCTTGGGTACTAATTATGACTATTAATGATGAATTAGAGTAGTAATTCTATGATGCTATGGTTATAGGGGGATTTCTGCACCATTGGTGATTGTTGCAAGTGTCTACAAGTGAGGTAACTGGGTTTACATTAATTCCATTTATATATCTGTGTTAATTTCATATTTTGCTGTACATGAATGATTTGAAATGTTGAATGAATTGGTTGGCTATCTGTTAAATTGTGATTGGACCTTGTGAGTCTATGGTGGAGCTGTGGTATGGCTGCCACCCGTGCATGTGCTTCGATCAAGCACCGGGTTATGATCAAACCCCAGATGCACTGAGCCTCGGTTGTGCTCAATGAGGAGTAGGTGCCGTGGATAGGCCTCTCCGGTGTTAATGGCCTTTAACATGTGATAATGTGATTGCTAGTATGGGATAGTAATCATGATAGCCTAATTATTTCATTTACTGATATGAATGGTCTACTGCTGGTGTTTATGTGAAATTATGCATGTATGCGAATTAATATGGAGTATATGATGGAATTGTCTTGGTTACTGAGATTCATATCTCACCCCGTTTTATGGGATTAACATTTCAGGTGAAGGTTCTTCGAGTAAGGATAAGGGTAAGCAAGTGGATGAACATCCATGAGTTGAGGCCCGGTGTGGGGAGCTACACTTGGTCTGAGTAGAATAGGGTAGATTCTAATTTTGTTAAGTCTTGTATAACATCATCATGTATCTGCATTGCCAAGTGTAGGAGAATGTATTTTGAGAGCATGGAATGTAACTAATGAGATATAGGCTTTACATTAGCTATTGATGGATGTATGAACCTTGACAGTTTTGAGCAATGAAATCCTTTGATATTAGATTGTTGACTTGAATCAGTGATGTATGGAACCTTAACGAAATGTTGATTGTTGGGAGCTTATGTAATTTCTTGAAATATCAATATGTGTAATTACTGTCATATGGTAATTGGATGGGCAAGATTTCATACTTAAATTTCAAATTAGAGATGGTAGAATGGCTGGGTAAATAAGGTGCATAAACACTATGGGAGTTGCATAATTCATGGTAGAGTGACCCTAGGGGGTTATTGGAGGAAGAGTAGAGAGTATGAGGCAAGGTTTTGAGAGTTGTAGGTTCAAGAGGTGGTTGGCCGCGGCCAAAATATTACTAGCCACGGCCAATAGTGGCGAAGTTGCCCAGGGAGAGCACCAGAGAGAAATTCACCGCGGCTAATATGTAATTGGCCGCGACTAACTTCGAGAGGCTAACCTGGGAGTCGTCCAGAAGGAAATTCGCCGCTGCAAATTGAGGAATTGGCCACGGCGAACTTTTATGAATATGAGCCAGGCATTCCAGAGAGGAATTGGCCGCGGCTAAAGGAGTAATTGGGCGCGACCAATATCGAGAGGCGAGCGAGGGAAGTTCCAAGAGGCTTCTTCTCTGCGGCGCCATGTAGGTTGGCCGCGGCTAAGGTCCAACTCGCCGCGGCGAAATTAGTAACGATGCGAGGGGTCAAGCCGAGGGGAATTGGCCGCGACTAGATGGAAATTGGCCGCGGTGAATGTCCCGAAATCCCTATATTTACTAAAAATTCTTGGTTTTTCTTATGGTAACCTCAAGGGATGATTTAGAAACATTAATAGAAGATAAATGTGATGTGGGAATGATAGGTAATATAATCAAGACTTATAAATGAATGTTTGCTTCCCCCGGAGGTATGTAAGTGGTTATGATTATGTGATTTATGACTCTGACACTATTAAGGTTCAAATTTCCCTGTATTTCCATAATATGTAATTAGTCTCAATGCCATGTAACCCTGCTTTATGGTTATTAATCACGTGATCTACCTTAATTACAATGATTAGAGGTTAGGGTCGTCACATAGTGAGATGGAGGTGTAGGCTCTATAATATAGTATAATAAAGTAACATATAGCTAGACTCTTCAAAATGATTATGTGATAACTCCAAGGGGTCTAAATGAAGTCAAGACTCATAGATTGAAGAAGAGAATGGAGCCAAGATCATAAATTCTTATAGTTGCTTCATTATGTACTTTATGGAATCATAATTGAACCATATGAGAAACTAAGCCTCCCTAGAGTGTGTGTGGTGTTAGAGTTTGTTTTAAGAATGTAATTGGATCATGTTTGATGTGTCTAGGCCAAAAGAAACAAGCTCTACTTCATTGCAATGGTATGGCTGAGAAAGGGGAAGAGAATCTAAGGGAAAGTTTGTAATTTTTGCTTCAAAGTAGCTCTCTAACCCTTTTCTCATGTATGCTTAGTTATTTTCTTGTCTTTGGATGTGTGTGTATATGATTTTACCATGAGAATTACTTTTAGTGATTTTCTACCTGCCATGGTACCATTATGTGCATAATATATGTTTTATGAATGATAGTTAGCTTGAATGAACTTGGTAAAGCTAAAAGTCCCTAAGATTGGGTGAGACAAAGCCAAAAGTCTTAAGAAGAATGAGGCTTAGTCAAAAGTCCCTTGAAAATGGGTAAGGCAAGTCTAAAAGTCCCAAGAAAAGGGGGCATGGCTAGACCAATGTTCTTGAAGGCCAACATAGGATGTGTATAAATTTCTTACATGTGAAAATGATTCTATGTATGGTTATTAGTAGCAAAATATTCATATATGCATCATTTGGTTTGAAAGCATGTCTATTATATATGATTGAAAGGTTGAAGAGCTATTGAGATTCCTAGAATCTCACTCTTTCCTCTCCATTGCCTAAACATGTTTAGGTAGACCAAGTAAGCAAAGAAATGGAAGCCTTCACACTTGAAGGCAAGAAGATTGACAAAGGAATTGCTAAATGCTTGTATTGTAAGCATTTGTTGTCAAATGATGTAATCTCATTATGTATATGATGTATAGCCACTTGAACATATGCAAATATATGGATATGTAATGCATGTATAGAATTTGCAAGTATATAAATAAGGATAGTTGTTTTTGTCATAGTGGTGCCTTGATGAGTTTAGGCATGTGAACAAGTGGGATAGTGATTTTGTGATAGATGGATTTTTAGACCTCTTGGATATGTTTAGAGAACTATTTTTATGCTTTTCCACATACTCAAGTGGCCTTGGTTAGAGTATAAGAGCATTTGGTCCATTATTGACCTTTTTAAATGCATAAAAATGCCATGTTGCAACCCTATGTCACAAAGTGACCAAATAATCGATTTTGAAGTTGAAATTTTGCACACACATAGATCTCATATAGAGCTTTTTTTTAGTCAAGAACCGCATTATTTGGAGGCCTAGGCAATGTTCACTTGAGTAGATTTTATTTTTGTGTCATCTGAGGGACAAGTGCAGTGCAATGGTTCTAAAATTTTACATGGAGAAACCAGATATTCACAGTGATCTGTAGCTACTAGAAGCACCTCATTTGGAGGTGTGTAGGGGGAGAAATGAAGTTTTGAAATTTTGCATCAGAACCAATAACTCTAGCCAACCTTGTGTACTATTTCATTATAATTCAATTCCTAAATGAGCTTAACATGGTCTAAAATTATTTTTCCCATAAATTTAATATCTTTCTAGAATGGTATAGTTTGTTGGGTTTGGATTTTTCTAGAATTAGTTATAAATTTTTGAAATTTATATTAATAACTTGTGACAATAAACTTGGGCAGCTAAACCTTTTGTGCTTCTGTGTTGTTAATCATGATCTAGCTCAGTTTTCATGGCCTAGAATTATTTTTAACCTATATTTAACATCTAGAGCTTTCTAGAAAGCTATTATTTGCTTGATTTTGATTGTTTTAGAATTAATTATGATTTTCCAAAGGTGGTAACAGAAACTTAAATCCTGGACTTGAGGTAAAACTCTATTTTTTCTGATGTGTGGCTCCTAAATCAAAATGTATGGAATGTTTTGAAATGTTTATGACTTGTTTAGATAGAATATAAGTAGGGGATGATATTGGGGAGTCCACAAGGTCCACAGAGTAAAATTTAAATTTTTTAAGTACTATGTAATGCAAAAATATTCTATTATTTTATTACTTTTCCTATGAAACTCATGTATGAAGCTTAATGTATAGGAAAGTGAGGCTAAAATAATATGGTGTGACATAAATATTTACTATTTATTCAATACTTAACATAACACTTACTTCATAACATTCTATCTTGCACAAATAAACTTCAAAAATTTACAAAATAAATATTAGTATAATCTAGACAGCATATAGATCATACCAGACCATATAAATTATCCAAAATACATCAAACAATACCATTAAAATTTTAAGAAGTTCACGGTCAACACTTTCTTCCAAAAAGTTAACATTTTATATAGTTATCCATAATTCACCAAAATTCACCATAAGCCTTATTTTTAGTATAGATTAATATAATTTAGTTGCGTTTTGAAAAACTCCTTCCTAGGTATTCCAAATGGGCTTGTTCAAACCTAGGGTGTGTGTGAAGGTGTTGTTTTCTTCTTTCTTCTCTTGTTGAATGCCAAACCTAGGATGTATGTGGAGGTGTTGGATTTATTTAAATAATTTAAGACATTAACAATTTGATGTTGAATTGAAACCTCAACTCTACATTGAATCATTAATTATTGTCTTTAGAATCAATGAACACTTAATTTGAGTGATTAATTAATTAATTAGCTTCTGAATTATCATCTTAAGATGTTCAATTAACTAATTAAACTTCAAGGAGTCCTTAAATCAAACAATTAAGCATATAATTTTTAACATGCATTTCATTAAACACCTTGACTGCATATATGAAAAATTGAAGGAAATTAGAAAAATTTAGTATTTAAATCAATCCATTAATCATCAATTATTCTCCTAATTGATATCTAACCAGCTATCAATTACAAACCACACTAATTTTAGTCAATTACAAGCTCAACCGAGCAAGTTTAAGAACAAGAAATGATGTAGAAAAAGAGGAAAAATGAAATAGGAATCTTAACCTAATCCCTTAACAATCTCCATGGATTCAAGCTTCAATCCAAGGTCTTCATCCTAACTAGCCATAAATTGGAATTAGTGCTTCATGGAATGCCAAATGGTGAAGGAGAAATGGGATGAAGAGTTACAACAGAATTGGGAAGGAATGAGAGCAAATGGATGATGGATGAATGAGATGGATTTTGGATGGATGGATCCTCTCACGTGTTTTGCCTCCTTCTTAATTAGTGGGCCCTCCTTCTTTTTTTTATTAGCATTTCACGTGCTCCGTTTAGCCTCCCCTTCTCTCATGTTCTTCCTTTCCTTCACATGCTTCGTGTGTGTCTAAATCAAAATCATGTATTTACCTACATCATCCCTCCACCCATGGCACTTCCATGTGTTTTATATTATTTCCAACCTTTTCCATGTGCTCTAGCCATGCCTCTTTTACTCCTTGCAGCTTCATTTCTTCTCCACTATAAAACTAAGCTACATTGCTCTTATGTGTGCTATGAGCCTCATTTTAGCTAATACCACATGTTTTGTAGACCATGCTTCTTTTTTATGTGTTTCTTTCCTTTCCCACGTCAAAACCCAAGTTTCATTTGTTGCTTCCAATTAGCTATTCATGTGTATTCATAACCCGTGCTATTCTTTCCATGAAAACCCGTGGTTTTATCAATCATTCCAACGTCATCTTTTTAGCTTAATTAAGAACCCATGCTTCCATCTTATCTTTCCACGTGATTACTTTGCTCATGCTACTTCATTTAATATCTTCCCCTCAATCCATAGCCACATGCCCTGTCCATGTAAATGAAAGAATCCCATCCTTCCCCTCCCTTGCCACGTGAATCCTTCTGTCCAAAACTCACTATCTAGCTGTGAAGTATGTGTCTGACTTGGTGAGAGAGCCTTGTGCAGCTGCTGTGACTTAAGCTTCCAATGTGGAATGAGAACTATGTGTGAGAGAGAGCCGTGGATGTGTGCTGAATGATAAGTGAAGTGTATAATTCTATGCTTGATAATGTGCATCGACAATCATGTGTTCCCCCTTCACTTCTTTCTAATAAACCTGTGGCTTCATAAATGTGTGCAAATAAGTGTGTGGCAACGTGAGTGGAAAACCCTTGAGTCTATATGTTCTAGATGTGTGAGATGTAACACCATAATGTATTAGCCTTAGCTAGTCTTCGCTTAGGCTTAATTCCATATGATTTTCAAAGAAAAGAGCAAACCGTAACATTTTCCTACTATGTATCGGGGTTTAAATGCTCATAATGTGCCCCGTGGGTTTTGTGAATCCATCAATCACATAATCTACTCAAAATCTATTTATATAACTCATACATAGCATAAAACAACCCATGAACCACAGATATGAAGCTAAAACCCCTTAAATGTAATTTTTCAAAACGGGTCCAAAAGTCAGATTTTTGGTTCTAACTTTGAAAAATCATAGCTAATTCTAGAAAAATGGGAATCAAGAAAACCATAGCTTTTTGGAAATCTCTAAGTGTTAAATTTACACTAAAATAATTTCCAACCACAATCTCATCGTTTAGACCATGTTTGACATCAAAAAAGAGACAAAGGTCCAGCTATCCCTGGTACTGATACAGCTTGCTGCATGAACTTCAAAAATTCATAACTAATTTCACAAAATTCCAATCTGGAAAAAATATACCAATTTGGAAAGCTACAAATATTAAGTAGAGGAAAAAAAATAAGTTCAGATCATTTCAGTAGCCTTTGGACCTCAAAAACTAATGCAATAATAACAAAGTTTGTATGGCTTCCTTGATGCTGACATAGAATTTTAAAAAGTTATTTCTCCCTCTACAGACCTCCAATTGAGGTTTTTCTAGTTGGTATAGGTCACTGTGGATGTCTAGTTTATGCCCATAAAATTTCATAACAATTGAACACTGTTTGGTCCATGGATGACACAGATTCATTTGCTGACCTATGGTAACAGTACATTATCCAAAACTAAAAAATTCTCCAAATTCAACAATTCACTAAATATTCCCTAGACCTCCAAATATTACTCACTTTAGCTTCCCAAGAAGATCTGAACAAGCTCTAGAGGCATGCCAAATTTCATATCAAAAAGAGTTCATTTGGTTATACTTTGATATAGCTCACAAATTTGACAATTTTGACACCTTAAATGGTTCAACATAAGGGTAAATGGTCTCCTACATACTCTAGCACATCTTAGATAAGTTTTAAAGTATAAATATAGCATATATGAAATGTCCAAGTAGGCTAAACCAATGCACATCTCAAACTCATCATGCTAAGGGTAAAAGTACACTACTACATATAAGCTACCAAATGGTCAAATCTCATCTTTTCATTATTTTAGTTCCATACATGGATCATATATCATTTATACATACTTTTACACTTGTTTAAGTATTTATATCTCAAAAAAATATGTATACATAAGCACTTTGACTTTCCTATACATCAAAAGTATGCAAAAGTGTCAAAACAAAAGCCTTCTATGCCTCATGGCCTCCACTCTTAGGCTATTGAACTCCACCTGCACCATATGATATAGGAGAGGGAAGGGGTGAGATTCATGGAATCTCAATAGCTCATACACTTGTTCAAGGAAGCAATCAAGACATATAAACAAGTTAAAATATACAAGTAGGCATCTAACTATTCACAATCATACAACACATGATTTACATGCCATGAATATCATATCAATGCCACGAATAAGCTCTAAAGACTTTTGGTCTAGCCTTACCCGATTTTTGGGACTCTTAGATTAGTCTCACCCTTGGTTTAAGAACTTTTGACTTAGCCTCACTCAGTTATAAGACTTTTAGCCTTGTCTCACCCATTTTTAAGGACTTTTGGTTCCATCTCACCAATCACAAAGGACTTTTGGCACTACTTCACTCGAACAATTTTCATTACCCAAAGTATAAGCATATTGGTACCAATGCATCAAGGCAACATCAAATGACATGTCTCATAATACAAGCATACAATGACTATTACACATTTAAGAATACAACAAGAAGGAGTGGAGAGCTACCTTATAAGCCAACACAAGTCTTCCCTTTTGATTTCTCTTTGTCTTTCTCGGTCTCAACACCATAACTAGATGGAGCCGATTCTCTTGAACCTAAACACAACAAATAGCATGCAATTACTCTCTTCTAACTCAAATAAACACTGACAAGGCTAGAGGGTTCTTCATCAAAGCAAACCCTATAAAGTATATAAGAAACTAGGGGTTCTCCCTCTAGATTTTCACTAACTCTTCTTCTAGGTCTTTTGTATTTCTCAACTTCCCATACTTTAATTCAAGGATTTCTTGCTTGCTGTAGGTCAGACTTCCTTCTTCTCTCAAGCTCTCAAGTTGGTAGAACCAACATACTCAAGGAAAACAAAGAAGAAGAAGTTTCAAGAGTGATTCTCTTTTGCCTTTACCTTCCTTTTTATTCTTCACTCTCCCTCTTCTGAACCAAACTCAAATCAAAACTAATTCAACAACCAAAATCATAGAAAGAGAAGGCAAAGAGAGAAGTACAAAATTGTAAGAAGGAAAGCAATGGAAATCTCAAGTTTGCTTACCTTTTCCTTGTTCTTCCTTCCTTTTCTTGGTCTCTCTCTCTCTCTCAAGCCCTCTTCTCTGTTTTGGACGAAGCTTAGGTAGGTTAGAAGAAAAGAAGAGGATCTGGACTCTTTAAGAAGTAAAATTCTCTTTTTTTACGCTTTTCTTGACTAACTCTCGCTATAGCGAAGAATAACCCTCGCTACGACGAGCACGTATCAGTCTCAGACCCCTGTTCTCGCTACAGCACGCGCTATTGCGAGGAACCCCTTGATTTTTGTATGAGATGCCTGAACTCGCTATAGCTAGAAGCATTCTCACTATAGCGAACAGGCACATTCGCTATAATTAGGCCATTTCTCGCTATAGCGAACAGATACATTCGCTATAGCCAGTTGTAGCTAGCAAACTTAGAAAATTTTCAGGACTTAGTTGTTATGTGAGAGAAAACTTAGAAAATTTTCAGCAATTTTTTAGTTGTTAAGTGAGAGAATGCCTACATGCCATTTTCACGTCAACCCGTGCATTTTTGTGTGAGCTTTAGTGGAGTGAATGATGTTCTTATATGTGTACCATATTCCCTCGTGCATGTGTGTGTTAGTATAACGTGGAAGGGACAGTGACTGTGCAATGAGTGTATGTGAGTGGAATGTGTGTCTCATGCTGCGTAAGCCGTGTGTGATTAAGAAAATGCATGTGAATGAGTGAGTGTATCAGGAGGGAAGTTTGTGCATGTGAATGTGTTAATGAACCCAAGAACCTGAAGTCTCCCTCTTGCACGATTCACTCTTCCATTTACTATTTTAATTTTCTAAAAAAATTGATTAAAAATCTGTACAAATAACTTCCTCCATTAAGTTGCACACATGTAGCTCTCATCTATAATTTTTTTTTCTTGCCCTTGATTCAATCTTGTAGCTTCCAAATGAATTTTCCCATTTAAATTCCATTTTCTAATAAAAATCTGCACAAATAATAAGAAATATTAAGTAAGAAAAATTCACAAAATTATTTAAAAGAATTTATGCATTAAAATTTAATAATTTTTCCAATAAAATCTTACAGTACAAAAATGGCCAATAAAATCAAATATCATGTAATAAAACTTATTAATCTATAATTATTCATCAAAATATTTAAATTAAGAGGATTAAAATATTAAAAAAATAGCATTTATCACCAGCCTTAAGAGATCCCTTGCATGAGGAATTAAAGGCAATTTATTGGCAATAAAAGGCACATATGAAATAATAAAGGTCCTTAATTTTGTACTTATTTTTTAATTTGATTAAACAAAGGAGCAAAATTTCCAATATTCAAGTAGGAAGCCACGTATGCATTACCTAGTGATGCATAACCAAAAAGAACATAATAAAGCATTTGAAAATATCATGATATGAGGTAAAATATTGCCATGCACATTAAATTTTATTTGATCCACTATTTAAATCCTAATATACCTCTTATACAAAATTTCAATCTCTAATCCCTGGTATTATAATCATCAGCAAAGATTATCCTTCTAAACCAACAAGACAAGTCATCTTCAACCTACACAATGAACAAGCAAACTTATAGATTACGAACTAGCTTCAAGTAAAATTCTTATTAAAGCGATAAGGCAATTTAGGGATCTAATTGATGGCTATACATTAATAGTTACACAAACACACATGATCCATAAAAACCTAATGTAAGTAACAACTAGACAATCAACATCGTAAAATTAAAGGATACAATCACTGTGAATTAAAGCACTACATATTATCTAGAGTTTAAGCATTCTTCCAACCCACATGAATGTTTAAGATAATATGAATCAATACATTTTCATAATAAACATTCACAACTCTATAAACCTACACATGTTATGATACATGTAGTTTCTACTCACATTAGTAATAATGACACCGATTGGAAGAAATTATTAAAAAAATAAATGTTACCTATCGTACTTGTAAAGTATCATCAACCCTTCCACCATTTCAATTATTGAGGTAAAAATCAAAAGAAGGTTCTATCAATTCAAAGATTAAATTAAGGCCCTTAGATTTTGAAAACAAGTAATAAAGGATATATTCTTAAAACGAGAATTAATGGGTCCATAAATTTTGGTTGAATCATATAAATTATATAAAATTTTCAAACTTATTAAATTTTATTAAATCCCCAATTTGACCAATCATTTAATATTTATATGTTAACAATTGTCATATACTATTGAACATCAATTGTAGAGCTATATCAACCTCCTAAAAGCATTAATTACTATTGACTTAACAATAAAACAATCCGATAACTTTTACTTTTATTCACTACCTCATCTACATCTAGTAACTTTTCACAATGAGAAAAACTACACTACATAGGCCTACAATGTTAACTATATTAGAATAATAAAATCCAAATGCAAGTTCTTATAAAGCAAAACAATGGTTTCATCTATCAATCAGTCAATAAGACTATTTATATATAAACTCAAATTATCACCTTAGTTCCCAATTAGGATTTATAAGATTGGTTTAACTCATAATTTAATAACTTAAAAGGATTTGAAGTAATAGAAATCATTTTCACTATGTAATGCAATATTGAATTAAGAGACATCACTGAGATTCACACCAATCACAATGCATAGACAGTAATTACAAATTCAAAGGAAAACAAAGATGACAAGTCCAAGTAGCATTTTTAAATGCTTTAAGGTTACTATCGGCTCCTAGTTCATATAGTGGAAGGGTTTAGTCTAGTTCTTCATAAAAAAGTACCAATCTTAATAGTAGAAATTTTAGATTTATTATATGAAGCAAGGTACTCCTATAAAGTAGAAATTAAACTATCTAGGAAAGTTTACAAAGTTTGACTTTATCATAGAATAATTCAACTTTCTTGAGTGGTTGAGAAAACAAACAACAAGGATAATTGAAATTTAGGCTATGACAATTGAGTTGGCAATATACAAATCCCTATCAATCACAAGTACAAATGTCCACATTCAAAAATCTTAAAATTTAGTATGGTAAGGCTAATGATTTAATGAGATAGACTAACTAAGCAATTTAACATTTGTAATTTTATTGACACAACTACATATCAACCAAGCAAATAGGTAATGAATAAAATTGTAATTCCTAGCTAGATGCAACTCCATAAAACTTCCAATAGTAATTAAACAAAAGGGAATAATTGTATTAAATTTTGTTTTTATAATTCCTATATACTTTAAGCTATCTCTAGAATTGCCATGTGAGCAAATAACCTATATACATATATAATCTATAATTATTAAAGCATTGGAAGTCAAGAATATAACTTTATAACACACATTACCCTTCTAGTCATAATGAAATTTAAATAATAATTTGATCATGTTCATCACATAAAGCATCAAGCAATAAGGGGTGTAATCAAGAATTATTAAAAGTTATCTTCATATTAAGAGTTTGTATATTATCAAGTTAAATCTAGAAGAAAATACTAAACATATCAAAACATGTATTTTCCACACTAACAATTCATTTAGTTGACAACATTGACAAGAATTCTATTGACTTACTATAGATATTTTACAACACAACACCATATCTCAATTCTCTATCATGTAATTAAGCAAAGAAAACATACAGTCACTTATCAAGGTAGGGCATAACCCAAAGATGGGCTTGATAGAATCATTATGATATCAACAAAGATAAAGGACACATTTCCTTACAATTTTTCTATATTAATGAAATCATTTCATTACGTTATAGTACCATTCTTCAATCACATGACCAACTTAAATAAATTCTCTAGCTTACTCTAACCATTTAGTCTTAAATTTGCATACATAATACGGCCATGCATTGGCTCTATAGCTATTATAACCAACCTCTAAGGCCCATAGTTAGCCAATAATAACCAGCCGTACTAAATTAATATAAACAATACATAGGCCAATAAATATTTAGTAAATGTGGGAAAGGAGCTCCCTAATCATGAACTTAAGTTAAGTTAAAATGACAATAAGATCAATCACAATATCTTCTATAATTAAGCCACAATAGTAAAAGCTATTAACCTAATTTTATTGGAACTATGACTAACATTCCCATAATTTCTTAAATTAAAAGCTTATTAATTAGAACTACATACATAAGGTAACACAAGAATTAAAGCCAACCAAATGGATGTAACAAACAAGTAAGTTTGTTTAGACAACTTCTTCCTGATGCATTATTTATTGTATAGAGGCATTTAGGCTCATTAGGGTTTTCAAAGGTCCTAAAAGCCTAGGGATAGTCAGAATCAGTAAAAACTCTTTTGGTACATTAAAAAAGTCAGACAATGCCAAGACTTTATGTAGAGCTATTTTTCACTATTTTAAGCCATATAGACTTGAAAATAATGTTTTTATGTGAAAGAGCACCTAAAATATTGAAGAGTGCAGTCAAATCTTGAAAAGCTTGAAAAATGAGTCCAAATGGAGCAAATGTACAAACACAGGCAAAATGGTCATTTTTAAAAAAATTATAAAGGAGGCTTCTTATGAAAACCATGTCCCACCATCTTCTCCACACTTTCATTTCCAGAATTTTCAGCTGTTAATGGAGTCTTGAAGAAGGGAAGAGAGACAGGGAGATTTCAAGCCTTCATTTAGGTAAGTAAATGGCAATGTTTCACCTTGTGCCAATTAGAAAAGTTAATTTACTCTCTGAGAGCTCTCTAATGGTAGTTTTGTTTTTATCAGAGCTTAAAGTTTAGATTTGACCTAAGGCAAAAAGAAGTTCTTTTCAAGAAATTGATCGATGAAAATTAAAGAACACAAAGAGGGCTTTAAGATGAGGTTTGAGTTAAGCCTTGAATCAAACCATACATAAAACTCTAGAGCTTAAAATGCCTCTTGTAGAGAGAGAAAGGCTCTTCTCCATGCTTTCATGCACTTTAATGATAGTATGAGCATGTAGAATTAAAGTATGGCATGAATTTAGCAAGAAATTAGCAAGTTTAGAACCTAAAATGGTTAAAACAAACCCATAACAAGCTTGAAAATGTATCTCCACCCATAAAGGCCTTAATGGATGAATTTGGATGTGAAACTTGTTAGACATTTAGAAAACATCCTAAAGTTTCATATAAGCTAAAGTTGTAATTTTGGGGTTAGTATAGAATATTTTATGAATTTTGCCCCAATATAATTGCCCTTTATTATTTTGGTATCTAGTATAGCCATGGTTTTCATGTCCTTTAAGAGGGCCAATAGATTCATTTTACCTTGAAATTTTTATAGTAGATAAGGCACATCAAGAGCTTTCTAACAACTCTTAATTTGCCAATTTGGACACTCTTAGCCAAAATTATAAATTTTCCTCTTCCTTGACCAAGAAATGAGTTGAGTTGAGCCCAACTAGTATGTTTAGATGCCATGGCTTATTGTGAAATAAGTTTTCATCCTAAAAGTTGCATTAGAGTTTCATGATGCATAAGAATCACATGCTTATACCACATGCAATGCATTTCCTCATGGCATTCTTATATGCATTGATTTGGTTGAAATTAGCTACTAAGATTCTCCTATATCTCACCCCTATTTCTAATCTTCCCATTAACCAATGCTAGGTGGAAGTACCAATTCTAGCAAAGAAAAAGAAATAGAATGATGTTGGACTTAGAAAACAATATGAATCATCTATGTTTATGATTTTGTTGTAATATTATAATGAGTGTATATGTCAAGTTTTACTTCCTCAGTAATGTAATATGTGAAATAGTACAAAATTAATAGTGATGTAACCTTAATTTAAATTTGTTAATATCAGAGGATAATGTATGTCTCAATAATCTTATTTGATTTTATTATTATATGTATTTTCTATGTCTGTGAGTTCAGAGTTGAAATGTGACTATTTAAATGGTTTGGATAGCTAATTTTATAAGGAGAAACTTTGCCATATTTTTCTTAAAATGTAACATAAGTTTGTTTTTAGATTTCATTTGTTAAAGTAAATTGGTAATAAGGTATTAACAATGATTTATCTATTAAATTGGAATGACATAGAATTATAGATAAAAAGAAGTGAACATATTTGCAATTTCTAGATTTAATATTTTACCTACATAAGTAAATAGACTTCCTAAGGAACCATAATAACTAAAGAAAGACTAAATAGTGAGAGTGTTACAGCATCCCCACTATTGTCATTTTTAAGAACCTAAATGCATTTAGTTTAAAGGTGTGACTCAAAATACAATGAGGCAAAGTTAGAGATATCTTCCAAAATGTGTGCCTTATAACTAGAGCCTTCAACTCTAGCATTATTCTTTTCCATCCTTCTTAGATACAATATACACCTCTCAAATGGATATATCAACCAATAGTGTATAGAACCTCCAACTTTAGCCTTATATGGTAAACGCACAATTAGATGTTCCATGACATCAAAGAACAAAAAAGGAAATCCTTTTTCCAACTTGCAAATTGCTTCAATTATGAACCTTATGCCTTGTCCATTTCAAACACTCAAATTATAGATGTACATAGTTCCTTAAAAAAAAAGGCTAAGTTCAATCAATGCTCCCCCTATAGGTTTCAATAACACATCACAAAACGCAAGTAGAATTAACCTTTGCATAAACACATGGCAATAATGAATTTTAATCCCACATATTGTCCTATCATCCGTGTTCATGCAATGTCGAAGGTTTGATGCGTATCCATTTTGAAATTTTAGTTGTTTGATCCACTTGCACACTATCCCCCTTTTAGTAGCATTAAGTATAACATCTGGTACATCGTAAAAACACTGTAATAAGTCAGTTTGAAAAAAAAAGTTTCATGAAATGAGTAATTTAAGGTCAAATAAAATTTAGATAAAATTTTAAATAATGAAAAATAAGAATTTGAATCTCGAGTTACCCAGACATCAAGACCGGAATGGTTCAAAAAATTTACAAAAAAGTCAGTGGTATTTTTGTAAATATTGATACTTTTTGGAAAACTTGTAGGAGGATTTTTTAAATGGAAAATTTAAGTTTTTTGAGGTTCTCAAAGACCCTGAAAATCATAGGAAGCCCCAAGACAGTTAAAACCCCTCTGGTGCATGTTTTTTTAATGGCGGTGATCTTGAACTTTGATTGATTCGTTCGGAAAGGTTTTACCTCCAAATTAAGTAATTTCAAAAGCATTTTATAAGATTTGAAACTTAAATTTTATGATGGAAAAGACAGTTCTTAAAAAGGAGCTAAAACAAAGGTAAAACAAAAATGCTACGAACACGAGACGTAAATGTTATTTTTTGAAACAATTACTTGAAAATTCTTTAAAAGTGGCATCCCATTTTTCATCCCCTTCTAACCGACTCAAGCTTTGTCCAAACCAGGGAGAAGAACTGCCTAAGAGAGATACACTAAGAGAGCTCAAGAGGAGGAAGAAAAGGCTAACAAAAGGTAGAAAAATTTAAGGATTTTCATAGTCTTTCTTCTTGAAACCTTGCCCTCCTCTTCTTGCTTCATCTTTCCATAGTTTTGGTGGATAAAATGGTTCTATTTTGGCCTTGAACCAGAGGGGAAAGGTTAGAAATTCAAGGAGAAGAATAGAGCAAAGGAAGAACCTCTTGGAACGAGCTTGAATCTAAGGTAATTTTTTACTTTTTGTTGCTTCTTCCTTCTTGCTCTTCCTTTTGTGTGTAACGTCTAAAAATAGAACCATTTAGGGAAGGAAAATTATAACCTAGAACTAATAAGAAACCATGAAATTGGAGTGTGGGATCTTGGAATATGCCAAGAAATTGTAAGAAAAATTAATGAAATGCAAGAATGAAAAGTGTAAAGCTCTTAAATGTAATGCCAAAACTGATTTGATTCTTAAATTTCCTTACATGTGTGAGTATTTAATTGAGCTCCTAAGACCTCTAGGAAGCCTCCCAAATATCTCTCTCATCAAGGAAAAATTAAAAAGTCCATAGACCCTCTCCCTTCTTCATGTCTCAGCCTAGGCTAGTTAATTAGGTTAGGGAGTGTTTTAATTTGTTCTAACCTTGGTTTAGGACTTCATATGATGGAAGAAGGTAAGAGGAACCCTTAAAAAAAATTAAAATCCATGGATTGAGAGATGAAGCAATGTCTTCCATAATGTAGCCTTATGAAGTAACATATATCTAAGCTTTTAAAAGTGAGTGTGTGATGGCTTCAAGGAGCTTAAATGAGGTCAAGAGACCAGATATGGGAAGAGAATGGAGCCAAGTCCTTAAATTATGGAAGTTGCTTCATTAGACCATTAATGGAACCATATTGTAACAAATAGAACAAAGTGTGTTCTTAAGAGTGAGTTAGATGTCCTAACTTGTTCCAATAGTATAATTAAGTGTTGTTTATTGTGACTAGGCCAAGGAAATCCAACCTCATCTTATTGTACTTGTGGAACAGAAAGGGAACGAACAAGCAAAGTAAAGCTTGGATTTACACCAAGGTAGCTCTCCACCTCATTCTTCTTGCATTCTTAATTTTGTATATGTCATTGTGTGCTTGTGTATGCTTTTTCGATTTGTGAACATGCCACTTGATGCTATGATGTTGCATTGGTACCAATATGTTTTCTTGAATGTCATTGGTTTGTGAAAAATGCTTAAAAGGGTGAGGTGATGCCAAAAGTCCCTTGATATGGGTGAGGAGATAACAAAAGTCTTAAGGTAAGGGTGAGACAAAGCCAAAAGTCTCATGGATAAGTGAGGCCAAGTCAAAAGTCCCTAGGGCAAGGGTGAGGCAAATCCAAAATTTCTAGAAATGGGATGAGGCTAAACCAAAAGTCCCTAGAGTTCATTCTTAACTTTATTGTGATCTTGTGGCATGGAAATGTGACTTTGCTTATTTTATGGTTATGTTAGTTTCCATACTTGTACATTTGACACGTAACATACCATGAATGTGTATTTGAATGGGTATATGAGCTATTGAGATTCCATGAATCTCATCCCCTTCCCTCCTTTATCTTATATGGTCTAGGTGGTGCCCAAGAAGAAAAAAATGCAAGCCAAGGAGCTTAAGGGACATTGTTTTAACAAATATGTAGCCTTTCTTGTAACTAGATGTCAAAGTAATTGTGTACATATTATTTTTTAGATGTAAAACTTTGAGCAAATGTAATAACATGTATGAATAATGTATGAACCACTTTTGGTGCAAAATCAATGTAAATGGGAAATTTGGATACTTGATGGTATGTACTTGCTAGTGTATTCTTGAATGTGGGATGACCAAAATGAGATGCATGATGATTTGGGCTACTTGGGCAGCTCATACTTGATGTAATTATGCTTTTAAACTTGTCCAAGAAGTGCTAGAACATCAAGAAAACCATTTGAGCCCATTTTGATCCATAGTTGTTCTTAAAATAACCATAATGGTGAGTTATGGCAAAATCTATCCAAATGAGTTCTTCTTGATCTAAAATTTGGCATGCATATAGGTATTAATAAGAGCTTTTTGAAAAAATAAAATTTATATTATTTGGAGGTCTACAAAATTTTTGAAAAATTTTTTAAGTTGGCTAAAAATTTAAAAAATGACAATGGCACTTTTCATATGGTCTAAAAATTCACCTCTATCATTCATGAGGAAAGCAATGTCAAATAGCTATAAAATTTTATAGAGGGAAACTACACATTCACAATGACCTATGACAACTAGAATCACCTCAATTGGATGTCTAGAGAGGTAGATACAAATTTTTAAAATTTCTATTCTGTTCCAGGCGCATAATTAGACCTCTATCACTGTTTCATCAATTTTTGGTGTCTAGATACTTTTGAATTGATCTAGAACTATTTTTTTCCTCTATTTAACATCCGTAGCTTTCAAAATTGGTATAGTTTACATAAATTGGATTTTTTTTGGAATTAATTCTATATTTTTGAACTTTATATTAGTAAGTTGTATCAAAAACGTTGGACAGTCTGACCTTTGCTACTTTTTTGTTGTCAAACATGGTCCAAATGATATTCTCATAGCTTGAAATTATTTTTACTTCAAATTTAATACTCAAAGCTTTCTAGAAAGCTATGTTTCGACATATTTTAATTTTTTTACATGTAATTATGATTTTTCAAAACTGCCCAGAAATCTGCTACCTTGGACTTGAGATGAATAAGCCATTTTTTTGGTTTTTAGCTCTCGATCTATGTTTTAAGCAAAGTTTTAGAATTTTTATGATTTGTATGAAGGAAGATAAATAGAGAATGTTGTTAGCAGGTTCATGGGGTCCATAAGACATAAAATGAATTTTTAAACCTCGATGTAATGCAATTAAATTTATTATTTTTATTGCCTTTTCTTGGAGTTTCTTTGATAACACATGCAAATTATCTTGAATAAGGAAGGTGATGCTAGATCTATTATGGTATGACATTAAGGACATATATAGCCTTCAATTTTTTACACTTTCCACCTTTATTGATTAACTTTAAGGCCAGGTTATTTACAAGTTATCTTTATATCTTCTCATGTGTTTGCATTGTCCTTTGTCTTGCCTTTTATTTTTAAGACAATGTTGAAGATTTAAACATATTCTTTTCTAAATACATGACATCAAGGTTATGTTATATCAAGTTTATGTGTCAATAAGGCAAATGCCATCATATGATCTTATTCACCCAATTATGATCCCTTCAAAAGCCAGATTGCTTGTATAAAGGTAATTGTATCTTAAACACAATCTCCTCTAGCTGCCACGTCCTATTAAAGATGCTCATCTTACTTAATCGATTAGGTAGTAAAGACTTTTGCATTGTAGATTTCTTAAATGAATTTCTATCATAGTGAAATTGATGTTCAAAAGGCAAATATTGGTGGTGGCAATGAAACCAACAATATTTTTTGTCATGCTGTGACTCACTTTCCTTCATGCAATAGCGACAAGCAAACTTCCATGCATGCTCTAATAAAAAACATTGCATAAGCAGAGAAGTTGTTGATGGTCCATAACAATGTTGCCCTCGTATTGAGATTCTGCTTCTTTACCACATCATCTGTGTTAACCACATCATCCCACAAAATTCTTAAGTCATCAATTAAAGGTCTTGGTTATACATCAAAACTTTTATTAGGTGACTTTGGCCTAAGAATTACTAAGGTCAAAAAGATGTGCTCTTCATCATACACATGCCAAATGGAAGGTAATACAGTGTTAGAAAAATTAGCCAACACAAGTACAATGTGGCTAAGACATCAAATGGATTGAACCCATTTATGTAGATGTCAAGTCAAACATTTTTTGTCTCATAAGCAAATGTAGGTTGGGTAACATTAAATGTTTCCAAGCCTCTGCATCTAACGAATGAGTGATACTTGATCATTCTCACAAACTCCCTCCAAATGCCAAAGCATCCATTATGTAGTGTTCTTGGACATGAACAAATGATGGAGTCTTAGAACAATGGGGAAAGACCATAACACTAAGAATGGGACATCTTTCTAATTCCTTCCACTCTTACCCTTTGGTTTAAACTAAAGATGATGGCATATTAAATAAACTATCTTATCAGTGTTTTCTTTGTAATATAGCATGCAGTGCTTAAGACATGCATTTATCTTCATGAAGCCTTACCCTAGCTCATTCATCCATTTAGGCCTGTAAAAATTTGTTAGCAACCTCTCTAAATTTCAAAGCATACTCTCACAAAAATTCTCACTCATGTTAAATTGTTACTTCAATTTTAAGAGTGGTGTAATTGAGAACTTCATATGCTTTAAACAATTGTTTCATAGCAATTTGTCAAGATCCTTCAACAAGGTAAAGAACTTCAGCTTAACTAATTTCGTTCCTCTTTGGACTCTCTATCATCATGGTCCATATCACCACATAGTGCATACATAACTATTTCAACATAAAGGTTCCTGCTCTTTACCTTGGCACTTAAACCACCTACTCCCCAATGTTCCTCTCTATGATGTATTCAATTGATGTACTCTTTCATAAAGCCATGAGTATACAAGTGTTTTTCCACCTAATACAACTCCCTCCTAATAAGATTCTTGCACTTTGTTCATGGACATGAAAAGAAAACTAACTAGTCCACCACTCCTTCACATTCACATACAAAATCAATAAAAGTATCAATCCCATTTTCAAACTTGATAGTTCCTCAACCAAATGTAAAATCACTTCTTCATAACAACCAACTTCAATTGGGTCTCATAATTATCAAATCTTGAACACGAAACTAATGTTTTTCTATAATTTAATTAAATCTTAAAATTGTCATAGCAATTCTAATAAAGTTTTCCCTAAAAAATACTCTCCCAAAATTTAAAACATATAATAGTTTAAACATATACACAATACACAATGGAATCACATATTTGTAATATCAACGAAAAAAAAATTAAAAGACTAGTATATATTGATTACAAAAAAATTAAGCATTTAATTAGATGTTTATTCCTCCATGTCTAAACAAACCAAATAAACATAAAGTGAACTTAGATGTGAAGCTTTGTAGATTGAAACAAATCTTAGCATAGCTAGAAAGAACCATGACAACAAAAGGTATTAAATTGAAAATTAAAAAAAAAGACTTTGTTTAAAACTAAAAGAAAAAATTATCAGCAACAACAAACAATAAACCAAATTATCCATTTGATTGAGGGTGAATCCCTTACTAATGCAAGAGATTATAATAGGGGATGAAAAGAGAGGAAAAGGGAGATAAGGTGTAACGCCATCATTTCTAACTCATATCCATCATCCCTTACATGCTCATGTGAGATATAGTAAGAATAAAGTAAGAAACTCCATTGAATTAATACACTTTTTTGCGTTGCGTCATGGTTAAAAATTCATTTCGGTGTCACATGGACCGTGTGAGCTCATGCTATGCATCCTCATATTTAATTGCACCATTACAACTCATTTTCCTTATAAAAACATGCTTTCAACCCATGGAAACCAAAAAGAGACATGGGACATGAGTATTCATTCTCGGCCAGACTTGGCCTCATTTCTAGACAAATTTTGAAAAATCATAACTAAATCTAAAAAAATCAAAAACATGTAATCTTGGCCATTCTGGAAATATTGGGATGTATAATTCATGCTAAAAATATGTACAATTCATAACATCCCACTCACAGGGCATTTGACATATGAAATGATTTGGAGGTCGGGCCAGGTTCTGATGCTGTCATAGTTTACTGATATGAACTTCAAAAATGTCCAACTAATTCCAAAAAAATATAATACATGCAAATGATATCAATATAGAAATTTATGGATGTTAAATAGGGAGAAAAAATATTTCCAGATCAGTTCATCAAGTTAAACTCTCATAAATCAATGGAACAATACTTCTGGTCAGGTAAGATGACTGATATTGGGTAGAAACTTCACAAATTTATATCTTCCTCTCTATACCTCTAAATGAGGTGCTTCTAATTGCTACAAGTCACTGTGAATGTCTAGTTTCTTCCTATAAAATTTCGTAGCCATTGGACCACATTTGCCCCTCGGATGACACAATTACACAACTGACCAAATGAACAGTGCTTGTGCAAATCCGAAATTCTGATACCAACTTTGAAAAATCATAGAAAATTTCACAGACCTCCAAATGACCTGGTCTTTAGATTCCCAAAAAGCTCTAGGAAAGATCTAATCACATGCAAAATTTCAAGGCAAGAAGAGGTCATTTGGTCAGACTTTGACATAAGGGGGCAAAGTGTCAATTTCTTTGTTAAAAGAGGACTCCAAGAGTTCAAATTTGCTTCTCCTACTCCTAAGGCTCTATGAGTACATGGGAAAGCATCGAAATAGGCTATCAAACATGGCTCAAATTTCTAACAACCCATATTTGCAAAGCTCACTCTCTTACACCAAAACATACACCATGTACATAATGCCAAGATCTTGCTATTTATACCAAAAACTTGCTACATCATGCACTATAGTTCTAATTCTCATACATATACAATAAGTACATCCATTTACAAGTATTTATAAGTGCACACCCCATGTACATCATTTGATTACATTTTTTAACAACAAAATGGTGACAAAATGGCTATTTCACAAATCCTTTACCGATTTCCCTAGCTTCAAGCTTGGTGGCTCCCATGTCTTTGTTCACTTGGTCCACCTAGCATGTTAGGATAGTGGAGAGAAAGGGATGAGATTCAAAGAATTCCAATAGCTCATCTCTCATTCAATCATACATAATATGTGCAAAACAAGCTTTTCAAATGCATGTATGGAAAAGTGGAAGTCATGGACATTTTAAAAGCAACCTTAGCATGTGAATCAAGCATACAAGACATTCAAGGGTTCACCAAGTGTTTGGATTGGCCTCACACTTCTCCTCATGGATTTTGGACTTGCCTCACCCACTCTTGAGCACTTTGGACTCAACCATACTCTTGAGAGTCCATATTGCTTTTGGGAGACCCTTTGCTTTGTCTCAACTAAACTCGAGGGTTCTTAGCTCATCCTCACCCAAGGGAAGAGTTATTGGCCTTTCGACATTCAAGCAAACTCATACAACATCATGGATTCATTTAACACATAACATAGCATCAAGGATCATGACATGTAAAGGCATGCTAGCATACTTTTCATAGCTTAAAAATACACATACACACATTCTAAAACAAGCTAAACACATATCTATGCATAAGAGAAGGGGAAGAGAGCTATCTTATAGGCTAACACAAGCCTTCCCTTTCAATTTGTTTTCTCCTTTCTTGATTTCACAATCACAATTAGATGAAAGTGTTTCTCTTGAGCCTAGACACACAAAGAGCATAGAATTACTCTCTCATAACTCAACACTTATTCACAAAGCTAGGGGTTTCTTTATAGCAAACCCTACCAAGTATATAAGAAACTAGGGATTCTTTCTCTCTCTAGAAGTTCACCAACTATCCTTCCTCTCTCAAGCTCTCAAGAAAGGAAAGCAAGGAAGAAGAAGTAAAAATACATGAGTTTCTTGCTCATTCTTGACTAAAGCAGAGCTTTCTTACTCAACAACTCATAGAAAGGAAGCTTAGAAGGAGAAGAATAAAATCAAGAAGAAGAAGCATGAAGAGCTTTAAAGGTTCTTACCTTTCTTCCTTAGCCTCCCTTCTTTCTCTCTTAGTTTATCCTAGTTTCCCTCTCTCTCTCAAGCTTTTTTTCTGTGCTTGGATGAAGCCTAGGTCGGTTAAAGGAGAAAGGATGAGTTTGGATGCTTTAAGAAGTCAAATTTTCTTTTTTCACGTTTTTTTGGACTAACCCTCGCTATAGCGAAGCATAACCCTCGCTACAGCGAGCACATATCAGTCCCAGACCCCTACTTTCGCTACAACACACGCTACGGTGAGTAGCTCCTTGGTTTTTGTATGGGATGCCCGCACTCGCTATAGTTAGAAGTATTTTCACTATAGCGAAAAGGCACTCTCACTATAGCTAGACCATTTCTCGCTATAGCGAACAGGTACATTCGCTATAGCTAGGCCATTTCTCGTTATAGCTAGTAGATTTAGAAAATTTCAGGACTTCAAAAATTTTTCAGCTTCTTTTTTTCTTCTTCTTTTTTTTCCTCTTTTTTTTTTTTTTTGCTGGTTGTTACATAATGGAGAGGAGGAAGTACATAAAGAGAGAGAGAGAGCTAAGCAAAGTAGAATTTGATAATTCTCAAGGGATTAGTGAGGGAAGAATCCCTTGCTAATTTTTTTTTAAAAAATATTTTCCATTTTAGCTAAAGAAATATCCCTTTTTGATCCCTTGTAAGCACCACACATGACGCACCAGCAAGGGATTTGGTTATCTTCCTTAATCCTTGGCAATTTATCAAGGTATTACTTGCTCAAGGCAATTTATCAGCTTCACTAATCCCTCACTAATCTATCATAAAATTTGCCACTAAAGTTTGCAATTTTTTTTTAAAGAATCAAATAAGTTAGTGAGGGATTGTCTTATTCTTGTTATTTTGTTGTGAAGTAGTGAGGGATTAGCAAAAAATTAGTGATGGAATTTATTTACCAAATAGCGAGGCATACTTCCCTTACTAATTCCTCACCAATTTGTCATAGAAACGTGTGCCATTGTTTGCACATGTTCTTCCTCTAATATTGTGAAATTTAGTGAGGGATTTATCATTGCTCACTAATTCCTCATTATTTAAAAAGGGAGTATGTCCTTACTAAATTCTATCATTAATTTTCTTTTTTTTTCTTGTAGTGATCTTGTAACACCTAGTTCCAATTTATATCTAACTTATAAATTAATTAAAAAGATTTGATTAATTGATTGTAAGAATAATCTTAAAATTTTCAAAAAATATAAACCAATTAAAACTTTTATTGTAAACAATCCATTAAGCTTAATACCCATCACATGGTAATTGAGTACCTAAACTAAAATCTTAAGACACTTCCATAAGATCTTAAGTTAAAGAACCTAATCAAAACCCACATAAAACTCTCTAAATTACTCTTAAAACCTCCCAGCACAATTGACATCACAACCTCGAAGGGCCATGCTATGGCACGCCTAGTGCTAAGCCTTCAAGAGGCAAATCACCTATGTGACGCTGTGGTGTTAAAGGCCACGCCATAATGCATTTTACCTTTGTTAGAACCCTACCATGGCATCTTTGCCTCTATTTTAGTAAGGCTTTAATGCCATGCTACAATGTCACAATCTAAACTCCAAGAGCCATGCCACAACATCCTAAAGATAGAAAGCACTAAAATAGCTAAATTTAATGTTGAAGTAAATGTTTACCAACCACAAGCTTTTGACTTAATTAAATGGATATGGGACACCCCTAATGGCTCTAAATATATCTCCTAATGATGTAAAAACTTAGGGATAAGGGATTAATCAACACGCACTCCTCCAAGCAATAGATTTGTAGGGAGAGTCAAAAAAATAAAACCATGAAAGCAAAAGCAATAGTGGACCAACAACTCATATACCCAAATTCATCAATACTTAACCATTTGACTACAAACCAAGCCTAACTAGTTTCAATTTCCAAATAAAAGTTGTTCCACCCCTTCAAGCCACCAAACATCCACACATTCAAAATATAACTATAGGACTTCCTAAAAGTCCATTAACACACAATTAATAACCATCATACCAAGGCTCCCTAAGCCACCAACAATTAACCAAGCAATAATCAATATCTAACATTACCATATAAACCAAAGGAGTGATAAATGCTACTCAAGGTCCATCATCATTCCTAAGCTACTCCAAAATATACCATAATTACATGTAAGACCAAATACAAAAGAGCTAAACAACATATAAGATCCTAGCTATCATTCTTACATGTACAATTTCCAAAAAGACAAAAGTCCTATACTTGGCATATCATATCACAAATTATAATTTAGTTACAAATCATCAAAATATATAAACTAAAATGTAGGCTATCCAAAAGGTAAGCCTAACCTATTCTAATCAAGCTTTTGGTTGTTTGTCCTCGCCTGAACTTAAAGCTTCACTTGTAAAATGTTATTTTATAACCAAGGTGAAATATAAAATCTCAATAACCAAGGTTATTTCCATCCACGTTCATATAGGCAAACAAGCATAGAGTAGTACATGGTAAAATCATCAATTTATCATGCCATATTCAACAACTCAAGAGTAGAAAATTTGACAATTTTCACAGTCATTAGCCAATAACTAAATCAGTAGAGAGGACATAGTTGGGACGTTCACATGCTATCCATTCTACCAAAATACACTCACAAGGTCCATGGTAGTCATTAGAACACACCCACGAGGCCCATAATGAAATATACACAAGTAGTTAAACTTAACTTGGCATTATATAAAATATCAACAAACATATACAAGTTATAAACATGGTTCCTAATAAATGTTAACTCAGACAATGTTCTCCACTTGCAACTAGCCACTAACAACCACCAAGTAGAAACACAAGCCTATAGTAACTATGAGCAACCAACATATATGCATCAACCTATAGGACACTTACTTTAATTCAATCAAGAACCTAATAATTGTTTAGTTTCAACTTACCTAAGCTTCTAAGTGTCACAAAACACCAATTTGAGCTCAAGAATCCAATCAACATAATGGATCACTCTTTCCTCTTGAATTTTCACACATGTAAATTCCCTCATAGAAAAATCAACCATAGAGATATATAAAAAGCAAAATAACATTACAAATTAAGAAGGTTTACTTACCCAATGGATGATCAAACCTCTTCTTGTACCAATCCACCAAGAACACATTAAAATCCTCAAATGCAAAAACCTAAGGTTTCATCAACCATCACCAAATCAAAAGTTGTTCAATTTAAATAAAAAAGTAGAAGGAGAGGAATATTTTTCTCTTTACTCACCTGATCCAAGTCTTATGTCTTCCCATCAAATTAGAGCTTCAAAGTGTAAAAACCCTAGCTTTCTCTTCCTTTCTGTAATTTTCTCTCTCTCTCTTTTAGACTATTTGGGATGTGGTTGAAAAATAAGAGTGTGGGAAGATGAAATGGGTTAGGTCTTGGATATGAGTTTTGAACCATTTGGGTCTTGAACTTTATTGAATGAAAGTTAAGCCACTTTAAAAATATACTTTTGGGACATTTTAATTAGGTTTAATTAAATCTTGCAAATTAATAAGCTTCAAATAATTTTTCTAAGGATAAACCATTAATTTCCACTTAAATAAATTTTCAACCCATAAATAAATTTTTTCTTAATCAAATTCTAAATTATTTATTCCTTTCTTAATAATTTTCTTATTCATTTATTTCCTCCTAAAATTTCTAATTTAATTATTTTTCTCCAAAAATCTTTAATTAAATTATTTTTCTCAATAATCCATATTAATAAATTTTGAAATGTTATAGATACAAAAAATATGATTTTTTGATAATTTTTTATTAATTAATATGCAAGTCAATAAAATATACAAATTAGTGACAATTCCTTGAAAAGATCAAGAGAGAGAAAGATTTAATTATGACCTTTAAATTTCCACACAAAAAAACATGTTAATTTTTTAATTATATTTTTTTTCTAAATTTTCATTTAGGCATACATATGAGTTAAGTAGACCTAAATTTTTTCATATTAAAAAAATAAAAACTACATATAAATTTTTTCATTTTTTTCGCCTTTCATATCTTCCAGTCACAATTTTGGTATAAGTAATAAATGTGTTAAATGATTTCTTTGTAGCAAGTGTCAAAAATATTTTTAATTATCTTTTATCATATTATTCATTTAATCTTTTGAATAATTTTATGACTATATATTAATTATATAATGAATTTAAATAATCTAATAGGTCACCATCTAGTTTATTATAAATGGACTAGTGACAACTCATATTAAATGCTTACCCTTATTTACAAAAAGATATTATTCATGTCTTACAAAATTGTCCTAGTGCAATGAGTATGTGGACTAACTTGATAAACCTGGCAAGAGTTGGAGACTTATTAAATAGTGCTCTCTAGCATTGGATTAATTTGAATATTTCTTAAGATCTTAGGAGTGATTCTACCACCATGTGGGGAACGATTTAGGCAACCAGAGTGTTAAAGTTATACGATTGGCATAACAAGATTTTAAATGAACAAGGGCACTTTAAACCTCCTTATCTAATAGCTCATATCAGAATTTTCCTAGAAGAGCTTTCTTAGGCTTCAACTAATGTTTGGCACATCCTAAGAGATCAAACAAGATAAGAAACCCTTATAAGTTGGCAACAGCTAGAAAGTGGCTAGGTTAAAATTAAAATTAATTGAGCTATTAGGAATAGTAGGGGTAACATTGGTTGTGGTTGCTAATCAAAGACAAGCATGGTAGGCGGCTCTTTGGTCTCTCAAAAAACCTAAGGAATTGCTCTGTTCTTAAAGTTGAATGCTAAGGGACTATTAAAGGACTCAAACATTGCTAGTTCTCTTAGTTTTACAAAGATCATCCTTGAAAGTGACTCAACTTCAAATGAAAGGCCTTAGAACCTAACACAAACATAATGCTAATCTTCAAAGCATCTTTGAGACTTTAAGGCTTATGACTAACAATGATTGGCATGTCAAAGTTTAGCTTAAATGAAGGCAAGCTAGTATATGTGCAAATCATTTTGCCAACTTAAGCTTTGCTCATGATTTTGGTTTAGTAACCTATGCCACCCCCAAGTAGCATAACATCTTGGTTGTTTGCTGATAGGATAGTGATTTGTATGCCCCATGTAATTTTTATTAAAGCCTTTGGCCTCCATATTTCAACAAAAAAAAAAATAGCAAACTTATCATGTAATTAATCATACCCAATAAGGGCTAATGGTACACAATTGTTGCATAGCTCTACCACATCAAAAATTTATTTTTGGACAACCACACGCTAAGCATGTGAAAGACTAAAATATATATTTTCTAGGGTTTGCTTATCTCCATATATTTAGGTATATTTTTACTCTCAATCAATCCATGTACTCTGCTTCTATTTGATCTTTCACTTATTTTGACATCCAAATGCACATTACAACACCATTCTCCTTTATTTATGCAAGTCCACTTTTGCCCTAAATCACTATGCAACTAAGTATGGTCCACAATTGACCAATAAAGATGTTAAAAATATTTTAAATACCTCATTAACACTATAATTATTTTAAATTTGATGGATAAAATTAGTAATAATAAAATAAAATAAAGGGGTCAAAGATATAAATAAAGTATAACTTGGATCTTCTACATTTACTTGATAAATGTAACATGTAAATTTAAAGAAAGATAGAGAAAAAAAGAGGTGTGAGTGAAATTTATTAATATTTTGTTTGGTAGGAAGGAAATGAAAGGAGCATGTGGAATTGAAAATCTATAAGCCCTATATCTTTTTGTAGTGTTCACAACTTATCTTAAGAGTCCATGGACAAGGAACCAAAGAAATTAAAGAAAGAATTTGTTATCGCACCAATTGTTTATATTGGTAAGACATTAAATAAAATAAAATAAGACAAATTTTTATAATTTAATTATAAATAAGTAATAGAAAAATAAAAAATTAAGATAAATAAAATGCATGTTTATATTAATACAAACAAATAGATATGATATATATTATATTTATAACAAATATTTAATTATATAAAAGTAATAAAATAATTTAATATTTTATTTATAAAAAAATATTTTTTTCATATCATATTCACCTTTTTTTTATTATTATTTTTTAGAGTTGTTAGTCTTTCTTATTAAACAAATTATAAAAATAAAAAGAATAAAGAATAAATAAAAAAAGGGGGAGACACGAGGGACGAGGCAAAATGATATGGCAATCCATTCCTTTATGATTGACGCCTCTCTCTCGGGACTGTCGCTTTAGCATCAGAGAGAAAGGATGCAGCTTTGTCCTTTCACTTGCTTCGGGCACCTCGGGCAGCTCTTCTAGGGCAAGAAAGAGAATCTTCTGATTGCGACCATACCTTCCCTATCCCAATGCCAACTCTTCTTTTTTTCTCTCTTTCTTTTTCTACTCCAATCTTTTATTTTTATTTTTTATTTTTAATAAAAAAAACGAGTACAACAAATTTGACTTCCTCCTAAAAAAAACTTAACTGCTACTATCTTATTGGGCCTTGGTGTGGCCCATTTCATAGATTTGCTCTCACATTCAATCACTCGTATTTACTACTTTTTAATGAACCAAAAAGAAATGAATATCTGATCTTTTTTTTTTTTTCAAAAAATTGACTACCTAATTTGACACCGATAAAAACTTAAACATTTACTTTAAGAAACTATGTGTAACGTTTAAAATATTTTACTATCAAATAATTCTACGTTGGTAACCATCTATTAGTTGGGAATAATCTCCCAAATTTGTCTTATAAAAGAAAATATCTTTCTTAGTTCACTCAATTACATCATAACTAAGGTTAAAAATCACGTGGGGCTAAAATGGTAAATCTATTATTCTAACCAGTCACTGTATTGTTTTTCCTGAATTAACTGAAATAGGACTAGCAGTAATAATAGTGGTACAATAAAGAAGAAAAAAAATGGAAGTTGACATGAAAACTTGGAAGGCGATGGAGTGAAAATTGTGACGAAAGTTGTCAGAAAGGGTTGTGTGAGACAGAGTGACAGTGGGACTTTATCTTTATCCCATAATTCTGAGAACTGAATCATTCATTCATAATTACCTCCTTTTAAATAAATGCTTTTGGCCATTCCATTGCCCGATGTGACGTCTGCCCCAACATTCACCCAACCATTCCCTTTATTGCTTTTGAAAACTCCAACACAAAATTTAGGTTCAGGATTCAAACATGATTAACTCTTGTACTAGGAATTACTAGATTTTCTTACTTCTTCTCTTCTTTCTATTTTTTTTTTTTTGGGTTTTGGATAGGGATAATTATCCATCCCGCGAAGTCAGCTTAATCCCATTCATTCACATCAAGTCAGGTTAAATAAAGTTTAAAGGAAAAATTTTGTTGACCAAACCAGACATTGAGTTTTCATATTAAACAGTTTGATCCTATTAGATTTTTTTAATTTTTTAAAAAATATTTTATAAAAATTTTATTTTTAAAAAAGTTTATTTTATAATTTTTATCAAAGTTTTTGTAAAAAAATAATAAAATAAAATAACCCAATCTACCCAGAAACCAACCTGGTGCACCCCTAGTTTTGGACTGCAAATTCCTTCTCTCTTGTATTTCTCTTCATTTTTTGTTTTGGAATTTTTGTGAAAAGAAAGTGTACTCTGCTGTCTCCGTGATTAATAAAATAATTAATAATTCAGTATTTGATTTATTGGGGACAATTATAGTATGGTCAGTTTGCATGCCAAAATTGCAGTGAGGGGATCAGCATTGCTGTGCCACCCTAGAACGTAGTATGGGTCCACTCTACTAATAAATGCAGTGTGGGCTTTTTGAAAAAAAAAAAACTATTATTGAACAAATTTTACTTTTTTAATATATTAATGACTCATTCTGTTCGTCAGAACACAGGTAATAATGTATATTATGATATTTTAAAACCTTTTTTTCCTCCTCAGAATATGTACTATGGGCACAGAGGAAAGGAGGAATGGGGTTCATAAAATTAAAATTGATTTCTAACTCTACTCTTTCTCCTTAATGTTTCAATTTAACATCTCTTCAATATTTTCATTCTTTGTCTGTATTTAATGGATTGAGTTGAATTGTAATGAATTCTATATGTACAAAATATAACTGGCAAAAAATAAGACATGCACAAATATTTAAAAAAAAACATTGTATATTAGCCAAGATTACTTATTATTTAAGAAGCATTTGATATACTATGATCTTTATCTTGTCATTTCACATGTCATAATATCTTATATACTAAATCAGATGATAACGTAAGGCAGATATAAAATATAGTAGTTCTCCCTATAGAAATTCATACAATCAACTCTCTCATATCATGTACAGACCAAGCTATAAGGAACGCGTATTTCTAATTTCTAATTTCAAGTCTATAATATCCAGATGAAGAGTTAAACAGCGAAAGACATAAGCCATGGAAATACAGATACGTTCAGACATAGCAAATCATCGATGAATTTGCAAGCAAACAACCTCAAACTCCGATGGCATGTCTGCAGAACACACAAAACCACAGAGATATTTTCTTACTAAAGCTCTGTGTGTGATTGGCACTCAAGAATGGAATCAGCCACCCTTTTGAAAATTACGATAATGAAAAAAAAAAAAAGAAGATGAGGTGAGAAATAACACTTATTTTTATTAAAAAAAAAATAAGTGTTATTACGTAATGATGATAAAAATATAACAAATATTTCTTATTCCTTTTTTAAATAATGTCATTCCCATCAATTTTGTTTGAGAGGTATCAAACGCAGCCCTAGTTAGGAACTTCTCTCATAAACTCTGCCGGACAAGGAAATTATTCCATCATCAATAGAATTAATTCCTTGTCCCTCATTTATTTGTCAAATAAAAGTACATATTTAATTTAGAAAAAAACTGTCAATAGTAGACTCATAAATAAGTAGAAAATGATGACCACTTTATTCTTAAATTAAGGAGTTTTAAAATATCCGACAGAGAATGTCTGGTATAATATATGTGATAATAAGATGGTATATGAGATAATACCCTGATATCATTGTACAACAAAAATAATGTTATTTTATGACAACTAAGATATTCTGTAATCTCACATCAAATGGTAGAATAATGTTATTAATTTTACCTTTATTTCTTTTCTGTTAATTATCTCCAAGAAAAAAATTATTTATGAAATATTATAAGAAGTATGTAAAATATAATACTCAAATTTTGAAAAATTACATTGTATTATATATATATATATTATATGGATGGAGAGGGAATATATTATATATAAACATTTTAATATATTTTAACTCTTGTAACCATATTTCTAATCATAAATAATAAAATATATAAATTTGCAAAATATAATTTACCTAAATTTGAAAGAATATATTTGAAAATTCTAGGAGTAAATAACTAGAGATGGTAATTTTAGCCGACTCGCCTCATCCCAACCTGCTGCATCATGTTTACATCAGGTAAGTCAATATGCCGCGTTAAGCCACCCCGAATATATATGTATAGTTTCTTTTGTTCATTTACATGTTATTATTTATAATTTTGTCAATTATTCACTTTTATTTAAATTTTAAAATACTATTTATAAAAATTAATTTTGTAATTATTTTAAAATAAGAAATTTAATTCTTTAATTAATATAATAAGTATTTACAAGTACACTTATTAATAATTTTGTATAGAAATTATTTGATTAATAACAATTTTAAATGATACACATATAAGTATATATTATAATATAATTTATTTCATTCGATTCTCTAGGATATTATGAATGATTTAAAATGAAAATACTTTAATTATTTATTTTCCATATTTGAACTCCAGAGGATAGAGTAATTTTTGCAACTTTCGAGTACAGAAAATTCACAAAAATTCCATTGATGGAATGGAGCAAAATATAAGTGAATGAGATGAGAACAGGTAATAAAAAAACTGAGTCCACATCAGTCATATTGCCATCCCTATAAATAACTTTTATTAACATGCTCAACCAAACAACTTACATATCACACATATAAATATAATATCTTATATTATAACATTTCATACCATTATGTATAAAAAAACCACAATGTGTACTAATAGTATACCCAACATCTCCTTAATAATTTACATCTCCAGCTGGAGTCCAATTGCATCAAACTCCAATATGGAAATATGAATATGCAAATAATGTACTCGTTTCTTTTATGGTAATTAATATTCGTGAAAATGCTACAAAAAGGGGGCATATCCATAAGTACATGCTGTCCACCAATAACATAGAGATATTATTTTCTTTGGTTGAAACGCGGAAATAATATATACCTAGAATGTGAGCTTCTGTTTATATTTTAAAAAAAAAAATCTGATTTTAATTCATGTTCAGTATTGCTGTTTTTATTTAGTTATACACAACAAGAACACCGTGGCAAACATCCATTTATGGATAATCCAGTCTTTAATTTACAAACAATTTATAATTCTTTGGGAATAATGATTTACACATGCACTGCGCTTCGTGTGATTTTTTTTTCTTGGGGACTAGATGATCCTTTACTAAAACTACTTTATTTTTTTCGTTTATATATTGAGAGCCCAAAAACTAAACAAGACAATGCAATTTATCACAAAATCTGGAAAAAAAAAAGGTTAGCTCCAAGCAGGTTCAAGAAGGGCATTATTTTAAAATGGGTATAAAAAGAGATATTGATGAATTAATTTGTATTGTAATAAAATAGTGATCAGATTTGACCATGGGCTAGCTCTCCAGTCTCCACCTTTTTCAATTATTTTTTGGGGGAAGCTCCCCCTTATTCAGAAAATTGCAATTTGAAAATCAGATAAATCAGATATGAGACCCACATTAGTTTTTGGGGCTGGGTCAGGCTTTAAGAAAAAAAAAAGAGCACAATTCCGGCCCAAAAGATTTGGTAAATGTGTACAGCGTTTTTTTTCAGTATTATATTTGAATAAACTGTCCAAAAAAAGACATATACTCTATATATGTATACATTAATTAAAATCTTTTAATGTAATATATATACATATATATATTCTCATAATTTATAAAATGATTAGTGCAATATTTTTTATTCATAAGTTTATTCAAAATAAATATATAACTTATGAGTTTTGGGTTAAACTCTAGCATCAAACATTTTATTATTTGGTCTTAAATTTGATAAAGCCATTAATGTGGTTGAGAAAAATAAGTTTTAATATTAAAAAAATCATATTATATATAATAAAAGACCAGTCGTTCACAAATTTGCCATAAGTGAATATTCTTAGGTTATTTTATTTTCATTAATTCTTCATATATTATGCTACGTGGTTGGCCACATGGATGCTAGATGTCCACATAGATATTTTTTAATATTATATTAAGATGACAAATAAAAAATTAAAAAATTACTTAAAATATAAAAAAAATATATAAATACAATCATATAAATTAAAAGAATTATGTAATTGTTTCTATTTAAGAGATTGTGATTTGGATATGGAAGAAATCAAAGGGGATGAGAGATCAAAGGGACAACGGTTTGTACTATTGAGGGGTCTTCCAAGAGAGATACAACTATAAAACAAAATAGAGACTATGTCTCTTAAACTTAGGAAAATAGAGTTAAGTGGGATGAATTTTGTATGTTGTGTTGTATTTGCCCTCTATTATGCTATAAAAGATCTCTAGTTATAAGCTTCATTGGCAATGCATTGATGATGACAATCAAGTCAAGTGTGGAGTCATAAAAATTGTTTGATCAAGGTGGCTTGCTGTGCAAAACTTGTTCTATTCAAAGTAATTTAAATAACTTAGTGTGTTAATTTCTTGTATAAGGCTCAATAAATGATAGCTATTGAGTCCTTTATGCCTTTTAGAAATAGGTTGGCGCAATTTAACTATTTATGGATAGGAGGCTTCAATAACACTTGCCTCTAAGTCTATTAAAGAAGTGAGGAGTTAGGTGGGCTTAAAGTAGTGTGCTTGCCTTAGCTATCATGTAATTAGTTTTGGCAATTTGTCATCTTATGTGCCTATGATTCACCAAGTTCATATGGAATGCTCCATGTAATGTAAGAAGTAATGGGATGTGAAAAGTTGTTTGTTAGTCCTTTTAAATCTTGTTTGCTACAACTTTGTCCATTTGACTGTGTTATTCCCTTGTTTTCCTCTGCATAGGTTGATCTTGTTTGAGTTCCATTCTTCTTACAATGTTTGCACTTTTTTTAGGTGACTTTAGGAGTAACATGTCAGAGAATAATCTTCACTAGTCTCATGATGATTACTTCTTTCCTTTGAATGTCATTTCGTCATTGTCTTCTAGTCTATAGGGGTTTGTTAATATAGAGGATGGTAGAGCTTCTCGATTGTTATATAAGGATGTTCTTCAAAGAAGAGTGTGTTTCCTTATGAATGGACACTTCAGTTTTATAATAGCATCAATTGCAATAGTTTTTAGTTAGTTGACCCATTAGTAATGTAATCCATGTTAAGTTTTGTGGCTTCATGTTGGTTTGTGAAAATAGAGCTATCTTTTCCTTTGTTTTGCCATTTCTTTAATGTCAGCAAATATGCCTTTTTTTAGGTATGTTCACCATTAATGGTAGGCCTAATAGTCATTCTTTTTTATAGGTGATTCTTTGAGTTTGAGGCCAATGTAGGTTTATCATTTCCTATTTGCGAAGAGTACAAGTAATCCTTTTCCCTTCATTCACTATTACATTGATAGATTTAATTGCAATTCTAATGAAGTGAAGAGACAAAATGAAGGCATGGTTGAGAATGATGTGACCGTTTTGTTAGGTTTAGCTAATCGATTTCATTTAAGCAAGATTCCTTTGTCATTGATGAGCTTGAAGCTAATGTTAAGGTATGCTGAGGTGATTTGCTAGTTCTCTCATAGTGACATAACCTTGCCTCAAGACAGTGAAGTGCTTATACAGCTATTAAGGCAAACTAATCACGATGGTCCTAACGTTATGCATGTAGTTTGTCTAGATCTTCCTCCAATTGCTACTCTTTCAACAAGTGTTTTATCTGCAACTTCTCTATCCTAGTCCTCTAAGCAGGTTACTTCGTAGAAACATCATCAGGAGGTGGGTGAGTCATCTCATGGTTCAAGGGATGAGGTTGCCCAATAAATGACATCTACGCCTTCATTCAAGGTGTACTTGAGTGAGCTTAAAGGGTGCTACAAATGAAACCTAATGAGATTATGCCAAAGCAAACTATATATCTTAATAGTTTTATGGAAGGTGTCTACAGAGCAGTTGAGGCATGCTCAAATTTCGGCCTTTGTAATAATATGAAAGATATAATATAATATGTAATAAATCATATAAAATATCAATAATAAATTTGTCCAGCATTTATTCATCGAAGTACTATCAACTTTCTATTTTCATTTATGTCATCTCCAAGGTTATATTAAGTAGTCTTATTGCAAGTACAAAGTGAATTGCTTAGGTTCGGATCAAGGCACGAGATCGCATAGACCATATTTAGGTGCATGTACTAAATAGCATTACCATACTTAGGTTAAGGTGTGAAGTCATGTTGTTCCTAAAAGTGCATATATATGTATACAAATAATATTAACTTTGAGATGTACCTTATGGGACAAAGTTTTCTTAACTTGGTTATTCCCATCCCCTTTATTCACAGTGCATTTTTTCTAAGATCTGTTAGTCTTATTTTTCTTTATTGAAGTCATTAATTGTACACTTAAACTAAAATTATACTTGATCATCACTCTTTATCGACTAAGGATTCCCCAATATTTGTCCATCAACTAATTTCCTCAATCAATACTATTTATCAATTATCCTTATCAATCAATTTCCTAAACCAACACTATTCATCAACTATGACTATTTTCCTCAATCAACATTGTTTACAACCTATTGCTATCAATTAGTCTCCTTAACTAAAATTATTCATCAATTGATCCTTAATCACAATGATTTACTAGCTATTGTTATTTTGCTAAGCTTTTATTTTCTATTGACTAATCCTTGATTCAAACACCATCCAATAACTAAGCTTTTTAGTGTGTTCTCCATCTTTTACTATGGTGACTAATTTCCTTTATAATCAACATATTTGTTGCTAAGAATATTAACTTAGCCTTTTCCTTATCTAACTTTATTTCTTATTCTAATGCTAAAATATATCTCTTTTTGCGTGGGAACTTGTAGCCTTTTTCTACAATCTTTTCATACTTTTGTCTTAATTAGAAATAGCTACTTCGTAGGTTCTACACGTGTTACCTAAGTCATTTAAGGCAATATATTTTGTGTCAGAACCCTTGTCTTATCTATGTGTTTATATGACTTTGCCCTACTTTAAGTGGTACCATATATAGTAGCAAGGCTAAATTACGTCTAAGTAACCAAAGCTATCATAATTCTAAGTTCTTAGTAGATATGTTCAAGGATAAAGGCCTTCAGTTTTAGAAAGATATTTGGATGTGATTTTCCTATTGCATAGGGAATGCGTGGAATTTGAAAGATGGTATTTTGCATTGTATTTAGACAAACTTGTTTGTCGTAGCACAAGTTGGCATATCTAACCTTAGGGAAAAGGATTTGCCCAATGAGCCTTTGTTTTGCTACAGTAGGAGATGAGAGTAAAAGAGAGATTGGTGGTCTTCCCTGTGCTCCACTACCTTTGCAACAAATGACTTTACATAATAAGCTCCCACTAGATGGTCATTAATAGGGGTACAGCAGCAACAAATGTGGTTTTGTGGTTTTTTCCTCTTATTGAGGAGTAGGCTCATGCTTTCACAATTATTGCTATGGCTATTTAGGTAGCTTTCTCTGTGGGGAGGAAGCTATCCTTGCCAATATTAATGAGTCATTTGGACTATTTTTCCTTACTTTTGCCAATGTTGTTGAAGTCTTTTGGAAAATTTTCTTTGGTTCTTTGGCAAGAACCATATAACCATTCATTGAAGAATGCCACATTTGTATTATTTTACCATAACTTTGTAAAGAATTTATGAATAATAAGTCTTATATTCTTAGATATCTACTTTGAGATCATGTTTCCTTTTTATCTTTAGGCTTTTGTAAATAAGCTAATAGGCCTGATCTAATACAAAGGCCAATATATATGTACTAATCAACTTAATCTGATGTTAGGTGCAATACTAAATTAAATTGATTATTGTCCTTTATGAATGCCTTAATAATTGCATTTGTCAATTTTGAGGTATTATAGTTTTCTAAGGGATTATTTACATCTTCCCATTTAGACCTTTTGACTCTTGATATGCCTTTTTTTCACATGGCATGTTTATTTTCCTTTGGCCTTTATTTTCCTTTATATAAGAGGCATTTTTCTTTATAAGGCTTATGTGGTTGATCGTCAATGCCTTCCTTTTCTTCCAATCTGAGAAGGATGGTGGGTTGACAAGATGCACAATTTTGTGTTGTATTTGGAAGGAAGGAAACATCATTGATTGGTTTCAACAATGGTGAGCAACCTCTTCTTCTACACATTTTTGGAGGTGTTTTGAAGAAGGTTTGAAGAATATCACCTTGGGTTCTTGCAATGTTAATTTGCCTCAGGGTGGGTTTGGTTTTCTTTCACTGTTTATGCTATGAGTTTGGCCTCAATCTTGTGGGATTACCTTTGTTTGACAACACAAGGTCGATTAGGCTTTTAGTTTGGGGTATTCCTAATAAGGGTTTAAACCTGTACAACCTTGTAATTTGTATGTATTGTTTTTTATATAACTTTTATATTGAAGCTTTTATAAAGGGTATCTAACTTAGGCCTCTAGCATATTCTTGTAATATCATGAATACTTAATACTTAATAATATTTTCTTTCTCCAAAGTTTTAATCTTGCTGATAGTCATTGTAATATCTTGTACCTCTGTAAACGTGAGAAACGTATGCTTGGTTTCTCCATAAACGTACGTAATTTACTAGATACAAAAGAAAGTCCTCCAGATAGAATGATTTGAGATCCAATAAAATTAGAATGATAATCTAGACCTCAAATAATGAGGATCCAAGGTTAGAGATGCCCTGAAAATAGAGCCAGAATGACCAGACAAAATTTAACGAAGATGTAGTGGTATTTTCGTAATTTCAAGTAATTTTTAAAAAAACTCATAAGAGAGATTTTGAAATAGGAAAAATGAGTTTTTCGGGGTTTTCAAAGGCCCTAAAAACTATAGGAACTCCTAGAATAGTTAAAACCTCTCTGGTTTACGTTTTAGAACAGCAGTGACATCGAACTTTGACCCTTTCGTTCAGGAAGGTTTTAAACCCGATTTGAGTGATTCCAAAGGATATGTATAAGTTAGAGAACCTAAATTTTATGATAGAAAAGATAACTCTTAAAAAGGAATTGAAATGAGCCTAAAACAAAGAAGTCACAAAACAGGGACATAGATGTCATTTTTAATGAACAATTCTTCTATGAAATGCTTCTTAAGTGGCATCCTCCCTTCTCCCCCATTTTAGTCAACCCAAATTCTATCTAAGTCCAGGGGAGAATTCTGCTCAGAAGGGCGCACCATGGGAGGAGAAAAAGAAGAAGAAAAATCCAAGAAAAAGGTAAGAAAAATGTGGAAATTCATGCTCCTTCCTTTAGCAACTTGATTCTTCTCCTCTCCACCTTTCTTCCTATGGTTTTATTAATGAGGTTGGTTCTATTTTGAGCTCAGAACAGAGGGAGAGAGTTCAAATTCAGAGAGGAGAACCAAAGCAAGAGAAAGAGCATCCAAGAAAAGCTTAAATCAAAGTAGAAACCACTTCCTTCCCAGCTTGCTTCTTCTTGTTCTCATGCATGTGTGTTTTTCCCATTATATGGATAGCCAAGAAAAAGTTATTTTTGAACCAAACCAAGGATGAATCCAAGGATTTAGAGTGTGGGAAACAAGAATATGCAAAGAAATCAAAAAAAAAAACCATTGATTTGTAAGATGTCTAGCCTAGGGTTTCACTTGCACCTTGGTTTGTAGGAAGCTTTCTAGCCATAGTTTAAGATATCTAAGAGTTTATGTGAGTTTCTAAGACACCAAGAGAGCCTTCCACATTCTCTTCCCATCAAAGAAATCAAAATAACTACTTTGGTATCCTTAAGAAGCATAGCCTCGGCTTAGCATGGATGAAGCACCAAGGGATAGTTTTAATTTCTTCCAAGTTTAGTTTTGCATCATGTATGATAGAAGAGTATGAGAGGGAGCCTTAGAAAAATTTTAGAAAGCCTAGAAAGTGTGATAGAGATATAAGTTCCATATTGTAGCATAATGAAGCAACACCTATCTAAACTCCTTGAAATGATTGTGTGATGGCTCTAAGAGATTTAAATGGAGTCAAGAGTCATAGATTAAAGGAAAGAATAGAGCCAAGATTATGTTTTCCTAAGGTTGCTTCATTAGCTGTCTTATGGTACCATAATTGGACTATTTAAGCCATCTAGCTTTTTCAAGTGCATGTGTAGCTTTAAAAATTGTTCCAAGAGAGTAATTGGCTTCTATGTAATGTGTTTAGGCCAAAGGAATCAAGTTCCACCTTCTTGTGAGTGCTTGGCCGAGGGAGAGGAACCATTATCAAGGAGAAAAGTGTGTTATTGTGTACCAAGGTAGCTCTCTCTCTTTTCTTTCATGCATGAGTTTTTGTTTATCTTGTCTTTGAATATATGTTTTAAACCATGAAAGATATTTTAGTATGTATCTATATGCCATGGTACTATGATGTTATGCTATGCACTTAAATGATACTTTATGAACATGTTTTGGTTTGCTTGAGTATGGTGAAGTCAAAAGTCCCTTAGCTAGAGTGAGGATGAGCCAAAAGTCCCCAAGAATGGTCAAAACAAAGTCAAAAGTCTCCAAAGAGTAAGGCTTAGTTAAAAGCCCTTTAAGAAAATGGGTGAGGCAAATCTAGAATCCCTCAAGAGAAGTGGATGAGGCTAAACCATCTTCTTGGAAAACCTATGTATGTTTTATATGACTTCTTGAGTGTAAGAAAGGTTTTATGTATGATTATGCACTCCATTAATTCCATGCATGCATTTTTAGACTTGGATTTGCATTCTTTATATATGGTTGAAAAGGAGAAGAACTATTGGGATTCCTAAAATCCCATCCCTTCCTCCCCATTTGTCTAAAATGATTAGGTGGTCCAAGTGAGCTAAGGAGTGGAAGGCACCAAGTATAAAAGAAGGAGATTGACAACAAAGTGTGTGAAATTGTCCATTTTGTAGCCATATGAATGGCATATGATGTAATCCAATGTTGTATATGGTGTATGAGATTATGAACATATGTAATTACATGGATATTTGATGCATGTGTGAGATTTGATGCCATGTGAATATTGTAGCAATTTCTTGACATTGAATAGCAAGATATGGCTTATGTGTTCTTATGTATACCTTGGGATGAGAAAGTGAGTTTGTGAAATTTAGGTTTGTGCACCTTTGAGACATGTTTAATAGACCATTTTAGTACTTTCCCATATGCTCAAGTGTCCATGGATGTCTTAGAAGTGGATTTGGACCATTTGAGACCCTTATAAGACACAAAAAGTGTCATTTTGCAACCTTATAGCACAATCTAACCAAATGAACGAATTTACTCATAAAATTTGGCATGCATATAGATTTCATCTAGATATTTTTTGGAAGCTAAAGACTAGATTATTTGAAACTCTGTGGAATTAATTATGAATTTTCAAAATTGCCAAATTTCAGTTGTTCCGATATAGTTACTGTTTATATAGTCAGTTTCTTCTCTTATATCATTCGAGGCACAAATGGTGTCCAATGCTTATGAAATTCTATAAGTATAAACTAGACATGATAAGCTTTCTATAGCCACCAAGATCACCCTAATTGGATGCTTGAACAGGGATATATGAATTTGTAAAGTTCTATGATAGTACTAGTAGCGCCATATGAGTTTGAGTACTGTTCTATCAATTTCCAGTGGCCAGACATCCTTGTTTTAGTCTGGACTTATTTTTAGCATAAATTAAAAATTTGTAGCTTTCCATAATAATATAGTGTGCTTGATTTTGATTTTTTTAAAATTAATTATGATTTTCCAAAGTTCATGACAGAAAATTGGCATATTATCCCGAGGCTGCAAATGCAATTTTTGTGTATATGGTTCATGAGCTCAAGTTTTTGGCCACTTCTTGAGATGGCTCTAAGTTGTATTTATGTATTTAAATATGAAAATGGCATGGATGAGTTCATATGATCCATGGGACACGAAATGAACATTTCATCCATGACGTAATGCAAAAATAACCTAATATTTAAATGCCATTTTCTTAAGAATGTGTGCTTGACCAAAGAAATGCAAGTCATAATAGCATGAGATGAGGTAAATGAATATGGTATTACAGTCATAGTTCTCCCAATAGGCTGCTTTGTATCCTTTGAGACATGTGGAAAATGCTATTATATGAAGGGCTAAGTAAATCCTTGTTGTAACCAGAAAGATGTTTTTACAAGTAAAGGGTGATAAGGATAAGCTAAGTCGATGTTATTAGTTGTTGAGGCTTTAGTTCCTTTTAACTCAATAGTTTTATCTATCTGATATTTACTTGTCTTCGAAGGAACTAAGTTCCAATAACTAGTACCACTAATGATAATAGTCCTTTAGCTTATCCTTACTAAGATTGTTCCTAGACAACAAGGGGTAGCTAAAGGCAATAGTTCTTTGCCCACTGCTCATTTTTTGTAGTGAAGCCACTAAGCTAGGGCTAGTGTACTAGGCAGTTTGTTCATTTAAACTTATGGGTTCAACTTAATCAAGCTCTTTAGATCACTTTTTTGCTTACTTTTCCCAATCAATAGCCTTTCTCATGCTACTACTAATCTTCGTATAGATCTTTGCATGTTTGAAAAGGATATATTTGTAAAGTTGTTTTGTAGAAGGTGTATATCATATTTTGGAAACTAAACTTTTATAAATTCTTTGACTAAGGATGCAAGTAATAAAAGGCATGTTTTTCAAACATATGTAAATGTTTATAGTAAGATGCATTTTTGTAAAGCATATGCATTTAACCTACAAATTTAAATCCCAATATGTTAAGCAACTAAAATAAAATGTATATGAGGTTTGAAAGTAATGCATTCAAAACTTAAGAACAAAACAAAAAAAATTACTTATTCATTATAATAATGATTTCTTATTCTACAACTTAGCTTTCAAACTTTTCACTCTAGTCATCACCAATTTTTTTTATTATTCATCTTCTCACTAAGGTTGATATATTGATAGTCAATAAAAAATTCAAATCCCATTGAAAACACTGAAGTGGAAGAATCAATTGATTTGGTGTCACAAAAATTGTTATTATTTATGTGATGATGTTTCATATTCAAAAAAAAATTAATTATTATATTTGACACTAAATGTTTACAGGTAAAAAAATTAGTATTGTAAATGACCCAAAATCATATTACTATGTTTGATAACATTATGCATAAAAAGGATGCCTTAGAATATTTCAAAGGAGATTGTAGCGTCAAATAGTAATATCAAAATCAAAATGAATGAAATTTTGTTTATTTTAGATGAGTACAAACTCGCATATTTTTTGTTCATTTAAATAACCAATTAGGACAATAGGTCAATGGGTATGATCTTCCATTCATTGGCCTATTTATTAAACTACTTATTAGTGTTGTAGATACATTGATTTTTTTCTTACAAAATAATATTTTTTTTCTTGTAAAACTAATAGAAATATAATAAGAGCAAGAAAAAAAATTGAAAAAGAGAAAGAAGACAATTCTCATTTATTTATATACTTCATACTTAATATATAGCATTTATTTGTAGACCTTCAACTATAAAGATAAATTTATAAGTTACAATAACGTAAATAAAAAAATTAATTAACATATTCATACAATATAAATCCTTTGTAAGTTATAAGTTATATGCCATTAAACATGAGAAAAAATCTTAGAGAGTCATTTTTTAGGAGTTACAAACATCCACATAATTATATTATTTACAACATTTCACCTTAGATGTCCATTAATAGATAATATGTCTTGTTAAAGCTTTATTAGGAAAAATCTAGTAGGATAAAAATCTATTGAAAGTAAAAGAGTACAAAGTATTTATAATACACATTATAAGCTGCCTCATTAAAAATCTTATTAAAAAAACCTAATAGGACAAAATTTTGGCTAAAAAAAAAAAGTACAATGTGTCTTTTACTCTCCCTAATGGCGACATCATTTAATATCTTTAAATTGATGCATCATAATACCATACATCAACTTCTCAAATTTAATAATTGGTAATGTTTTAGTAAACAAATATGCTAGATTATCGCATGAATGAATCACCATTCTTTTGAAAATTATGAGTAAAAGAGAATTTTTGGTGAAATATATTTTGTGTGCTATCTCTTTTAATGTCCTTTTCTTTTAGGTGAGCAATACATGATGTATTATATATTGTTAGAATCTTTCTAAGGTAAACCATACGCATTATGGATATATTAAGTCATTAAGCTAAGTCAAATACATTATCGACTTATTTTATACATTGCAATTATTTCTACATAATTTGAAGAAGTATTTGCCAAAGTTTGTTTTGTAAAGTACCATAATATAGTTGTACTCTTATATGTAAATAAATAATATATCTGAGATCAAGTTTTACATGGATTAGATAAGTATCCTACATATACCTAACTAATTAATTTTGATCTAAATTCAAGTCAATAAAATAACCCCATATTAATAGTCCTTCGAAAATATTACAATAACTACTTGACTTCGTTTCAATGTTTTTTGTTATAAATGAACTAAATCTTGCTAACAAATTTACATCACATGCAACATCAGGTTATGTACTATTAATAAAATATATTAATGCTTTTATAACACAAAAATATGGTATTTCAAAATCAAGAAATTCTTCATCATTCTCTTAATAACAAAAAGAGTCATTTTTCACATTTAACAATCTTACAATTATTAGAATATTTAATGGATATGATTTATGCATATAGAATCACTTTAAAATCTATTTAGTATAAGTTAATTGATAATAAAGAATTCCATTTGTTAAGTAATCAATTTGCTAGCCAAGACAGAATTTTTTTTTTTTTTAGATTTTTTATCTCAAATTCTTTCTTCAATAATCAACTATTTTTAAAACTCGTCAGGAGTTCTAATAATATTTAAATCATCAACATATATGACAATTATGACAAACTTTGATCAAAATCTATTTATAAAAACACATGTATAAATTGGATCATTTTTATAATCTTTCTTGGACAATTATTTGTTTAGACAATTATACCACAAAGTCTCAGATTGTTTTAATCTATATAAGGATAAACAATTTTCCTTATAATCTTTACATGCTTCTAACATATTAAATAGGTTGTAACAACATTCATTAGACGTATATCAAGTTTTTCATATATTATCATACTAATAAAATATCCAAAAGTAATTACATCCACTACAAGAGAATAGCTTCTTATCAATAATTATGCCTTTCTCTGGCTCACTTTCCTTAACCAGCCAAGCCTTTGCAAATGCATTGTTTTCTAAACTTTTAGTCCACATTGCTTTGTAAATAAGACAATAATAATACATTCTAGGTAGCTTCTTTTTTAGCTACTTATTATCTCCCCATAATATTAGGAAGACTGTTATGTCAAAATGACAATTAGCAAATTATGTCATAAATAAAAAGGAACTTATAACCAACTTTTATTCCTAACTTTTTTTTAGGGTGGAGCAATTAGAATATAATCACACTTAAAATTCTAAAATGAGAAATATTTGACTCTTAACCAAAAGCCAATTGTAATGGGAAGAATTTATAATAATCTGTTAACTTGATGCATATAAGTGCTATTTCATGTAAAATCGCATATCCTCATTTTGAAATGAGAAGTTTTATTCTCATAAGTATTGGTCTAGCTATTAATTACTGGCATTTAATAAATTATTTTCCTAAACTATTTTGTATGAACATGAGCAACAAGCTTTTTAATTATTATTCTAATAAACATATAATAGTCATTAAAACCCTAAGATATAAACTCAATAGCATTATTAAGATAAATTGTCTTTCTCAATCAAATCATTTGAGCAAGCAATTTCACTAACTCTAGGTTGTGAGTTCATAATAAACATACATGTAATCATTTTTGTAGATACATCGATCAACAACATATAATATTTGAATGGTTCATATGGTAGATGAATGAGCCCATATAAATTACCTTGGATATGTTCTAGAAATGTAAGGGATCAAATTCTAATTTTAGTTAGTGATAGTTTAGTAATTAATTTACCTTAAAAATAAGTAGCACGTCAGAATTCTCTAAATTGAAGAATCTTCTAGTTCTTCAATAGATTCCATGTAAATTCTTAATAATTTTTTACATTATAATTAATTCCAAATAACATAATTGATCATACGCCAAACAATAATGTATTTGAATCAGTAAACTTTTAATTTATTGTAACAAAAATTTCAATTGTACCAATAATTGTGTTATAAGAATCAAAAGACAAGGCAAGTACTTTTTACAATACATATTTCTTTTTTATTTATAGTCTCAATGTGATATTTATTATGGTGGATATCTATAAAGTTTAATAAATTTCTTTAAAATTTAGTAAAAATAATGCATCATCATTTATTTCCACAGAGTAATAATATAATAACTATTTTAGAATCTTCATTAGTTTTGTACTAACCATGATAGTATTGACATTAATGTTACCTATTATTAAATGAGGAAAAAAAATTATCTTTAAGTACTATTTATAAGATATATATCTTCACTTTAAATCTTGTGTCCCATCATAGAATGATAAATATCCATATTAATTCTTTAAGAACTAAAACATATTCTATAATGTATAATTATTTAAAAACTAACACACATTATATTTTCATATAAACTATCACTATATATTTTTACTACTTATTCGACTACTTCAATATTACAACTACAAGATCACATTAAAACTATAAAATATGAAATAAATAAGTTTTTTTTTTTTAAAAAAACATTACTTTTAATGTATGTATTCTGTAACGCCCGATACGTTGTAAAAACATAGGAACGGGCCAGTTTGAAAAGTAAGCTCCCTGAGATAAGTGATTCAAGGCCAAATAAAATTTAGATAAAATTTTAAATAATAGAAAGTGAGGATTTGAGCCTTGATTTACCCAAAAACCGGGGTCGGAGTGATTCAAAAAATTTGTCAAAAGGCCAGTGGCATTTTCGTAAATAAGTATAATTTTAGAAAAGAACCTAGGAGAGCTTTTTAAATAGAAATTTTGAGTTGCCCAGGGTTCTCAGAGGCCCCAAAAATTATGAGAAGCCCTGAGATTGGTAAAGCCCCTCCAGTGTACTATTTCCGATGTCAGTTGACCCAAACTTTGTCTGGTTCGTTTGGGAATGTTTTAGCTCTGATTTAAGTGATTCCAAAGGCATTTTACTAAATTGGGAACCTAAATTGTATAATGAAAAAGATGGTTCTAAAAAAAGAGCTAAAACGAAGGAGAAACAGAAATACTATTACAAAAGGGCAAAAATGGAATTAAAGTGTTAAAGGAAGCTTCCAAATTCTTCTTTATAAGTCACGTTCTTTCTTTCCTTTATTAAACTGACTTGCTTCTGCCCATTTTCAGAGAAAAACTCTAGCTTCTTAGGCGCACAATAGAAGGAGGATTTTGGAGGAAGAAATTCAAGAAAAAGGTAAGAAATTTTAAAAAATTCTATATCCTTCCTTCTTGAAACTTGTCCTTCTCCTCTCAAGCTTTTTTTCTATGATTTTAATGGAGAGTTTGGTGCTGCGTTAGGGGTAGAAAAGAGAGGGGAATTTTGAAAATTTAAGGAGCAAGCCAACCAAGTGGAAGAATGAGCCAAAAGAACCAAGAAAACAAGATAAATTCTCCATCCTTTGGTAGCTTCTTCCTCCCCCTCACCCTTGTCAATTTCGGCCAGCCAAGAGCCCACTCTTTAAGGGCTGTGTTCTGTGTAACGTCCAAATTTTCATAAAATACCGAAATAAGTCAGTTTTCAAAACAAGTCCCCTAAGATGAGTGATAAAATTTGGATAAAATTTTAAATAATAGAAGATGAGGATTTGAGCCTTGAGTTGCCCAGAAACAGAGGTCAGCGTGATCCAAAAAAATTACCGAAAGGCTAGTAACATTTTCGTAAATAAGTGTGATTTTAGAAAAGCACCTAGGAGGGATTTTTAAATGAAAAATTTGAATTACCCAGGGTCCTCAAAGGCCTCGAAATCCAGGGGAAGCCCTGGGACCGGTAAACCCTCTCCAGTGTACTCTTTTCGACGTCGGTTGACCTGAACTTTGACTGATTCATTCGAAAAGGTTTTAACTCTGATTTGAGTGATTCCAAAGGTACTTTATTAAATTGGGAACCTATTTGTTATGATGGAAAAGATGATTCTAAAAAAGGAGCTAAAACAAAGCTAAAATGAAAATGTTAAGATGAAAGGGCAAAATGGGAATTTTTGTAATTGTTTGATTCTTGAATCCCCTTATAAAAACGTCCCCATCTACCCTCCCTCTTTATCGACTTTCTTCTGAACAAAAAATAGAGAGAAGACCAGAACCTTTGGGCGCACAAGGGGGGAGGAAGAAGAAGAAGAAATTCTAAGCTAAAGGTAGGTTTTTATGTATGTTTTTCATGCTTTTTCTCCACCAATCTCTTCTCCTCTTTTCCCCTCTTCTTCTCCATGATTTTTTTGAAGTTTTAAAGGCTGTTTTGAAGGAAGAACAAAGAGGAAAGTTCGGATTTGAAGAGAGCAGCTTGGAGAAATCAAGATTTAAGTCAAACTAACTAAGGAAACAAGGTAAAAATGCATCCTATGGTTGATATCTTCCATGGCCCTTCTTTTCCATTTCGACCCACATGTGTTCTGCCCTAAGGAGTCAGATTTTTAACCAAACCAAGGATGATTCTTAAGTATGTGATGGAGAGGAATAAGAATATACAATGGAAACCAAGAAATAGGCATTAGAAATCAAGATGCAAAACCTAGGGTTTTAAGTGCACCTTCTAATTTTTGAATTTGTATGATGCTTCCTAGGTCTAAGTAAGAGTGTAAATGAGTTCTTGAGACACCTTAGATGCTCCCCACAAGCTTCCTCCTTCAAGAAAATAGAGAGAACTCTATGGAAGGCCAATGCACCCACAGTCTCGACCTAAGCAAGTTCACCTAGCTATGGAGAGTTTCAAATTTTTCTAAAGCCATTTTCGAGTCATATATGGTGAATGAATATAAGAGGAGGCCTTAGAAAAAATTTAGAACTCAAGAAAAGTGAATTGGGGTCATAGGTTCTATATTATGACCTAAAGAAGCAACATGGTACTAGGCCCTTTATTTAAATGGTGCGGTGGCTGCAAGAGGTTTAAAAGGAGTCAAGAATCATAATTGAGAGGAAAGAATGAGGCCTAGAAGTTATTTGAGGAGTGTTGCTTCATTAGGCACCATTATGGACCATAATGAAGCCTATAGGGTAATTTAGGGCTTAAGCAAATTGTATAGCTTTAGAATATGTTTCATGAACCTAATTAGCTCCCATAAATCATGTCTAGGCCAAGAAAAATCATCTCCACCAAATTGTGGGTGTGTGGCCAAAAGAGGAGGCTTGAAAGCTAAGAAAAAAGTGTGTAAAATTGTGCAAGGTAGCTCTCTCCACCTTCTCTTATGCATGGATGTGTGTTTAGCTTGTTTTAGAATGTGTGTATGTGTATTTTCAAGCTAAGAAAAGTATGCTAGCATGCCTTTATATTCCATTATCCTTGATACCATGTTATGTTTTAAATGAATCTATGATGTTTGTATGAGTTTGCTTGAGTGAGAAGAGGCCAAGAACTTTTCCCTTTGGTGAGGATGAGCCAAGAACCCTTGAGTTTGGTTGAAACATAGCAAAGAGTCTTCCAAAAGGAAAATGGGCTCCTAAGAGTATGGTTGAGTCCAAAGCTCTTAAAGAATGGGTGAGGCAAGTCTAAAATCCATGAGGAGAAGTGTGAGGCCAATCCAAACACTTGGGGAACTTTTGAATGTCTTGTATAATTGATTCACATGCCAATGTTGCTTTGAAAATGTCCATGACTTCCATTTTTCCATACATGCATTTGAAAAGCTTGCTTTGTACATATTATGCGTGATTGAATGAGAGATGAGCTATTGGGATTCTTTGAATCTCATCCCCTCCTCTCCAATAATCTAACATGCTAGGTGGACTAAGCACTTATGGTAAAGGGAGCCAACAATAATGAGAAAGAGAGATTGACAACCTTGTGTCTTGTGTTGTTGATTTTAGAACCATAATGATAGTTCATCATGTATATGAGGTTGTATATGTACTATGAACGTTGAGACATGTGTAAATACACTATTATATTATGTTTAGATGTATGATTATGATATATAACTACTAGCCCATGTTTTGAGTATGTAAGGCTATAGAATGAGAATTTAAAGTTTGATGAATATATGTATAAATGAGGGTTGAATGGCCAAAATGAGATGCATGAGATTTGGGACTATTTGGGCAACTCACACAACTCTTAAATATGCTTTTAGAATTGCCCAAAAGGTACCAACACTAAGAGAAGACCATTTGGCAAATTTGGTACCTCATATGGAGTCAAATTTGACCATTATGGAACTCTATGTCACTTTTTGGCCAAATGAGTTAGTCTTGATCTGAAATTTGACATGAAATTAGTCTCAGTAAGAGCTTTCTGGGAAGCTAAAGATCATAATTTTTGGAGGTCTACAGAATATTTGATGATTTTTTGAAATAGGCAAATTTTAGGGATTTGGTCTACTGCACTATTCAAATGGTCCAAAAATGTTTTCTATCACTCGAGCCTCAAATGATGTCCAATTGCCATGAAATTTCATACAGAGAAGCTAGGAAATCAAGTGACTTGTGCCAACTGGAAGTACCTCATTTGGAGTTCTAGATAGAGAGATACGAATTTTTGAAATTTCTGTCCAATATCAGTCATCTTGCCTGACCAGAAGTACTATTCTATCTATTTATGAAAGCTGGGCTTAATGAACTAATCTAGAGATATTTTTTCTCCCTATTTAACATCCACAGATTTCTAGATTGGTATCATTTGCATGGATTTGATTTTTTTAGAATTAATTGGATATTTTTTAAGTTCATATCAGTAAATTGTGACAGCATCATAACCTAGTCCGACCTCCAAACCATTTCATGTGTCAAACGCCCTGTGTGTGGGATGTTATGACTTGTACATATTTTTAGCATGAAGTAGACATCCCAAGCTTTCCATAATGATCAAGATTACATGTTTCATATTTTTCTATATTTAGTTATAATGTTTCAAAATTTGCCCAGAAATGAGGCCAAGTTTAGCCGAGAATGAATATTCATGTCCCATGTCTCTTTTCGGTTTCCATGGGTTGAAAGAAGTTTTTATAAGGCAAATGAGTTGTAATGGTGGAATTAAATATGAGGATGCATAGCATAAGCTCACACGGTCCATGTGACATCGAAATGAATTTTTTAACCATAACACAACGTAAGAAAGTGTATTAATTCAATGGAATTTCTCACTTTATTCTTACTATATCTCACATGAGCATGTAAGGGATGATGGATATGAGTTAGAAATGATGGTGTTACATTTATTGGTATCAGAGCAAAGGTTCAGGCTTTCATTATGGGTTGTGGCTTATGTTTGTGAGTTGCCAAGATGTATATGAGCTTGTTTATAGATGATTAAGTGCATGGCAGTGGCGTGTGTCCTTATTATGTACTAAAGCATGTTTATATGTTTCAGAAAGATGGTAGACACGTGCCAAGGTAGAGGTAGAGGAAGAGGTAGGCCTCCTAGAGCGGCTCGTACTGATGAAGCCGGGCCTAATGATCCAGTTGTTGAAGCCTTACAGTCTATCATGGCTCGCCTATATCAGCAGCAGGCTGTTATTATACAACTTTAAGAACGGCTTGCTGAGAGAGACAACCAGGGCCCTACACCTCCTCCTCCTTAGCCTCCTCTACACTCAGATCGTCCCGAGTACTCAGAGGCGACTCCTACAAATGCACAGCCACACATGCAGGTTGTTGCCCCAATTCCACCAACTCAGACACCTCCTGCTCAGCAGCAGCCCTCGACCAGAAAAGTAATCACACAGTTCAAGAAATTCGGGCCTCCCACCTTTAATGGTGAGATGAACGCAGATAAAGCTGAGGCCTGGATTATGGAGCTAGAGTAGATCTTCGTGGTGATGGAGTGCACGTCTGAGCAAAAAGCCAAGATGGCTGCATTCCAGTTACAGAAAGAAGCAATTTACTAGTGGAAGGGCACTGAGCTTATTTTGAGAGCGAGGAACGCCCCGATCACCTGAGAGGCATTCCTCGAGGCATTCCACAAGAAGTATTTCCCCGATTCCATTAGAAATGAGAAGGAGTCAGAATTTATCCTGTTTAGACAGATTCCAGGGATGTCCGTGGACCAATACGTAGTGAAGTTTATTGAGCTCTCCAAATATTCCTCATACCTATAGGGACATGACGATGAGAGGTGGAGAGCAGACAGGTTAGAGAAGGGCTTGCTCCTTGAGATTAGAGATAGGGTAGTGCCACAGAGAATCAGGCACTTTAAAACCCTTGTAGAGGTATGCAGAGTTACAGAAGCGAATCTCAGGATGATGCAGTCTACCTCCAGCGCCAAATCACCTCTTCCCCTCCCTAAGCCCAAGAGACCTAGAGATGGTTCCCAGCCTATAATGACAAGCCGTAGAGGCAGAAAGAATCAGTGGAATCGAAAAGGCAAGAGATAGAGGACTCAGTCCAGTAAAGGCAATGCTCTACCTATCACGTGTCCTCAGTGTGGCAAGAATCACGGTACCAGACTGTGCTATGCGAGGCAGAACGTGTGTTTTAGATGTGGTAGGCCGGGGCATATAGCCAGAGATTGTACCCAGGCTCCTTTACAGGCCCTTCTACAGATCACATAGCTGAGGGAGATGGCTCCTCCTCCTAAACCACAGACCTAGGGTAGAGTCTTTGCCCTATCACAGCAGGAGGCTAGCCAGTCCCTGAGTTTGATCCAAGGTACTATTAAAATAAATGATTTTTTTGTAACTGCATTATTTGATTCAGGTGCTAGCCACTCTTTCATATCATATGACTGTATTAGGAGGTTGGGTCTGAGTATGCATACATTGCTATATGAGTTACATGTATCCACCCTCACCAGAAACTCAGCCATTACCTCTCATGCTTGCTTGAATTGTGTAATCCAGTTGCCTGACCACCCTTGATTTAATTTGTATGCCCCTCATTGATATTGATGTGATCCTTGGTATGAACTGGATGTCTATAAATAATGCCACATTAGATTGTAGCCATAGGTGCATTACTTTACCTGAGTGTGGGGCTGTGCCTAATACTAGGGCTGAGTTATCTATCATAACCACCTCTCAGGCTGAGAGATCTCTAGGGTATGGTTGTCAGGGGTATCTAGTTTTCTTTTCAGTTTAGGCTGAGGTAGAAGAGGGTATAGAGGAGATTCCCATAGTGAGAGAGTTCCTAGAGGTGTTCCTTAAAGAGATTATCATACTGCCCCCAGAGAGGGAGGTAGAGTTTCCTATAGACATTGTACCTGGGGCAGGTCCAGTGTCTAAGGCCCCGTGTAGGATGGCTCCCACCAAGCTAGCAAAGCTTAAGAAACAACTAGAAGAGTTGTTAGGGAAGGGTTTCATCAGACCCAGTGTTTCGTCGTGGGGAGCTCCAGTCCTATTTGTAAAGAAGAAGGACGGGAGCCTTAGGCTATGTATAGACTACTGGGAACTCAATAAAATCACCATTAAGAATAAGTACCCTCTCCCTCGCATAGATGACCTCCTAGATCAGTTAGTAGGAGCGTCAGCATTTTCTAAGATAGACCTCAGGCTGAAGATATTCCCAAGGCAGCCTTTAGAACCAGATACGGGCACTATGAATTCTTAGTTATGCCCTTCAGGTTGACAAATGCACCTGCAGTTTTTATGGATTACATGAACAGACTTTTCAGGCCACATTTAGACAGGTTCATAGTAGTCTTCATAGATGACATCCTCATCTACTCGAAAAGTAGAGAGGAACATGAGTAGCACCTGAGATTAACCCTAGAGACCCTGAGAGAGAAACAGTTGTATGATAAACTTAGTAAATGTGAATTCTTGCTCATTAAGGTTCAGTTTCTAGGTTATGTGATCTCTCAGGCAGGGGTCGCAATAGATCCCCATAAGGTAGAGGCAGTATTACAATGGGAGAGACCTAGGACAGTGACAAAGATCAGGGGCTTTCTAGGTTTAACAAGGTATTATAGGAGGTTCATTCAGGGCTTTTCTCAGATAGCAATGCCACTGACCTGGCTTACTAGAAAGAATGTACTGTTTGTGTGGAATGAGAAATGCAAGAGTAGTTTTCAGGAATTGAAGCACAAGTTAACAACGGCCCCAGTTTTAGTACTCCCTGACCCTAAAGAAACTTTTGTAGTATACAGTGATGCCTCTAAGAAAAGGTTAGGATGCGTACTTATGCAGGAAGGTCGAGTGGTAGCTTATGCTCCTAGACAATTAAAGCCTCATGAGGAAAACTACCCCATACACAACTTAAAGTAAGCCGCAGTGGTATTGGCTTTGAAAATATGGAGATACTACTTGTATAGGGCAGCAATAGAAATTTACAGTGACCACAAAAGCCTCAAATATTTATTTGAACAGAAAGAGCTGAATATGAAGCAACAGAGATGGTTAAAATTTTTGAAAGATTATGATTTCACATTAAAATACCATCCCGGTAAGGCTAATGTGGTAGCTGATGCCCTGAGTAGAAAATCCATACATATGACCTGTATGATAATCTGAGAGTAAGAATTGATTGAGAGATTTAGAGACATGAGTCTCTCCTGCAAAGTGTATTTAGGAAAATTATTAATGAGCGAGACCCGAATAGAAAATGACCTGAGGGATCAGATAAGAGAGGCTCAGCAGACAGATGACCATGTAAATAAGATTAGAGTTCAGATAGCTCAGGGCGATGTCCAGGAGTTCAATCTGTCCAAGGATGACATAGTAAGATATAGAGATAAGCTGTATGTGCCTAAAAACACAAAAATTAAAGAAAAGATATTAGATGAGGCACATAAAAGTAAGAACACCATCCATCCAGGCAATAATAAAATGTATTAGGATTTGAAGAAAATGTTCTGGTGGCTCGGGATGAAAACAGACATAGTAGAGTATGTCTCTCGATATTTGGTATGCCAGAGAATAAAAATAGAACATCATAAACCAACTGGGTTACTTCAGCCCCTAGATATCCCGAAGTAGAAATGGGATAGCATAGTTATGGATTTTGTCATGGGTTTACCCAAGACATTATTGAGATATGATGCAATATGGGTAATAGTAGATAGGTTAACAAAATCAGCACATTTTCTACCTATGAAAGCCACTTATACCCTAGATAAATTAGCCCAACTGTATATCAGGGAGATAGTTAGATTGCATGGTGTGCCTAGGAGTATAGTGTCAAATAGAGATCCCAGATTCATATTAAATTTTTGGAGATCATTACAGGATGCTCTAGGCACCATACTTAGATTCAGTACAGCCTATCACCCACAGACGGATGGACAGACAGAGAGAACCATCCAAACTCTAGAGAACATGTTGAGGGTATGTGTACTAGAAATGAAAGGGGATTGGGATACATACTTTCCTCTAGCAGAGTTTTCCTACAATAACAGTTATTATGCCAGTATACAAATGGCATCGTATGAGGTATTGTATGGGAGGAAGTGTAGGTCCCCAATGTGTTAGATTGAGCTAGGAGAGCAGAGCCTTATAGGCCCAAAATTAGTGGACCAGACCTCTAGACAGATAGAAACTATCAGAAAGAAACTTCTGACGGCCCAAAGTAGACAGAAAAGTTATGCAGATAAACGTAGGCGGTCGTTAGAGTTTGACATTAGAGACCATGTCTTCATTAGAGTGTCTCCAATCACAAGGATAGGTTGGTCCATTAAGAGTAAAAAGCTCAATCCAAAGTACATAGGTCCTTTCCAGATTCTTGATAAAGTAGGACCTGTGGCATACAAATTAGCCCTTCCTCCAAACCTAAGCCAAGTTCATAATGTGTTCCATGTTTCCCAGCTTAAAAAGTACCAGCCTGACCCCTCACATGTCATAGAATATGAGAATGTGCAGTTATAGAATGACCTATCATACATAGTATCATCAGATCGGATCGTGGATGGTAGACTCAAGCAGTTACGGAATAAGACGATACTGCTGGTGAAAGTGGTTTGGAAAGGGTTATCTCCCGAGGAAGCCACCTGGGAACTAGAGAATGATATGAGGAAGAAATATCCAGAACTCTTCCCCTAAGGTAAGTCTTTTAAATTTCGAGGACAAAATTTTATTTAAGGGGGGATAGAAATGTAACATCCGATTTTTCGTAAAATACCGAAATGAGTCAGTTTTCAAAGCAAGTCCCTTGAGATGAATGATTCAAGGCCAAATAAAATTTGGATAAAATTTTAAATAATAGAAGATGAGGATTTGAGCTTTGAGTTGCCCAGAAACGGGGGTCGACGTGATCTAAAAAAATTACAGAAAGGCCAGTGGTATTTTCGTAAATAAGTGTAATTTTGGAAAAGCATCTAGGAAGGCTTTTTAAATGGAAATTTTAAGTTGCCCAGGGTTCTCAGAAGCCCCAAAAATCATGGGAAGCCCCGAGACCAGTAAAGCCCCTCCGGTGTACTCTTTTCGACGTCGGTTGACCTAAACTTTGACAGATTCGTTCGGAAAGGTTTTAGCTCCAATTTGAGTGATTCCAAAGGCACTTTATTAAATTGGGAACCTATTTGTTATGATGGAAAAGACAATTCTCAAAACCGAGCTAAAACGAAGCTAAAATGAAAATGCCAAGATGAAATGGCAAAATGAGAATTTTTGTAATTGTTTGATTCTTGAAACCCCTTATAAAAACGTCCCCATTTGCCCTCCCTCTTCACCAACTTTCTTCTAAACAAAAAAAAGAGAGAAGACCAAAATCTTTGGGCGCACAAGGGGGGAGGAAGAAGAAGAAGAAATCCCAAGCTAAAAGTAGGTTTTTATGTATGTTTTTCATGCTTTTTCTCCACCAATCTCTTCTCCTCTTTTCCCTTCTTCTTCTCCATGATTTTTTTGAAGTTTTAAGGGCTGTTTTGAAGGAAGAACAAAGAGGAAAGTTCGGATTTGAAGAGAGGAGCTTGGAGAAATCAAGATTTAAGTCAAACTAACCAAGGAAACAAGGTAAAAATGCATCCTATGGTTGATATCTTCCATGACCCTTCTTCTCTATTTTGACCCACATTTGTTTTGGCCTAAGGAGTCAGATTTTTAACCAAACCAAGGATGATTCTTAGGTATGTGATGGAGAGGAATAAGAATATGCAATAGAAACCAAGAAATAGGCATTAGAAATCAAGATACAAAACCTAGGATTTTAAGTGCACCTTCCAATTTTTGAATTTGTATGATGCTTCCTAGGTCTAAGTAAGAGTGTAAATGAGTTCTTGAGACACCTTAGATACTCCCCACAAGCTTCTTCCTTTAAGAAAACAAAGAGAACTCCATGGAAGGCCAATGCACCTATAGTCTCAGCCTAAGCAAGTTCACCTAGCTAGGGAGAGTTTCTAAGGCCATTTTCGAGTTATATATGGTGAATGAATATAAGAGGATACCTTGGAAAAAATTTAGAACTCAAGGAAAGTGAATTGGGGTCAAGGTTCCATATTATGACCTAAAGAAGCAACATGGTACTAGGCCCTTTATTTTAATGGTGCGGTGGCTGCAAGAGGTTTAAAAGGAGTCAAGAATCATAATTGAGAGGAAAGAATGAGGCCTAGAAGTTATTTGAGGAGTGTTGCTTCATTAGGCACCATTATGGACCATAATGAAGCCTATAGGATAATTTAGGGCTTAAGCAAATTGTATAGCTTTAGAATATGTTTCATGAACCTAATTAGCTCCCTTAAATCATGTCTAGGCCAAGAAAAACTATCTCCACCAAATTGTGGGTGTGTGGCCAAAAGAGGAGGCTTGAAAGCTAAGAAAAAAGTGTGTAAAATTATGCAAGGTAGCTCTCTCCACCTTCTCTCATGCATGGATGTGTGTTTAGCTTGTTTTAGAATGTGTGTATGTGTATTTTCAAGCTAAGAAAAGTATGCTAGCATACCTTTATATTCCATGATCCTTGATGTCATGTTATGTTTTAAATGAATCTATGATGTTTGTATGAGTTTGCTAGAGTGAGAAGAGGCCAAGAACTCTTCCCCTTGGTGAAGATGAGCCAAGAACTCTTGAGTTTGGTTGAAACATAGCAAAGAGTCTCTCAAAAACAAAGTGGGCTCCCAAGAGTATAAATGAGTCAAAAGCTCTTAAAGAATGGGTGAGGCAAGTCCAAAATCTATGAGGAGAAGTGTGAGGCCAATCCAAACACTTTGGGAACTCTTGAATGTCTTGTACGATTGATTCACATACCAAGGTTGCTTTGAAAATATCCATGACTTTCATTTTTTCATACATGCATTTGAAAAGCTTGCTTTGTACTATGTGTGATTGAATGAGAGATGAGCTATTGGGATTCTTTGAATCTCATCCCCTCCTCTCCAATGATCTAACATGCTAGGTGGACTAAGCAATTATGGTGAAGGGAGCCAACAACGATGAGAAAGAGAGATTGACAATCTTGTGTCTTGTTTTGTTGATTTTAGAACCATAATGATAGTTCATCATGTATATGAGGTTGTATATGTACTATGAACATTGAGACATATGTAAATACACTATTATGTTATGTTTAGATGTATGATTATGATATAGGACCACTAGCCCATGTTTTGAGTATGTAAGGCTATAGAATGAGAATTTAAAGTTTGATGAATATGTGTATAAGTGAGGGTTGAATGGCCAAAATGAGATGCATGAGGTTTGAGACCATTTAGGTAGCCCACACAAGTCTTAAATATTCTTTTAGACTTGCCCAAAATGTGCCAACACTAAGGGAAGACCATTTGGCAAGTTTGGTACCTCATATGGAACTAAATTTGACCATTATGGAACCCTATGTCACTTTTTGGCCAAATAAGTTAGTCTTGATCTAAAATTTGACATGGAATTAGTCTCAGTAAGAGCTTTCTGGAAAGCTAAAGATCATAATTTTTGGAGGTTTACAGAATATTTGATGATTTTTCGAAATTGGTAAATTTTAGGGATTTAGTCTACTGCACTATTCAAATGGTCCAAAAATGTTTTCTATCACTCAAGCCTCAAAGGATGTCTAATTGCCATAAAATTACATACATAGAAACTAGGAAATCATAGTGACTGGTGCCAACTGGAAGCACCTCATTTGGAGGTCTAGAGAGAGAGATACAAATTTTTGAAGTTTCTGTCCAGTATCAGTCATCTTGCCTGACCAGAAGTACTATTCCATCTATTTTTGAAAGCTAGGCTTGATGAACTGATCTAGAGATATTTTTTCTCTCTAGTTAACATCTACAGATTTCTAAATTGGTATCATTTGCATGGATTTGATTTTTTTGAAATTAATTGGATGTTTTTGAAGTTCATATCAGTAAACTGTGGCAAAATCAGAACCCAGTCCGACCTCCAGACCATTTCGCATGTCAAACGCCCTGTGTGTGGGATGTTATGACTTGTACATATTTTTTGTATGAAGTAGACATCCCAAGCTTTCCATAATGATCAGGATTACATGTTTTCTATTTTTTTATATTTAGTTATGATTTTTCAAATTTGCCCAAAAATGAGGCCAAGTCTGGCCGAGAATGAATATTCATGTCCCATGTCTCTTTTTGGTTTCCATGAATTGAAAGCATGTTTTTATGAGGAAAATGAGTTGTAATGGTGGAATTAAATATGAGGATGCATAGCATGAGCTCACACGGTCCATGTGACACCGAAATGAATTTTTTAACCATGACGCAACGCAAGAAAGTGTATTAATTCAATGGAATTTCTCACTTTATTCTTACTATATCTCACATGAGCATGTAAGGGATGATGAATATGAGTTAGAAATGATGGTGTTACATTCTGTCCAATTCATGGAGGGATTAGAGGTTTTAGATGGCAAGAATTAAGAATGAACTAATAGAATCAAGAAATGGGTATTAAGAAACAAGATAGAACCATTAGGGATCCAAATGCTCCCTTACAAATATGATTTTATATGAATGTTCTTAGGCTTAATTGAATGTTTAAACATGCTCCTAAGATCCCTACGATGCTCCCCACATGCTTCCCCCTTCAAGAAAACAAAGAGAACTCCATAAAAGGCTAATGCACTCTCTATCTCGGCCTAAAGGGGTTCACCTAACTAGGGAGAGTTTTAATTTTTTCTAAGGCAATTCTTGAGTCATATATGGTGAATGAATATAAAAAGAGGCTTTAGAAAAAATTTAGAACTCAAGAAAAGTGAATTGGTGTCATAGACTCCATTATGTGACCTAAAGAAGTAACATGTGTTTAGGCTCTTTATTTTAATTATGTGATGACTCCAAGAGGCTTAAAAGGAGTCAAGAATCATATTTGAAAAGAAAGAATGGAGCCTAGAATGTAATTGGGGGATAATGCTTCATTAGATGCCTTTATGGACTATAATGAGGTTTATATGATAATCTAGTGTCTAAGCAAGTGGTGTGACTTTAGAAATTGTTTCATGAACCTAATTAACTTCCTTAAATCATGTCTAGGCCAAGAGGAACCTTCCCCACACTTTTGTGGGTGTGTAGCTGAAAAGAGGAACTTAAATTCAAAAGGAAAAGTGTGTGGTTGTACACAAGGTAGCTCTCTCCACCTTCTCTCATGCATAGATGTGTGTTTAGCTTATTTTAGAATGTGTGTATATGTATTTTTAAGCTATGAAAAGTATGCTAGCATACCTTTATATGCCATGATTCTTGATGCCATGTTATATTTTCCAATGAATACATGATGTTTGTATGAGTTTACTTGAGTGTGGAGAGGCCAAGAACTCTTCCCTTTGGTGAAGATGAGTCAAGAACCCTTGAACTTGGTTGAAACAAAGTAAATAATCTCCCAAAAGCAAAGTAAGCTCCCAAAAGTATGGTTGAGTCCAAAGCTCTCAAAGAATGAGTGAGACAAGTCCAAAATCCATGAGGAGAAGTGTGAGGCCAATCCAAACACTTAGTGAGTTCTTGAATGTCTTGTATGATTTGTTCATATGACAAGTTTGTTTTTTAAATGTCCGTGACTTCCATTTTCTCCATGCATGCATTTGTAAAACTTGCTTTGCATATATTATGTATGATTGAATAGGAGATAAGCCATTGGGATTCTTTGAATCTCATTCCCTCATCTCCAATGATCTAATATACTAGGTAGACCAAGTAGCTATGGTGAAGGGAGCCAACAACAATGAAAGAAGGAGATTGACAAGCATATGCCTAGTTTTATCTATTTTGTAACCATAATGATGGTTTATGATGTATATGATCATGTAAATGGTCTATGACCCTTGAAACATGTGTAAATATGCTATTATGTGATGTTTAAATGTATGGATATGATGTATGATCTCTAGCACATATTTTGAATATGTAATACCCAAGTATGCAAATTGAAAGTTTCATGGCAATGTGCATAAGTGTGGGTTGAATGGCCAAAATGAGATATATGAGGTTTGGGACCATTTGGGTAGCTCACACAAGTCTTAAATGTACTTTTGGACTTGCCCAAAAGGTGTCAAGACCAAGAGAAATTCATTTGACAACTTTGGTACCCTATATGAAGCCAAAATTGACCATTATGGAACCCTAAGTCACTTTTTAGCTAAATGAGTTAGTCTTGATCTGAGATTTGGCATGAAATTAGGTCTCATTGAGAGTTTTTTGGAAAGTTAAAGATCATAATTTTTGGAGGTCTATAGAATATTTGATAATTTTTTAAAGTTGGCAAAATTTATATTTCTGGTTTGCTGCACTATTTATTTGGTTCGAAATTAAACTCTATCACCCGAAGCTCAAATGATGTCCAATTGCCATGAAATTTTATACAGTGAAACTAGACAATCACAGTGACTCGTGCTAACTAGAAGCACCTCATTTAGAGGTCTAGAGAGGGAGATATGAATTTTCAAATTTTCTATCTAGTATCAATAAATTTGCCTGACCAGAAGTACTGTTCTATCGAATTTTGGGGTCTGGGCTTGATTAACTTATCTGGAGATATTTTTTCTCTCCAGTTAACATCCCTAACTTTCCATATTGGTATCATTTACATGAATTAGATTTTTGTGAAATTAATTGGACATTTTCAGTGTGAAGTAGACATCCTAAGCGTTCCAGAATGACCAAAATTGCATGATTTCGATTTTTCTAGATTTAGTTATGATTTTCCAAAGTTTGGTCAGAAAGTGGAGCAATTCTGGCCGAGAATGAAACTCTTTATTCCACACTCTATTTCGGTTTCCATGAGTTATAGATATGATTTTGTGATGCAAATGAGTTGCTTTGATGTAATTAAATATGAGGATATATAGTATGAGCTCACAGAGTCCACGTAACATCAATTGCAAATTTTTAAATATAGCGCAATGTGAAGAAATCCATGATTTTCATCCCCTTTTTCATATGTTCTTGTGGAATTGATGAAATAAAGCTTATAAATGGCATGAAATGAGTTAGAATTTATGGTGTTATATATTCTCCCTTTTAAATTATTACAAGGACTAGGGGATTTATTTATAGATTGTTTTTCATCCAATTTTTTAGGAAATTAGCTAGAAATAAAAATAATCACTTTACATATTTTGCAAGAATGTTTAATTTTTCCCTTTAAATTATTTTTAAAATTTATAACAATAAAATAAATTCAACATCAAGTACTTATAAAAATTATTTTTCTCATAAAAAAATTAATCATAACAAATTTATGAAAATGCATCATTTTCTTAATTCGAGTGTCACATATATATAAGATATTTTTTTTGGTAAATGATAAAAATTAAAATATAAAGTGAATATATTTTCTTTTTCTAGTCCATTATAATGAAGGTTAACTATTATATATTAAAAGAAATTGCAATTGGTTTTCTATCTTAAACTCGTAAAAATTTACAAATAAATTGTCCTAATAAACAATATAACCATTTAACATCTTATAACCTTCTATACCTCATAGTCACTTTAAGCCTTTTCCACTTTAAAAGAATTAATGGTCATTTGTCTATATAGTCTCTAGTCATATTGTAGCTAATATTCATAATTTTATTTTAATAACCATGGTTGGTCATTATTAACTTTTAATATCTAATATGCAAACGAGTCGTAAGTGGTTATTAGCTTGTTCATAAACTTGTTGAACTCAGAGAGCTTTCAAAGTTTATTAATGGCATGAAATCCATAAATTATTAGTCTTTGCTATAATGATAAAAAAAAATCTTTTATAATTACCAACTCATCAAAGTCCTTCTGGTTGTGAAGATATCCGTGATCCATTTATGCAATACTGTCCAGAGGCTCATAAGCAATTTTCCCACTCTTTTCCACTCCGAAAAAATCAAGAATTCTTCATCCAGCTTCCATTTAAAAGAAATGAAGATGTCAATCCAACAAAGGCAACTCATCCTAGCATAAATCCTGATGATATATAGTTAGCCAGAGAAGAATGTTCAGCCCTGCTTAAACAAGGCTTGATAGAGCCAACAAAGTTTAAATGGGCTTGCCGAGCCTTTTATGTGGAAAAACACTCAGAATAAAAGCGTGTCAAGAAAAGATTAGTCATTGACTATAAACCTCTCAACATGTTTTTACAAAATAACAAGTTACCATTGCCAAATATTAGTTCTCAGCTTAGTTTGTTAAAAGAAGCCAAAGTCTTTTTTAAGTTTGATCTAAAAGCCGACTTCTTGTAATTAGGGATTGATCCAGCAGAAAGATACAAGACTACCTTTTGCATTCCTAATGCTCAATACCAATGGACTGTGATACCATTTGGTTTAAAGGTAGTATCGTCTTTGTTTCAAAAGGTCATGACTAAGATCTTTGAGCCCATTCTCCATAGTACTTTGATTTACATTGATGACATCCTGCTTTACTCAAAAAATGAAATAGATCATAAGCAGCTTCTTCAACAATTCTTGGATCTCACAAAGTAGTATGGCATGATGCTCTCAACCAAGAAAAGCCAATTGGGCTAAGCCTAAATAGAATTTCTCAATATGTATATTTTCAATGGACATTACTAACCAGGCCCACATATTGCATAGGAATTACTCACATTTCCTAATGAGAATCTTTCAATAAAGGAAATTCAATAATTCCTTGGCATAATTAATTTCATCTGAGACTTTATTCCAAAGGTATCAAATCACACCAGTCAGCTGTCCAAGCTTCTTAGAAAAGACTCCTTCCTCGGGGACCAGTACAGACAACAGTAATGCGACACCTAAAAAGGGTCTTTTAGGTACCTTTACCTTTAAAGATTTTGATAAGGGTAAACAAATACTCCAAAATGATGCCAGTGAAGAGTTTTAGGGTGCGGTCCTCCTAGAAGAGATTGATGGAAAGAAATACTATTGTAACCATGCTAGTGGACAATTCAAAGATTCTAAAAAGCATTATCATGCAATCTACAAAGAAATTCTTGTAGTAAAAAAAGAGATCAAGAAATTCAACTTTTATTTTTGTTCACATGAATTTACTGTTTAGATGGACAACTCCTTCTTTTTTTAAGATCTTAGAGTCTAGAACAAGGTTCTACGAGATAAGCAATTGCTATGCTGAAAAGATTAGTTTTCCTACTATAAATTCATAGTAAAACATATTAAAGGTCACAACAACATTCTTGTAGATTTTCTTTCTAAACCAAAAACCTTAAGCCTTATCACCCCTGTGAAACCTATTCCCTTAATCCATATGCCTCACTCCATCCCTAGATGTACTATCCATCACCCTCTCCTCAACTCAAAAGAGACTTCCTTCCAGGAGAACAAAGACCAACTACTCCTACTGAAGTCCAACAACTTGCTTAGAAATCTCTGTTCTTCTACCTCCATCGGTACTTGAAAGATACTCCTCCTAATACCATTCCTTCCTCTTTCAACCCGATATAGACACCCTTCCTGATCCTCTTATGAATTTGAACCTATGTTATTGACAATGCCCTATGATATCTTTAGGCACTAACAGCCCTTTACTCAGGAGCCATCGAGTTCCCACCTCTCTTGGTCTTCCAACACCTCACCACTTCTGAAAATAGAGATACAAATCTTTAGACCCTCCTTAAATGCTTCTCACCACTACCTTGGTGGCGCAATGAGCTCTATAGGATCATAATGCAACATAACCTTTGACAAAATCCTGAAGCAAACTAAAAAGTTTCCAATATCTTTATCCTCCACCGACCATACTAGATAAATAGACAAAACATGCTCCTTATAAGAAATCATACTTATAAGTAGAATACATTCTTGAATTGGCCAAAATAATCATATAATGCATTAAAAGCTTTAAAATTATTTTTATGTGAAATTAATAATTATCAAGACAACAAGTTTATCTTCTGCATTCACTAGGTCCTTATCCTGGAGAATTCATCCCTGGAGAACCTAGACTCTCAAAATTGAATCTCTTTAACATTGAGATCTAGACTTCTATTCAGATGGCCAACTTTCTCCTAGGAACCAATTCTCAAGCCCCAGGAGCTTCTACTTCAGGCACATCCTTACAGCCACTTCCAGATATTCACATGCAAGACTCCGAAGATCCTAATGATCTTAGCGAGTTTGAGAAATTTGAAGAGTGATTCTCTACCCACTTCAAAAAGTCAACAGCTAATGACCCTGATGCTATCAACACTGATGATGATCTAAATCTGTCGCCATCCCATAAACCAATCAATAAAGGATAAGGCTTATCCTTGAACTTATCCTTGCCAACTGTCCTTTGTTATTTTGCATAATTATTGTATTTATTGTTTTACGCGTGAACTGCTTTCCAGTCTGTAAAAGTCACTTTTAAAAGCGTGTCTACTAGTATGTTTCTATATTTGTAAAAGTTGTTTGTTTGTGTAATGCCATAATGTATTAACCTTAATTATCCTTCATTTAAGCTTGATTCCATAAAACTTTTAAAGAAAAGAGCGAAAACCGTGGCATTTTAATGTGTTATGTCGAGGTTTAAACATTCATATTTTGTCATGTGGGTCCCATGAACCCATCAATCACATTTTTTACTCAAACTCCATGCATACAAATCATACATATCATAAAACAATCCATGAACCATGGATATAAGACTAAAAACTAAAAAAATACAATTTCTCTCACAGGTCCAAAAGTCAGATTTTTGGCTCCAACTTTAAAAAATTATAATTGATTCTAGAAAAATGGGAATCAAGCAAACCATAGCTTTTTGGAAAGCTCTAGATGTCAAATTTATGCTAAAAATAATTCCAAGCCACAATCATATCATTGGATAACTTTTGAAAACAAAAAATCTCAAAAGGTTCGACTGCCTAGCGTTTCTAATACAAGTTTCTGATATGAACTTCAAAAATTTATAACAATTCCATAAAAATTCAATTTGGGCAAAATATACCAATTTAAAAAGTTAAAAATATTAACTGGAGGAAAAAAAATAAATCTATACCAGAACAATAGCCTTTAGATCTCAAAAACTAAGGGAACAATAGCCAAGGTCAACTGGCATCCCTGATGCTAATATAGAATTTCAGAAAATTATTTATCCCTTTATAGGCCTCCAATTGAGGTACTTCTATTTGGTATAAGTCATTATAAATGTTTAGTTTCTCTTTGTAAAATTTCATGACAATTGGACATTGTTTTCCCCATGAATGACGCAGATTCATTTTTAAACCAATTACACAGTACACTAACCAAAATCAGAAAATTTTCCAACTTCAAAAATTCACCAAAAATTCCACAGACCTCTAAATATTCTGTACTTTAGCTTCTTAAAAATATCTTAACAAACTCTAAATTCATGCCAAATTTTAGATTAAAAAGAGCTCATTTGGATAAAAAGTGACACAACCCACCAAATGGTCATTTTTGCTTCTCATAATGCAACTCTTTAGTCCAAATAGCCCTTTTTAGTATTTGGCACCTCTTGAGCAAGTTTAAAAGCACTAATACATCACATATGAATTGCCCAAGTGGTCTAAACCATCATACATCTCAAACTCACTATGTTACATACAAGAATACACATTTAGGAATGGGCTACCAAGTACCCAAAACTTGCATTCTCATTGCTTTGGTTCCACAAATGGTTCATACATCACATATGCATGCTTTTACACTTATTCATATGTTTACATGTCAAAAATAATATATACATATACATTTTGACATTTCTTTACATCAAAAGAACCAAAATAAGTCATACAATTAACTAAGTATGCTCAACTAGGCTCTTTGACTTGCACTTTGGTCTCCTTGAGCTCCACCTAACATGTTAAGAAGGGAAAAGGAAGGGGTGAGATTTATGAAATCTCAATAGCTTATGCACTCATTCAAGGAAGTAATCAAGGTATATAAACATGTAAAAATATACAAGTAGGCATCCAACCATTAAAAATCATACAACACATGATTTACATGCCATAAAAATCATATCAATGCCAAAAATAAGCTCTATAGACTTTTGGATTGGCCTCACCCTTGTTCTAGGGACTTTTGACTTGGCCTTACTCATCTATGAGACTTTTGGTTTTGTCTCACCTATTTCTAGATATTTTTGACTCCACCTCACCCATCATAAGGGACTTTTGGCACCACCTCACCCTTTAAGAGCAATTTTCACAATTCAAAACATAAACATATTGATACCAATGTATCAAGGCAACATCAAATGGCATGTCTCAACATACAAATACATATACAAGCATACAATGACATTTACATATCCAAGAATACAAATAAGAAGAAGTGAAGAGCTACCTTGCAAGCCAACACAAGTCTTCCTTTTTTATTTCTCTTTTCCCTTCTCAGTCTCACAACCACAACTAGATGAAGCTTAAATTCCTTGGCTTAGACACAAGACATAGCATGTAATTACTCTCTTGGAACAAGCCAAAGCATTATACTCATACTTGAGAAGCATACTTAGTCTATTAGTTCCATAATAGGTCTAATGCATAATAGGTCTAATGAAGCTTCTAAATTTTCCTTGAAGGGAAAGGCACTTGGGGAAGCTCCCTAGGGGTCTTGGAAACTCAAAAAAATACTCACATATGTTAGGAGATATATGAATCAAATTAGTTTTCACATTACATTTAAGAGCTCTATATATCCTTAACTTGAAATTCATTGATTTCTTTTGTGATTTCTTGGTTTATTTCAACTCCCTATGGCCTAAATTGATGGTTTTATGCTTGCTCTAAGTTAGAAGCTTCTCTCCTCTCATGGTTTTATTCTTGGCCAAAACACTCAAGAGGAAGCAAGAGAAGAAGATGCAACAAAATGCAAAGAAGTTATCTTGAATCAAGCTTTTTCCAAGAGGTTCTTTCTTTGCTTAAATCTTCTCCTTAAATCCTTACACTTCCCCCTCTGAAATTAAGCCTAAAATAAAATCACATGAGCACCTAAAACTATGGAAAGAGAGAGCAGAGAAAGAGGAACTAATTTTCTAAAGGAAGAAACTATGGATTCTTACAATTTTCTCACCTTTTTTGTTAATGTTCTCTCTTTTTTCTTGACTTCTCTTGGTCTTTCTCTCTCTCTCCAACCCTCTTCTATAGTCTCTTATATGTTTTTGAATGAAGCATATGTCAGTTAGAGGGAAAGAGAAAAGTCTAAACTCTTTAAGAAGTAAAATTTCACTTTTTCATGCTTCTTTCGGATCAATTCTAGCTATAGCAAAAAATTCCCCTCACTACAATAAGCACTTATCAATCCCAGGTCCCTTGTTCTCGCTATGGCATGTGCTATTATGAAAAACTTCTAGGATTTTGTATAAAACACCCGAACAGGCTATAACGAACTATATTCTCGTTATAGTTCGTTATAGCAAACTGGTACATTCGTTATAGCTAGCTGAAAACTCGCTGTAGCGAACAGATACTTTCACTATAGCTAATAGGGGTCTTCGCTATAGTCAGTAGACTTAGAAAATTTTCTTGAATCCTGATTGTTACAGTTTGCATCTCATGGCCTCAGTTATAAGTAGTGTAAGTCTCTTTGAAGACGACAGACTTCAAAGACTTTCACAACCAAGTTTGAATAAACTTCAGTTTGCTCTATGTCTTTTTAAGTCTTTCACTTCTGAAATCTTTTATCAATAAATCTATTATAATTATCTTATCCAACATCAGTATGCTCTACACTTGCCTCTTATGAGGATCCTGTGTATCAGAAAGTGTTAAAGAGAAAATAATCTGAAAGAAAGTAGTCTCCTTGTCCATGAATTCTTTGTTGAAAAGGTTTTCTAGTAATATCAAAAGAATCTTTGGTCTTAAAAGGCCAACCTATGAAAAAAGCCTAAAGGAAGAAAGGCTATTAGGGCAAGCATACTTGGAAAGGGACTTTATTGAAACTAATTAAAAAATCAGAATAGATTATTTTGTATTAAGGAGATAAGGCATAGAACCTATTCTAAGAAGGTTAAGGGATAAGTGTAATAGGCACTTCCCTGATCACTTTTATTTAGAATGTGTTTCTATTATTACTTCTAAAGAGAGAAAGGAGATAAATCAGATCTGTCCACCTTTCCCTCTAGAGTATTTCCAGGAACGTTGTTCAGACCTCTAGATGACACCTGAAATATGTCTCTCTAAAAAAGATCTCCTCAGATGGAAAGATCTTAAGAAAGAAAGCTGGAAACGAATGTTGACCCATCTAAGGTCAGGGCATCCTTGCATGGTATCAGAGCCTACATATTCGTTAAGATAATTGGATTAAATTTGGTAGTAAAAGAGAGTAAGAATTAAACCCAAAAATCCACCCATGTCATTTACAAAAGATTCTTACAAATCTATTTGTCTTTCTTCCTCCCTCTCTTTTACCTAAATCCATTCCTTCTTCTTGTATATCCTATGCCTCTAATAAAATAGATAATCTTGTAGAAATTACCTACATTCTTGAAAAATCCCATGTAAAAGAATCCATCGCTCCTCTCCTTAGCCTATATTATCTCTACCACTAAAATTGATCTTCCACCAGATCTATACGCCATATTTTCTCTCCTAAGACACCCACTATCAAAGAAATTGTCTAATGTACCTAACTTGACCAGTGTGGCTTACAATCCACTCAAGCTGAACAATAAGCTACTTTGGAGATTCCAACCAGTTTCACCTTCCACTGGGTTTGACAAGGATATACTCTTCTCTATCTCGAAGCCATAAGATTAGTTCTCACTCTTCATGGAAGAAAAGGGATTGTGGCTACAGCCCATATTTCCCTCCTTGATACTTTATACACTTCTCTTAGAAATGCTCTTATCGAAGCTACCCTTATTAGTTTAAATGGTGGTAGTGTAATCCTCACTATTGTTCCAAATTTCAATATCAAGTTAACAGATCCCATTCTCCCTACTAGACTAAAAGTTCAAGTACAAATCATTGGTGTTGAACAAGTTTAGAGTGCTATCCCGACAACTTTTCATCTCCAAATGATCTATTATCTTCAGAACCATTCAGTTGACCTTTAAATCCAGAACACCATTGACAATATTCTTTATATGGTTTTTGATAGACCTGACAATACCACTATCATTCAGATCCTGAAGCAGATACTTAAGGAAGATCTGCTCCAGCTCATTACTCTTGAATGGATTACTAATTATGAGAAAGAATTTCATAGTGAATAGAAGGTTTATCATACTTTAGCCCTTCCTGTTCTTAAAAAACTCTTTAATGGCACTGTTAAATTCACTTTCAAGAGACTTATACCTGATGAAGGAACATCCTCCAATTCTTCTAGAAGACTCCTTAATTAGTCCATGATGTTGACTCCTGTTGTCTCCTAGAAGCAAGAGAAGGGCCTTATTCCCATTCACTGGTTTCATCCTAACGGGTCTTATACTTATGTTGGAAAAATCAATTCCTTTGAGATTGTGATCCATCCATATATGACCCTGATTGTGGTTGTTATGACCTTGAAAATTAGGAAGATCCAAAGGATAATGAATGGAGACATCGTTATTCTTATGCTACCTATTAGAAGAAAAAGCCACCTAGACCATCCTGGAAGTCTGGCCATTACTCTCATCACAAGCATAACTCAAGTACAGATGATGATGATGATGACCAACCACTAAAAGCTAAATGGGTTGGTATCAAAGAACCTAAACCATGGCCTAAAACTTTCCATGACTTGCTCAAGGAATTGGGTTATGAAGACCTTCTTCCCCTTCAGAACCTAAATTGGTCATTCTAACATAGGTGCAATCTTAACCCGTCCCTTGTATGATGTTCTCATCTACATCAAACGCCTATGACTCTGACTTTCTACCCATGGAAAGAAGGACCAATCTTGAGATAAACGTTACTTATAAGTTGTACTCTGTCCCAATAGAAGTTACTCCTAATGGGACTATAAGGTCAATGTCACAAGTAGAAGAAATTCTTAACTGGCATACACATAATGCGACGGCACAAAACAAAGTCCTTTAAAGAATTGATTCTCTCCTAAAAAACCTTTTTAGTCAGACGGCTCACACCAATTCTAGACTTGATGGACTATCTTCACATGTCCAAGAATTGTATGATCACTTCCAACAATAGGTGATCTCTATGGATGCAAAACTTAAAAGCTTTATCGCTCATGGATATATGGGACCAACCTTTGGCCAAAAAGAACAAGAACTCAGATGTGTAAAATCCCAAATTGACTAAATATAAAAATATTTGGCAAGAGACCATTCCAGAAGTATCTATGAACCTTTCCTTTCCCCTTTTTTGACATCCTATCATCCTTATCCAACTCCACCATACTCACCTTATCCTTAAGAAGCTAATTACTTAAAATGCTTTAAGATGAACTATAAAGTCTTCAGAAAAAAGGAAGATTATCTTAATCTAACTTAACTAAGACAGCTTCAACCAAGACAGGCTCCACCTTCTAAAGAATCTCGACCTCCACAAAGTCCTCCTCACTTCCTCTCTTAGCATACAGCCTTACCCTCATAGACCAAACTGTCTGAACAACCTTCTTCATTAAAGCCTTTACAAATTAAGACACCATCTTCCTCACCAAAAATGCCCAATCACCTTTTAGTGATCCTACTCAAAAAAATAAACAAGTCCAACCTGAACCACTTAAGCCTTCTAGGCCGATATCTCTAGCAACCTCAGTGATTTCCTATAGTTCTTATTTTGATTCTAACAGTCAAATCTCATTGGTCTTGAACTAATCAGTTCTGATGATGAACCTCTCGGGCATCTTAAAATTCTTGCCTCTTATATGGTCAACCCTACTCTTATTGAGGAATATGATGAGTCTAATATTGAACATGAAGATCATGATGAATCTCATCCATATCATACCACTCCACTTGACTATACTTAAAACCAAACTTGTCCTTCCACTGGCCTATGGTTTATATTTGATGATATCCCCCTTGAAAAATGGAGAGATAAATTGCATAAGTTTTCAGCATAGATTTATCTTCAGATAACTCGACCAATAGTCAATCTTCAAGAAGTCCTCACTGAGTTTACTACCAAATTTATAGGCACTCTCTGCAAATGGTTCTAAAACCTAGGAGAGTGCAAGTAACGTCTTTACATTAATGTTGCCAGTGTAAATGAACTTCTTGGATTCCTTCATAAAGAATTTTTTAGAGATTTTCATTTCGTTGACAAACAAAAAAGACAAGAATATTTCTAGATGCATTATTGTTCATTGAAGAAAAAAGACCTTGATTTCTATTACCAAAGAATGGCGGAAAGATATTATCTCTTAAATGAATTTAATGATCTTAATCTCTGTTATACATTCATTGCTTCCTTACCAGAAGAACTTCAACCAGAACTCTTACGAGTTATTCAGTCTTTTAGAAGAGACATGACAGATATCTCTCTTGGAGAAATTTATCAGCTTACTATAGCTACTCTGAAAAAACTATGTGAACAAGATAAGATGTTTGATTCTATGGTAGATGAAAAATTGTCACTTCAAAAGGTTTGCAGAAAACCTTATCTACAAATCAGATGTAAAGACAAAACAAAATGCTTTTATCCTATAAAGAAGAAATCACACTACAAGCATGCTTATACAAAACCTTACAAGCCTTACAGAAAGAAAAGCCACAAAAAATCAATTTGGTTTTTCAGAAGGAGAATGACTCAATACAAGAAATGAGACCGCTGTTACATTTGTGAAAAAAATGGCTATTTTACCAAACAATGTCTTAAGAAAATAAAGAAAGAAGCAAAGCTTCTTCACTAACTTCAAGTTAGCATCCCTCTTCCTGATCATCACAAATTTGAAGAGCTCTTTTCAGAGTAAGAAGATGTTGATGCTAATACTATCTTTGCATTGCCTGGATTACAAGTTTCTAATTCAGACTTCTCTGACTCAAAACAGTCAAATGATCATTCTGACATATACATCCCTCATAGGTACTCTATGCAACCATGCAATCAAGCAAGTCATAAAGAGCCACCAATGCCTTACATCCATATGCAAGTCTTATAGAGCAAGTATCACAAGCCAATATCAATAATTGCCTACATGGATACTAGTGCCTCTAAAAGTCTCATGAACCCTGTAGTGCTTCCTCCAAAAACATAAACTACTCATTCTAAGTACTTTAATGTTGTTGATAGAAAAATATTTAAAGTCAATCTTATTACCAAGAAAAAGATTGGTATTAGGATCTTTCCCAATTGAATCATTTAGACCAAGATACTTGGTAGTAGCCTCCCAGACAAAGACATACTCATTGGTTGGGACTTTTACTGTTAAGCAAGAAAGCTTCAGATTCTTCTGCAAGAATTCAGTAGAAGCAATTCAAGCCATACACAACTATTCCTATAATGTTTAAGCTTTCCTAAGTCCCTCTTGGTTATGAAGATATTTGTGATCAGTTTATGTAATACTGTCCAAAGGCTTATGATCAATTTTTCCACTCTTCTCCACTCCAGAAAAATCAAGAATTCTTCATCCAGCTTCCATTTAAAAGAAATGAAGATGTCAATCTAACAAGGCAACTCACCTTAGTATGAATCCTGATAATATACAGTTAGCCAAAGAAGAATGTTCAGCCCTGCTTAAACAAGGCTTGATAAAGCCAACAAAGTCTGAATAGGCTTACCAAGCCTTTTATGTGGAAAAACACTCAAAACAAAAGCATGGCAAGAAAAGATTAGTCATTGACTATAAGCCTCTCAACATGTTTTTACAAGATGACAAGTTCCCATTGCCAAAGATCAATTCTCAACTTAGTTTGTTAAAAGAAGCCAAAGTCTTTTTCAAGTTTAATCTAAAAGCAGGCTTCTGAAAATTAGGGATTGATCTAGCAAAAAGATACAAAACTGCCTTTTGCATTCCTAATGCTCAATACCAATGGACTGTGATGCCATTTAGTTTAAAGGTAGCACCGTCCTTGTTTTAGAAGGCCATGAGTAAGATTTTTTAGCCCATTCTCCACAATACTTTGATTTACATTAATGACATCTTACTTTACTCAAAAAATGAAGCTAATCATAAGCAACTTCTTCAATAGTTCCTGGATCTTACAAAGTAGTATGGCATAATGCTCTCAACCAAGAAAAGCCAATTGAGCTAAGCCTAATAAGAATTTCTTGAGATGCATATTTCCAATGAACATTACCAACCAGGCTTGTATATTGCACAAGAATTATTCATATTTCCATATAAGAATCTTTCAATAAATAACATTACCAACGTGACTCTAAAAGATGGCCAACAAAAGACCCATTGCAAGATATGGAAGGCTCAATGACAAAATTAACAGCCAAAGTTATGAAGGAGGCCTTGAATGGAGTGATCCAAAAACTAATGGACTTGGAGCCCATATTCTTAGTTGAATATAAAGCCTAAAAGGAACAAAATGGTATGAAGATTATTTCATATCTACAAGATGCTAGCCCAAGCCCAAAATTAGCCTAATTGAAGGAGTCCAGCCATTTTCCACCAAATTTTCTTAGTTTTATTTTATTTTAATTTGATTGTTTCCATTTTAGATTTTTAGTTTTATTAGATGCCATTCTTGGTGAATTTGTCCAAACTTAAATTTCTTTTATTTTTTCGCCATGTAAAATGTTCCACCTAGGAGTTACTTTGTGTTTAAGGTTTTATTTTTCAAAGGCCTATATAAGGCCCACTTGTACTCCAAGAAGAGGATTGAATGAATTATCTTTTTCAAAATCATTTCTGACTTGTGAGGTTTCTCTTGTGGCCTTTGTGTGCCAGGAAAAATCTTTGACTTATCAAAGGAGTGGTTTCCTTTGTGGCGTCCCAAATTAGGGTTTTAAAAAAGGGGTTCTCTTAAGGTTCAATTTCATTGACCAACATCTCTTTTTCTTCTTCTTCTTCTTCGTTTCTTTCTTTGTTCTTCGTTGCTTGTTGTCCAAATCTGTGTATTTGCTTATTCTTGTGTTGTAGCCAAATTCCTATCACTGATCCATGTCATTTGGGGTTCCTAGAATGGGTTTCTACGAGGTCTCACATCAATGGACTGATTAAGGAGTCTTTTGGAAGAACTAGAAGATGTTCCTTCATCAGATCCAGGTCTCTTGAAAGTGGATTTAATAGTGCCATCAGAGAGTTTTTCAAAAATAAGAGGGGTTGGAGTATGATAAGCCTTCTGTTCACCATGAAATTCTTTCTCATAATTAGTAGCCCATTCAAGAGGCATGAGCTAGAGTAGATCTTCCTTAGGTATCTGCTTCAACATCTGAATGATAATGGTATTATTAGGTCTATCAGAAATCATATAAAGAACATCGTCAATAGTGTTTTGGAATTGAAGGTCAACTAAATGGTTTTAAAGATGATAGATCATTTGCAGTGCATTTGGATGGAGAGAAAAGCGGAGAGAAGAGAAAGAGAGAAGAAAAAAATAGAGTTTTTCCCTGTTTGGTTTGAGAAGAAAACAAAAAAGAGGAGAAAAAATGGAAAGAAAAATACGCCCACCCCACTCAAAATTTTTCTCCCCGAATATGAAGAGATTATAAGAAGAAAACAACAAATATCTTTCTCATGTCTTTCGTCACTTGGCAAAATATATATACATATATATTATATTTTTTAATATATAATGTTTATATAATGACATATATATTATCCTAATATATAATATATAATTAAAAAATATTTATTATATTTATATATATTATGTTTAAATTAATTAATATATGTTAAAATAATATTTATAAAATTTAAAAATAAATAATTATTTTATTGTATTAAAATAAAATAATTTATAAAAAATATTTAAAAAATAAAATTTAATTAGTTTAAAAAATATTTTTTAATTACTTTAAAAAATATTTTTAAAAAATATTTTTTAATTCCAAAATCAATTAATTATATGTTAAAAAAAAAGAATTCACCGACTGCATCTTCAACCAAAATTTGGTAAAATATATATATATATGTATTGCAGTAGAAATGCATATATATATATATATATTCTATTTTTTAATATATAATATTTATATATTAATATATTATTCTAATATATAATAATATATTATATATAATTAAAAATATTTATTATATTTATATATATTATGTTTAAATTAATTGACATATGTTAAAATAATATTTATAAATTTTAAAATAAATAATTATTTTATTGTGTTAAAATGAAATAATTTATAAATAATTTTTAGAAAATAAAATTTAATTACTATAAAGAATGTATTTTTTAAATATTTTTTAATTTCAAAATCAATTAATTATATGTCAAAAAAAAGAGATCACTCTGACCAAAATTTGGTCGGGTATATATATATTCTATTTTTTTAATATAAAATATTTATATATTAATAAATATATATTATTATAATATATATTTATTATTTAATATATTAAAAAATATTTATGATATTTATATATATTATATTTAAATTAATTAATAAGTGTGAAAATAATATTTATAAAGTTTAAAAATAAATAATCATTTTATTGTATTAAAATGAAATAATTTATAAATACTTTTTAGAAAATGAAATTTAATTAATTTAAAAAATATATTTTTTAAACATTTTTTAACTTCAAAATTTATTAATTATGTATCAAAAGAAAGAAGAAAAAAAAATATCATTGATTGCAATACAGTCGATGACCTTCGACTAAATTTTGGTTGAATATATATATGTTATATTTTTTGATGTATAATATTTTTATATTATTATAACATATAATAATATATTATATATAATATTTAAATATAATTAAAAATATTTATTATATTTATATATATTATATTTAAATTAATTAATATATTTTAAAATAATATTTATAATATTTAAAAATAAATAATCATTTTATCGTATTAATATGAAATAATTTATAAATATATTTTTAAAAATTAAAATTTAATTAATTTAGATAATTTATTTTATATTTTTTTTATTTTAAGTATGTTTTCATTTAATAAAAAAAATTTCAACTTTATTCCAAATTGCTTTTTTATTATTTGAATATTTTTTTTAAAAATGGTTTTATTTTTTTAAGTTCATTATTTGTCTAATTTTTTTTAAAAGAATTAAAATGTATTTTTTCTAAATTTATTTTTTAAATTTATTATTCTTATTTCTTTTTTAAAATATATATATATATATATATATATATTGAAAATAGTTAATTTATATTTAAAGCATAATTTTTTTTAAAATGCAAAACTTATTAATACTATACAATAAGGGCATTATTGTCATTCTAAATTAACACATTTTCTTTTTTTCTCTATTTTCTCTTCATCCATCCAAACACATAGAAAAAAAAATATTTTGTCCTCACTTTTCTCTCCCTTCAATTTTCTCTTCTCCTATCCAAACACAGCATTGGTGATGAAGAGCAGCCGGGACAACATTTTGAACATGTTCAGCACCAATAATCTGTACTTGAACTTTTAATCTAGTGGAAAGAGTGGGATCTATTTACTTGATGTTGAAGTTTGGAACAATAATGAGGATCACACTGCCACCATTTAAAGTAACAAAGGCAACTCCGATAAGAGCATTCTAAAAAGAAGTGTATGATGTTGAAATTTGGAATAATAGTGAGGATCACACTGCCACAAGCAACAACAGCAGCTCCAATAAGAGTATTCTAAAAAGAAGTGCATAAAGTATCAAGGAGGGAAATACGGGCTGTAATCGCAAATCCTTTTTCTTCCTTGAAGAGTGAGAACTAATTTTATGGTTCCAAGATGGAAGTGAGTATATCCTTGTCAAACTTAATGGGAGATGAAACTGATTAGAATCTCTAAAGTAACATATTGTTCAGCTTGAGTGGATTGTAAGCCACACTAATAAAGTTTGGTACCTTGGACAATTTCTTTGATAAGGGGTGTCTTAAGAGAGAGAATTTGGCGTATAAATCTAGTGAAAGATTGATTTTGGTGGTAGAGATGATATAGGTTAAAGAGAAGAGCAATAAATTCTTCTACATGAGATTCTTTAAGAATATGGGTAATTTTTACAAAATTATCTATTTTGTTAGAGGTATGGAATATACAAAAAGAAGGAATGAATCTAGGTAGAGAGAGTAAGAAAGAAAGACAAATAGGTTCTTAAGAATCTTCTGTAAATGACATGGGTTGATTTTGGGTTCAATTCTTACTCTCTTTTACTAACAAATCTAATCCGATTATCTTAACGAATGTATAAGTTTGATACCATGCAGGGATGCCTTAACCTTAGATCGGTCAACATTTGTTTCCAACTCTCTTTCTTAAGATCTTTCCATCTGAAAGAGATCTTTTTCAGAAAGACATATTTTAAGTGTCATCTAGAGGTCTAAACAACGCTCTTGAAAATACTCTAAAGGGAGAAGTTGAAAGATTTGATGTAACTGTTGATATTTAATTTTTTTAGTTTTTAAGATATTTGTCAATATTAAAATGATGATCATATCATAAATAAATCTTGAATGTATAAATAATATAAAGTAAAAAAAAGAAGTTTCTTATACTTTAACAACAACAAGTTTTAAGGATTGATGTTTTACATTAATTTGCTAAAGACTAATGCTAATATTATATTATAAAAATAAAAAAAATATAAAAAAATATAACAAGAATAAAAAAAATTATAGGAAAAAAATAATTTTCATTTACTTAAATGTTTCTATTTAATACATAACTTTTATTTATAGATATTTAACTATAAAAATAGACTAATAAATTATAATAATATAAATCAATCAATCAATTTATATAATTATATACGTAAATACTTTAGAAGTATATGTCATTATCCATATCCATGAAATTATATTATTTATAACTGCTTCAAGTTGTAGCTGAAAAAAAACGAGAAATTAAGGGTGCAGGGGGATGTGATTCTTATCACAACATCATCCATACTGAACATAACCTGAAAATGGCGGCAGCTGTTGCTGGTCTTTGCTTCCTCTCCAAAATCCCCAACGCCACAAAAACTGTGGAATTCTCACTTCCAAAGCGCTCTTTCGCAGTTGCCAGACCTAATCGCTTCTCGCTTCGCCCTATTTCTCCTTCTCCATCTCACAATTTTGCCCTTTCCACAACATCATTCGCTCTCCTCTCATGCAAATGCTTCTCCACCGTCCCCGTCCCCACTAGGAGCTACGAGGTACTTTTCCCATTTTCCGACTTCTGTTTGGTCCCCAAGAAAAAAGTTGTCAGAAAGTGTTAAAAAAATGCGGAAAACAAAGATGGTAACTTTGATAATCTAGTTCGAACTGAGATTTGTAGATTGAAGTGTGTAATTTGGCTCAACATTTAAATTCAACTGTGGTGTGCATTGGCCACCTTCTAGTTGGCTAATAATCTGAGTTCTCTAATCTAATTGGCTACCTTCTACTATGACGTGTCGTGGGCATATAAATATTATGTGTATGTGATATGCTTAAAAACACAATTGCATTTCTTTCTCTAAATTGACACATTATGTAACTCTGTAGATATCTTGTGAGGACTTACGTTTTTCATAGCACTCAGTGAAATGTTTGTCAACTATAAGTTATTCACCGATAATTTAAAGGAAATTGGTATTTGACTAGTATTATACTTTCTATTGACTGAACCCGTGTTAGTTTGTCCTTGCTACCCATCCATTTACATATGCTGTTTGCAGATTCTTTCTCTTTTTTCTGTTGATTTTGACATAATCTAATGCTAGTTTTACTACAAAATGCAGTTTTCTGATGGTTCTTCTGAGGTGGAGTTAAGGATACACATGGGAGGCCAAGATATCCAAAATTTTAGAGATGTATCAGTGGATGCAAATTATACCTCCTTAGCTGTCAGAGTGCAGCGCCCTGGATCTCCAATCACTCTAATTGAAACTAATAATCTTTTTGACAAGATAAAACCTGATGAAACAATATGGTTTCTGCAATTGAAAGTTTTCAATTTGTGTATTACATTTTAGCCCTTGCCTTTTTAGTTGAACTGTCTACTTTGGACAGGTACATAGATGATGATCAACTGGTTGTGAACTTAAAGAAACATGATCCTGATTTGAAATGGCCTGACATCATAGAGTCATGGGAATCACTTACAGCAGGATCTGCACAACTTCTGAAAGGAACATCAATCTACCTTGTTGGTGATTCAACTGAAATCAACCAGAAAGTGGCTCGAGAGCTTGCAACTGGTCTTGGGTATATAGCCATTCTTGATGCTGGCAGTCAATCTTCAATTTTCCATACCATTTAACAACCACATGAATCTTCTTTTCAATTCTGTGTCTATCATCTCTGCGTTTTTTGTAGTAGATGATGTTCATGTTACATAATATAATAGGCTTCAGCTATATTCCAAAAATGCTTGCAAATTTCAATTATGCCTATGATTGACATGAAATTCTCATCAACTTTGGTGCTTGATATCTTTTCAGGTACACGCCACTCTGTACAAAAGAGTTACTGGAATCATATTCCAAGCAAACCATCGATTCATGTGATTATAATTCCTAAGCCTTGCCTTTTTCATAAAACTTACTCCTCTTCTATTCATACTCCTGGCTTCTGAGAAACCAATGATAGAAACATCAATACTCTGTATTCTAATATATCATGACATCATCAATATTCTGTCTTTACAACTACTAGAGCTCTAGGATCAATCAAATCATAGGGAGTGCAACAAATAATGGCTTTATAAGTTTTGTTATTTTTAATAAAAAGAATGGCTGATGTTTTGATGTGCATGTATGATTTAATCATGACATTGTTGTTGCTGGCAGACAAGAATGCTAGCAATGACATGAATCTCTTTATTCTGCATTTCCACTAATGACAAAGTAGTATCCTCACCATCTCCTTGCATTATCTTTTTGACTGCCATTATCCTTGCTGCAAGCTATTCTATCTATTTTCAACCATAATTTTTCATAGTTCAGAAAGGGGGAAGGGGACTAGGGTCAAACATATTACTGTAGTAATGTATCTTTTTTAATATAATGGCTTCAACTAGTATCTACATCTGAGTACTTGAAGTGACTTGAATACCATATTTTGCAGTGCATTAATAAGTGTAAACAATTTCAGGGGTGCTTGCTGAAGGTCTTGACTCTGTAGCAAAAGCAGAAAGTGCTGTACTTGAAAGCTTAAGTAGGTAAGTCAATAGCTTCATTTTGTTTGGATAAGTTAGCAATTGGAAAACAAAACCATTTTTTCTGGGTTTGTGTGGTCTCCAGTCATGTACGGTCCATAGTTGCAACATTAGGAGGGCAACAAGGTGCTGCTGGACAAGCTGATAAATGGCAGCATCTTTATGCGGGATTTACAATCTGGTTGTCACAGACAGAAGCACCTGGTGAGTTTCTTAATCTATTAATTACTTTTTACTGGATGTACGTCTCAAATCCATGTGTATCATACAAGTTTGACATATTTAAAAATCTGCCCCAACCAATTTTTGAACATTCAATTTTATTCAGGACTGTCAACTATCATTTACGAATCTATTTCCGTTCAATTTCTGTCCCATACCTTTTATTTTTCTCCCTGTTATTAGTTGATTCATTCATTCATTCATCTATTTTCTTTTTTGGATTTATCAGCATTACAAAGCTATGTCCAAAGTGTTTTTAATTGATAATCTCTTTGGCCAAACTAGTGCTGGCTCATTCTTTATAATGTTTACCTCACATAAAAACATGCTTGATGCATTCAGACACTCTAGCGTTGCAAGTATAAATCCCCACTTTTTCTCCTGTGCCATAGTCAAAAGGTTTATTTTCCAACTAATTGATTGGATAGTCAATTTTAGTTGATTCATAAATTCTCCAAAGAGGACAAGCTAGGAACTATGAGTTATGGCTAATTAATAAGTAGTAGGTGCTACAAGATGAGAGATGACTCGTCTTGGCCTTGGCTTGATTAAAATGCAGATGAAGATTCCGCGAGGGAGGAAACTCATGAAAACATCAAAGATGGCAAACTTGCATACACAAATGCAGATGTGGTTGTTAAGCTTCAGGGCTGGGATCCTGCTCATGCCAAAAGTGTGGCACAGGCGTGTCTGAGTGCCCTAAAACAGTTAATTCTGTCAGACAAAAAACTTTCAGGTACCTATTATTTGAGTTTTTGTGCTTTCTGGTGGATCCAATGAGTTCCATTTCATTTCAGTGGTCAAAATTGTAAAAACCGATGATTGATGTTTGGGCTGATACTTTGTTTGACATTTTTTTAAAAAAATTTGGAGTGTGCTTCTAAGGGATGAAAATGGGAAGATTGAAAATAGGAGGTTTGAAAGTAAGGTTAAAAGTTCTTGTATCCTCGCTTGGAAAGGGATAAGGAGTAAGGAACAAAAATGGAGGTGAAAATGTAATGTAAGGGGTTCAAAACTCTAATGAAAACTATACGTATTTTAAATGGATAAAGTAATAATTATATATAAGAATATATTTTCATTTTCCTTTATTTCAATTAATGCCAAGCAAGAGGAATAAAATTTTAATTTTTAACCATCCTTTTTTTTTTTAAACCTTCTCTTTCATGTACTGCCAGGTTAAAACGTTTCCATTCTTTTTCCATCTTCATTCCCTTACCTAATTATGTGTATGCATAAATAAACTCAAGCTCTTTCTAGTTGTGAAGCCAGTGTTGGCGTTTAACGTATTGGCATGGGATTCTCTATCATGATGAAATCCGTAGTTGACTAAATACGTTAAACCAAATTCTTAACCTAATCACTTATTTGTGCGTCTTTTGTCCTATCCTTCTCTCTGCCCCCTTTCTCAGGCTGGATCAAGAGACCATATCTTTTCCTTCTATAAACTTCAGTAAGATAATTAGTTATCCTTGACCACTGAATAAAGAAACCAAACTGAGGAGGCATTTGAGCCCCAAAAAGCCATCAACTTGCTCCAGTAATGGTTTCCTGGTCATTTCGCGAGTAACTCTTACTCGGTTTTCTTGTTTGTGTTTTATTCTGAAATCTAAGGAAATAATTTGCCTCAACAAATGTCAAAGGGCACTTTCTCTGTCCTAAAGCTTAATTCGGTATGATAATTGGAGTCTGCATCACTGTCACATATGCCTTGTAGCCTTGAAAGTTGAAACTAATAAAACTATCATACAGATTATATACTTGATCCTGGAATGAATGTGTTATGAGATGTGTTAGCCTATGACTGACTTCGACTGTGCCATCTTGAAGGTCAAAAAAGCCTCTACATAAGATTGGGATGTCGTGGTGATTGGCCAAACATCAAACCTCCAGGTTGGGATCCATCAAATGAAGGTGATGCAACTCTTGGCACAGAGTAATTATGATGTCATAAGGGAGTAATATGAAAGATTTGGATTTTCTTCCCCAATTGTTCCCTCTTCTGCTTCTCCACCAAAATCTGATGGCCAAGATTGTGTTTTTCAAAATTTTTATCATTGATTGTCAGTAGCTGATAAATCTAAGGGCTCAAATTTTGGTAAAAACAAAAGAGGGAAGAATTGGTGGAGAGAATCCAAATCGGTAATATGAGGTTTTTAATGATGTGTACAAACTTATATCCAAAAAAGATGGTCTCTATGTTACTTGACTACTGTAAGAAAGTCTTTGCTTTTGAAGCTGTCCTCATTCTACTCGGCATAATACAGAAGCTTTTTTTTTTTCTCTTTCTTTTTTCTTTTCGGGGTCAAGTATGGAAGGCCGAAAGACAAGGGACTAAACAAAAATTGAAACGGGGTGTGTAAATCCCCATAGGCAAACAAACTGCTAAACTACTTGGGGGGTTGGCATAAATAACCAGACTCAAACCATGATTGAAGCCCAAATTGGTAAGGTGACCAGCACACATGTTGGCTTGCGTCTATTTTATGTTCGATTCTGACCTCCCAGTTGCTTTCAAGAATCTGCCTTTGATAACCAATGAAGGAGAATCTATTATGATATATGTGGGCTACACATGTTAAAGTATTTGTTGTGAATCAGACAACTCTCAAGTTCCTGTGGGCATGAACTGTCGTCAACGGTTGAGGAGTAAAACATGGTTAATTTCAAGTGGTAGGTGCTAAATTATTAATCGACCCAAATAGGTACGGTGGAAATGTTTAACAAGAAATTGTACGTTATTATGGTATATCCAAAGCAAACCAAATATATATATATATATATATATATAACCGAGATACTTGCGGCAGCATTACATGAATATTGAATCTTCTGAAATAAGCTAAGGGAAACAGAAACAACTTACACTAGCAAAATAAAACCTGCAACGACGGAAAACCGAGGGAAACGTAGAATTTGAATGAGGATTTGTGATTGATTTTTTGGCTACAACAATGCTATGATGGACGTAGTTAACAATGGAACACTTCACATCAAATTTACCTCAATTTTAAAATACTGATGTTAATACTTGTGAGTTATGAATTTATTGGATATGGATATTTAACATTTACCAAGTAAATATACAACATGTATTTAGAAAAAGATGAAGAGGGAATAAAAAAACAACAAACAGAAATAGAAAAAGTAAAATTTATATATATTTATATTTTTTGTGTCACCTTCTCTCTTAAAACAATACACTACCACGAAAAATCTATGACTAAATTTATTAGAAAAAAACTGATGTTTTTATTCCACCTTATCAAACCCACCCCGGTTATCACATTTTTTGCAATGTAACAGAACTCGGATGTCAAACCTAATATCCTAGTTTTGCGGTCCATATATCAGGACCTGTGTCCTGACAGACAAAAAAATTGAACGAGTGAAAATATGAAGGCCCCGTCAGTCATTTGTAGTGCGGATTCGATTCCCCTACACTTCTCAGTATGCATTTCTTTGAAAAATGATTTAGATTGTTCAGATTTGATTTGATAGTCCAGTCTAAAATTTTTTTTTTAGTTGTACAGTTAAAAAATTTATTTTATTCTACATTTTACATCTTTTAAAATAATAAAAATTTTAAAATTTTTCTTAAAAAAGAACAAATCTAATCTGGATGGCCCAAATTAAAAAGACACCCCCTACACGGAATTGGTTCGCTTTGTTGAGCCCTCAATTAAAAGTTGTGTAGTACAACTCTTTCAAAGACTAGGGTTGGTGTTAAAAACAATACAAATTGTAACAATTTAACAATTGATCCTTATTTCAAATCTAAATAAAACAATGTTAATAATTTATTTTTCAAAAAAAGTTTTCTACTACCTTATGCATGGCTTGGCCCAACATGATCTCACTGTCATTTCTTTTCTTGGCTTTAAAATTATGTTATTATTTTATTAACTCAACCTTATATTTTTGTATAGGATTCAATAAAAAATTAATTTTTTATAAAAAAAAATAACAAGTGAATTTTTTTATAATTTAATATTATATGATTAGATCTGTTAAAAAATATTATTTATATATCTTATTTTTATTGAAACTTGATAATAAATATTTAAAGTAATTTATCTAAGTTTAGCGTTTGAATAAATGACTCAAAAGACGTGGCAGCTCTACCCATTCGGCCTATTTATATGGATTTGAATGTGTTGGCTAGCCCTACACGACTAAAAGATGTAATAGCCAAATTTTTTCACTGCTAGTATTTACTTTCGTAAAGAAAATCAAAGGGGATATTGCATTCATAAATGGTTATCAAATTATTTGTAATAATATATAAATTCAAACGTTATTAACTCTGCATTTTATTTTCTGAAGTGCAGACGAGAATGATGTAAATTGCGAAATTAATAAATAAATAATTCAGGACAATAAAAGAAAGGAGAGAGAAACACCTTCCCCTAATAGATAAGAGAAACGAGTCATTTTCTCCCATAACAAGCCCCATCATAATTTTATGATCATCAACATTACAGCCTCGGTGAGTTGCGACGCTCGTGCTAAGTCAAAAGAACCTCGAGAATTATGCTAGCTACCCAATATTCATGGGTACAAATCATTTATAGACAAACTGTAATTTTTATAAGACAGGTCAATAGATTTTGGAGAAGCAGGTTGTAACTTTTAAGAGATGATTCCATTTACTTTGCTTGTTATTAACACCTCATCATTCATATATTACAGTGGATCATATTTTGTGCCCAGGCTTCATTTTAACAATCACAAAGAAAGAGCCGCTAGCACTACCACCAATGAAAACCCTCGTCTCAGAAGTTGATCAAAGCAGTTATTAAAGACAGGAAACGATACGAGAGAAAAGGGGTGAATTTCTCTAAAATTTATTCTCGTAGTTCTAGGTACAGAGACCTGTTGCTACAAAAAGAATGAATGAACTTCAAACAGGAAGCAGCAGAGAGCATTAATACGACTGATCAAATGAAGAGAAAAAAAAAAATCAAATTTACAGGGGAGTGCCTAAGCCAATTCTAACTAGTTCTAGCTTTTGAGGATAGGTTCTCCAGCCAAAGTTGGAAAAACACCTTGGCCCGACAACCCCGGAGATCACCACAGTGCAGATAGCCCAAATTGTCGGGCCTGCACAAAGAATGAAATATCTTTATCCTACGTGGTTAATATCAACTTGCCGCTGCTTCCAGAATCAATCATTTGGATTTTCCGTGTTATTAGAAAGCCCATTAGCTAAATGAAGTTAGCAGAGTCAGACTCTAGAAGGTGCTCCAGAAGTGTAGGCTAAGCCAGCATCGCCATCAATTTGTGGCAACTTCAATTCAATCTGCTCTATAAGCCCAGAAATGAAGGGCCTCGGACTTTAAGGCGCTTTGGTCCAATCTCTGTGGAAGATGGTTCCATAATGCTCTGTTGCAGCCAATCTTTCTTGTGGTGATCTCGTTGTCTACTTAAGTCCTCATTTCCTAGCTTCTTGTACCTTAGGGAAATGGGAATGCCATTACCCTTGGGATATCTTTCCCTCGTAGAACTTTCGCTATCAACTTTATGATTTGCAGAGTGACTGAATTTGTAACCTGATTCACTGGTTTTGCTGCAATCTATCGGCTGTCCACTTCTTCCTTCATCAAGGTTTTTCTTCAATCGTTTTAGTCCCTGCTCATATACATGTAACGAGTCATCATGGTCCGTTCAAATGCAAAGCAAGAATTAAATATATAATTTAGGAAGATAGAGAATGTACAAAATGTGACGCTTCAAGACTTGTTCACAGACACACACAGATAGAAAAGCCAGCAGGTATACATTAATGGACATTAAACGTATGAAATATTGACGATACCTGGTGGTCAGAATGCTTCGAAGACATCGCATCACTCCCATTTCTCCTCTCCGCCTTCAGAGAAGAAGGCCGCTTTACTCTAAATATCTCTGAATCAGAATCATCACTTTCATTATCGACAATGGGTTTCGTCTCTAATCTTTCACCCCGAGGTTTACACGAGCTGTCATGATTCCGTGGAGGGGATACTGAGGATTCACATACACTATTGGACACTCTTTCACAAAACTCTCCAGAATTAACAATGCCTAAATTAAAGTTTGCACGCCTCTCGTCCTGATTGCAGGATAAGAATAACCAGAGTCAGGAATAAACTATGGCTATTCTAATCCCGATAACAGGGAAGATGTAATCACTACCTACCGGAATGAAAATACTGATAAACCAGGTAAATAGACTTACATTTTTAGGTGCAGAAGAACTCTCAAGAGGATCTGAAAGAGAGCAAAGACTGGATGCAGCAGAAACGAAGGAAACCTCAGACACTTCGGGTTTGTGATATTCTGATCCTGAGCAATGTCTCAAAGCCCATTGACTTTGAATAGCACACTCTTGAATATTTATTGAGTGATCTGAGCCTGTGTAAAATTCAATAACAGGATCAAATTTTATCTCACAGTAAGGGGTATATCCATCGGCCTCGGCTCGCTGAAACATATTTGACAAGGGATATGAATACATGTTATTGTCAGCCTTGGTCTGCTTAATTATCTCATCCAATATTCCATCTTCCTGCTCAAACCTCTTGGCGGCAGCTTCCATATCTTCAATATTCTCCCTCAAGTGAAGGGTGTGTTTGCTCCCACATGTGAAGTCAAGAGATTCGATATCTGGATTATTAAAATTTAAAAACCTTAAAAATTGATAATATTGAAACATAAAACCAGCACATATGACAATCAATCAAATCAAAAAGTCTTTAATCATATTTGATTGCAAATTTTTCAGAATAAAGATATGGTTTTCTCTTTTTTATGCTATAGAATATGGAAGAAGCAATTGACTAATGATACGACTACCAAACATATCCCATGTAATCAGGTTCAAAAATGACAATTAATAGCATTGACTATTGAGCAAAGCATACCATGGCGAAGGCACACTGGATGCATGTGACAGTCACAGTCAACATAAGCTACATAACAGTCACGTTTACAAAGACTACAGAGAATTGTGCCATGGGAGTGTGAAGAAACATTTGTGCACGCCCTTGATTTCATTAAGAACCAGCGAGCACAATGCTGGAAGCGCATCAAACTAACAAAAGAAATCTTGATGCTATCATGAGACATCAAGTCTGCAGAAGGAAAGTCTGAATCTTCAAGTTCTAAGCTCGTATAGAGAAGCATTGCTTCTTTGCATAGAAGTTCTTCGTGCGGTAGCAGAGGAACCCTGTTAAGATGTGCATATCGCCTGCTAGCAATGGCCCCTAAAGGGAACCAATCACCAATGGCAAAATTCACTGCTTCTCCACAGTTAAAACCTAAAATGCGAAGGACAGAAAAAGAAACATAACATTACTTTTGGGTATTTCACATACGGTAATTGGGTGGGAGCAGGGAGTGGGACAATTACTTACTGAAACTTAACTGTATTTAGAGGTGCAAAATCTTACCATGACTAAAGCCAGCATGATATGCTCTAGGAAAGGTAATTATAAACTCCCCTGGCTTTTGAACAGCTTTGTAGACAGGGACTTCATGTTCCAACAAAATATTTGGAGGAAACAGAGTTGTTTTCCCCAGGAGAACATCAAAGGCTCCATCTTCCCCTTCACTTGACAGAATATCATTAGTATACACATGTTCTCTCACCACCCTTTCAAATTCCAAAGCTACATGACCTGGAATGCCGTACCAAGTTTTTGATGCCCCACAGTGATGATAATTAATACTGCCAAAACAATATAAGTATCATTAAATAAACATATAAAGCAAAGATTCTTGGTTAGCCGAATTTATCATAAAAATAAGTAACATTTACCTGTACAAATAATGATCCTCCACATGCCAAGCAAACATACTAAACAGCATTCCAATGTAGAGCATGGGTTCCGTTACTCCCTGAAATAAACCTGATATGTCATGTGGGGAAGTATAGTACAAAAATTCAGTTTGATAAAAAGAAAATAAATACCATACAGGAATTACTGTTTCCAAGAGCCGCAAAATGGACTTGGGCAACCGTGAAAGCTTCTGAGATCATGGATAAAGGTGTTTATGAGTTAGCTAATGAAGATCCCAGATAACAGTTCAAAAGAATAAGCAGAAAATTTTTCTAATTAGAGATATTATTATAATAAACACCTTCAAATTCCATTTGCTGCTCCCAAGCTGATCGGTGGGAGAAGCTGAAAAGGCACTACCATCAACGTCACATGCATATTCGACCGTTTCCATCTTTCCATAGCTAATTTCGTGCCAAAACTCCTTTTCCAAAAACGTGGCAGGAAGACATCCAGCACTGCAATATCTACGCGCAAAACCCTTGTTCGCCATTTTTTCAAAATCTCGAAATGTATAATTTCTGAATGAATTAAAATTGTATTAAAAACTAAAATAGATAAGATAATTGAAGTTAGAAACATATATAGAAAGAAAACTCACCTTCCACTCATGAAAAACGTGACTTTGTCTTCAGTATCCCACTCAGCAAGGCGAAGTGGCTGTACTCTAGTCGCAAACTTAAATCCTGCTTTCTCCTTCATTAACACAACTCCAGCAGGAACAGAAGCACACAAAGGAGAAATAATCTTGCATATACCTGGAATTTGCCGCATATTCAAATGGAGAAGAGTTAGGTCACAATTCTATCACTATATTGGTTCATCATAAAGCAAATGTCTGATTTCTGAAGATGCATGAAATAGTTGAGGAATCCCCACTGTAAAGTGACATACAACAAGTCCATAAGCTTTTAGCCACCCGTCACGAACTATTGCAGCGGCCAAATTATGCAGTATATATACAGAATTCCCAAAAAAAAAAATAGATGTTGAGAATCTTCAATATAAATAATCACCAGCTTGTGTGTAGAGGGGGGAAAATTAAAAAGTCAGATCAAAGGGCTTCCTCTATAATGAACACCAGAACCACATCATCATAAACCACAATTTTATCAACAAATCAGGGACTTCCCAAAAATGTACAGTTTACACCGAAAAATAAAAGACGAGCAAATTCGTCAATAAAGACATATTAAGGCCATAACTTCCTCTATATGTGGCAGTTTGCAGCATACTCGTCCTCATCAACAATGGTGACCTCCTTTCTTAAATACAAACAGTTCACACAAACCCCCCCCCCCCCACCCCAACAAAAAGTAGGTCTTAAGAAGCGACTCAATTAGTGCAATGTCTTGTCTCGTGCATCTTTGAGTGCCCTTGTTTACTACTATCAACTTAAAATGAATTCAGTGTAGAACAAGATTCAACAGATCATACCATAATTTGAAGCTTCGGGAGTTATCTTCTGCAAATAAACCAAAGGGTCCTCAAATTCCTCTTTTGTTGGGTAGTACACAGGACACTCTGGAATTTTTTCAGTCCATTCTAGATCACTCATGTCAAACTTATCCACCTTCCGCTTCGAAAAGGCATCTGCATTACCATGCAATCTCATACCACATGATGACGAAGCTCTTAAAGCATCTCCTCCACTTCTGGTCATCATATTAGCAACACTTGTCTTGGTGCCAGTATCAGATTTTCCTCGCTGAACCCTTTTATGCTTCAAAGATTCTAATACATTTCTAGCTCCCTTGGGCAAATAAGCCCTTCCTTCCACCTGGTAGATGTTTCATCATTTAACATTCAGATTAGAAATCATCATTTGACGTGCAGATTAGAAGTTATATAAATGGAAGAACAAATTTAAAAATATAAGACAGTAGCAAAAGCCAAGTAATGTCAATAAATTGTGAACATAAAAGTGCAATGTCACTCAATGAACTGACTCAAGAATATAAATAATTAGCACCACGGGAATTCTGAACTAAGGTGCAAGAAGTACAGCAAAACTTTGCCCTGTCATTCTCCATGAAATAAACCATAATTGCGAAGCAAGCATCAACTCACTCACAGTTGGAAAAGAATGTATATAAATGGAGAGAAAAAAAAGAAGCACTTTGAAGACAAACACTATAAAATAAGTAACCCCCAAAACAGGAAAAAACAAAAAAGGTCCCCAAATGAAAGCGATATTCTTCGGTATGGTACCATTGGAGTCAATGTATAGATTACCACCGCATATCACTACCACGCGTCAAAGTCATAAAACAGGTATCGGCAACGTCAAAAAGCATCCTGAGCCAAACTTAAGCCACCTCCTTCAGAAAACTGATCGATTACCGCTAAGACAACAAAAATTGATCCACCCACTGGATAACTACGACTTCGCCGACTTTGAGGTTTCCATCGAAGAACGTTTCGATTTTATCCAAATTAAGCAAACTCGACAGGGTCAAACGAAAATTCTACCATGGAAACATTCAACAAAAGCGTGCGCGGAAATATGAACAGTTTCCCCTTTCCAACATCATTATTTTCTAACTTAACATAAGCCAATCAAACAGAAGATATTATTAAACATCTAAACCAAATACAATGAATCATGAAATTTTTCCAGAAAATAAGACAGAGACCAAGAAAGAAAGTGATTAAACCTTCTAAATTCCTTTTCTAGAAAGAGGAGGAAAATGAACCGAAACAGCTCCAGTAGAATTTTTTCAAAAACAAATCTTCATATACGAGCCCTGGGTAAGTTATAAGAGGAAAAAAAATCGACTCTTGCAAAATGCACCTTAAGCATCAGTTTAGAACGCAGATTATATCAAACTCTGAAAAGGCTGAAACAATATAGCCAGGTTAATATGTGTGATAATCACCATTCAGGCTAAAAAAATGTGAAAAATCATGTAAAAACTGTAAAAAAGGCGTAACTATGGCGGAGATCTGAGAGATGAATCAGAAGAACATACATTTTGCAGAGACTTTGAAGCACTATTTAATTATGAACTAGACTACAACATGGAGGAAAAGTAGAGAAAGCATGATTGACCTACCATTTCATTTCGAGGTCGCTCCCTGTAGGCCTCCGTGCTCTCTCACTTGGTCAAGAAATCACAAAAACATTCACAGAACTGAGTCCAAATCCTAGAGCCAAACCCTAGATCACGATCCTGGATTTTACAGATTAAAAGCGAGCCTTCAGCAACAACCAGACTCGCCACATTCTCGCAGAACGCCGAGCACAAGGCTGAAACCAGGCCACAGAGAGATCCAACGCCTACTACGACAACCAAAGCAAATTATGTGGAAATACTAACATGTCAATCGGAAAGTGGCAACCAGCTTCCTCAGGAGTCACAGAACAGGGTATCCGGGAACGGTGGTGGTTTTCCGGTGGAAGAAGAGGTTTTCCGGCGAGGTATGAAACGGGGAGAAATAGTGGAGGAGGAAAGAGAGGAAATGAATGCTTAGAAAACCGAAAAAGAGGAAGGAAGGGATAATTTATAGTTTTATACTGAAAAATATTAACGCTTTATTAGCTCTGAAAACCAAAAAACAATTTGACTTTTAAAATTTATTTCCGTTTAGAAAAAAAGAACTAAAATTAGATAACAGAGAGAAGAAATGTGAGCCGAATTGGTGGTTGTTACTTGTTAGGTGGTTCAACTAAAATACTTGCCGTCCAAAACGCGTTTCTTTGCCCTCTCGCGTTTCTCCGTTTCGGTCTTTATGACGGAATTACCGTTAAAACTCGCAGGATTTATTGGCGGGTATAAAAAATTAAAGTACTGGTATTATTATTTTCAGGTTTTCAGCGAGTAGAAGGGCATTTTGGTAAATTAATGCAAGGATGGTGTTATCGATGAGGTCTGGTTCTGGTTTCTGTTGCGGTCAGAGAAAAGTAAGTAGCAGGAAAGGTGGAATTATCACGTGCAACACGACAGAGTTTGATTATTTACATAAGGTTGAAATCCAACCGTTCATCCTCTCTGATGGAATATTAAACCGAAAAAGATTACGAAGGGCTCTGGAATCTGAAATTCTCTGTGCGTGTGCACTTTTTCGGTTGAACTACCGATCTGTACAGGATAACTCTCACCTACCTTCCAGTTAGTTAGGCTTCTCAACGAAAATACGACTCTATCCTCGTTCGGTTCAATCTGGTCGTCTGAAGAAACAAGGGCATTTCTGACATTACCGTCCCATGAGCGAAGTCACTTCCGTAATGTAAGTGAACTACCACGATGCGTGACCGAACGTAATTCCAAGGGACAAGTTGGAGTCGACACGTGGAGAACTGTTCTGAGCTGGAGATACACGTGGCATGGGACAGAGCAATGGTTTCGCGGATTTTCTATATTACCTGCGGGTGGTCAAAGAAATTGAATCTTCCGCGTTTAGCAAATAATCAAAGAGATAAAAAGAAAATAAAGAATAAGTAAAAAAAGGAAAATTGAGTTTTACATATATATTTTTGTGTTACTTTTTCCCTTAAACAGTGTATAGCCATACCCAAAAAAAGAAAAAAAAAATACAATCCGTGGTCATAAGTGGTGGCCAGGACACAAATAGCTGGCGGTTAGAGATGGGACTCACGGGAAGACCCCCGTTGCTACAGGCAATAAGGCAAGTGGGTAATGGAAGTTTCTTATTGTAACGCTAAAAACCACCAGCGGTTACCGGTGGGGAAGTTCTCTCTCCTCTTCTGATTGGTTGGTTTGTGGCGTTTGAGTTTTTTGTTATGCGGAGGTTGGGGGCTAATGATTAGGTTTCTGTTTTGAAGGGTCAATTCAGCGGCTTGGCTTTGAAAGCTTAGTAGGTCAACTTCAAGTCTTGAACCACACAATCTGGTCTTGTAATGGTCACGGCTTGGCTTACTCGGCTCGGCCCAAACTAGAATTTTTCTTTCGAATTTTGATTTGCAGACCATGAGGTGACAAAATACTGCTTTTTTTAATAATTCGAGTAACTGTAAACAATAAATGCACCTGTGGGTAAACGAAGATTTGCGGCCTTGCGTGTAAGCTCACGTTGTGGATACTCGCTTCGGAATAGATACAGCTGTCCGAGGGAGGGGTATTATAGTAATTGTGTGGGGCCAGGCTGGATGTGGTTTGGGTAAGTCACAGACTGAGGGGGAAGAGTAAGTATGAAGATTCTGTTTCTGGAACGTTCTGGAATTGACAAAAATGCCTGATGAGCAGTGGGAATTCACTTAAATACCTTTCGCTTTTGAAGTATGCGTACGTTTTTTTGTGTGACTACAACATGTCCCTTTCTTTGGACCACTTCATAACCAGCCTCTATCTCTCTCTCTCTGTACTAACTCACAAGCAAAATTTACAAAAAGGATTTAATTAAATATATGTATCAACAAAATTGGCTTAATTGATCCCATCGAATTTAGAAAATTCATAATTAAATTTCAATAATTTAATCTTTAAAAACTAACATAAGTAGATTTTGATTTATTATAATGTGTATGAAGATTATCTTATGGTTTCTATCACTACGTTAACATTTTAAAATTTTGATAAATATTATTAACTGCATTGTCTTATTTACAAATCAGAATTTTTTTTTTAAATTTTTGTAACGCATATATGATGCCTATCAACTGAGAAAGTAATTTTATGTGAGAGGTAAAAAAAATTATCATATTTACATTACAAATTTATAATTAAATAGAATTATTAAAATAGGTTGAATCCATCACATATCCTATTTTACTTATTAAAATGATAAATTAGGTTTAGATTTCACCGACCCATATAATTCTATGATTATGTTAGTCTAGTTCAGTTAACTCACGGGTTAAGAAAGTCAACCCATATAATGCATAGGTTGGTCTTTTTTTTTTTTACTAATTCTAATAATATAAAGAATTAAGATGATATTTTAACTATGATTATAGCAACTGATTTTTGAAAAAAAAAAATCAAATTCTTTTGGTTAAAATGTTTAACAAATTTTATGACTTATTTTATTTTGCTTTAATTATTTAATAAAACTTGAACTAATTAAATAGTTTCATTGTTGAAATTTAAAGAAGTTGTTTGAATTTTTAAAATCTAAATTTACTTATTTGAATAAATATTTATACTTTAAAAAATATTTATTACTATAATAAATACTATTTATTTTTTAATTTTTTATGGGTTCGGTTAAAATTTTTGACTTATTTAAATAAATCAATCAATACAATTCCACGCATTTAAATCAAAATTCATGACATCAGTTAGTCTTTTTCAACAACTTTATGATCAAAATTAATGTTAAAATCATTATAGACGTGCAATTAATATATTTTTTATTTTTGGATTAATATTTATATTATTTTGAATTATTCATTTATGACTTAAATATTTTTTTTTTCATATATATATATATATATATGTATAGGGTGGGGTGTGGGGGGTTGGGAGAGAGTAGTTAATGGGAATTATGATGGCACATTAATGAAGGGTAGCAGCAAAAGTAAAAAGAAGGAAGAAGGTGGAAATGGTTAGGCTAACTTTTGGAAGTGTCTATTTCCAAAGCACCTATTATCTGGGAGGTTAATAAATGACTCGAAGTGGTGTGTATGAGGCTATACGGTCGCAATGGTCAAACCATGAAGTGGCTCATTAAAAAGCACAAAATTGGGAAATTTTGGAAAAGGGTATTGTTTGAAATGTAGACCCCATCATTTTTTACTTTGCCTGAAATTTAGATTACCCTCTCTCTTTCTTATAGTTTAATTTAAAGACAAAATTTAAATTAAAAAAAAAAAGGGGAAAGTAGAGGACCCTTCATTATTGATATGTTGCCATCAAGGCTAGTTTGCATGCATCCAAATTAAAATAAAATAAAAAGGACGAAAATGATGAAGGAAAGAGAAGGTATAGATTTTCAACGGATGAGGAAAAGAGAGATTTAGAACATGAATGAACAGATGGCAGCAAGAAGAGGGAAGCATTAATTGGCACATGCATTATTGACTGGGGTTGCTAACTTACTACGTGCAATCCAGCGCAGGCTTGTTGACTATCTTAATCGGCTAAGTTATTTTTAGGTGGCTCTCAGCCAATTGAGCTGACTTTTATGATTTAATTAAAAAGTGAATTATTAAGACTTTTTGTTCAACTTATATAATTTTTTTAATTTATTTTTAAAATGTAAACAAACTTTTTATGAAATAATAAATTATTTCATAATTTTGTCTAATTTTAATTTTTTTAATTAAAATATCCTTTATTAATTTTAAATATATATATTAACTAAAAAAATCTTAAATAGAGAATATTTTGATTAAAAACATTTAAAATTAGACTAAACTGTATGGTAATTTTTTATTTTAGGAGAATTTTATACAAAAGAAATATGTGTAATTTCAATAAAACTCATAGCAAATTTATGTAATTTACTCTTAATTCACTTATATTTAATATTTTTTTAAAAATTATTGTTTGCTTGACATTTAATATATGTTAGTACATTTTTTTAATCTACTTTTTTATAAATAACTTAATTTTCTACACAATATGTGTTTCTTTTAAAAAATGAAATTATTTAATTATTTTTATTATTATATTAAAAATAATATTACAATATTACAATGGAACTTAATAACAATTTAGTTCCATTTATTGTTATATTAATAATAAAATTATAACATGATGTTGTATAAAAATTTAATTTCATTAACAGAGAATAATTAATTTTTTATAACATATATTTAATATCAAGAGTTGAATAATATTTATGAAATAATAAATATTAAAATATAATTTAATTAAATCTACAAAAAATTAATATAATTTATTTAAACAAATATATATAGGTAGCACCAGATCACATGTCACAACTGACAAGGAATGTTAAGACTTAATTGGGCTATGGGTATCGTTTGAAAATCTAAACCCTAATTGTGAAAGACACCAAGATATATGTTGTTAGATGTGAAATAGTTGCTCAGTCGTGAAAATAGATTGAGAGGAAGAAGACAATTGGATCAAACCAATTCTAATAATCAATCATTCAGATTTCCTGTCACGTTTTGATTGGCTGATTATTGCTCAAGGAATCTTTGCTTATTTAATTAACAATAAAACCCAATTAATTAATTTACTCTCACAATTGGCACGACCATGAGCATAACCCATTTTATATAAATTGCTCAATCATGCAGCCTTATTATAAAATATAGTACAACTTTATTTTACCTACTATTCCCTCACCCATTATTATTAAAAAAAAAGAAAAAAAACAAGAGTTATCCAATTAGAAGCACCAACCCATCAATCAGTTGAACCACATATTCATATTAGAATCTAATCGGTAGCATTCGGTATCTCACATATCAGAGACTTTATACAAAAAATTCAAATATTGTAAATTTAGGTAATGTACGGAAGAAACGGGTCCAGAGAATCTATAAATGGAAGTTCATTTTCAACAATTTTGTAGTATTAGTATGTAAACTAATTTAGTTATTTTATCAAATTCATATAATTTAATCTTAAATTATAGTGATATTAGATTTTAGTTTTAAACAAAAATTATCTATTTATCAAAATAGGAGTATTCTTAGAAGCATGGTTGCATCAAGGGATTTTAGTGGTCCTAATTAGAGATACGTTGATGCCTCTGGCTAGCTTGGGAGAACAGAGACGCATCACGTGGACATGGTGTCGCATAGAGAGGTTGAGAGATCTCAGCTTTTTAGGCCTTTTATCTCTTATTAATATTGTACTTAAATGATAAAGGATAGTGCTTTTATTTTGAAAATTACGAAGGAATAAGAAAAAGATATCATTTCTAAAGAATTGATGATACTGATCTGAAAAAGGTTGGACGAACACCAATATCCCCCCGTAACAATGAGGTTTAAATTTTGAAACGATGCCTTTATAGAAAGGAAGGTACATATGTCATGTTGTAAGTTCCAATTTATTTATGTCTATATCAATGTTTTTAAAAAGTCATGTGCCAATGTGCCAAACTGATTTTATGGTATATAGTTAATGGAATTAATAAATTCCAATTGTATTATTTAAATATTTTTTTAAGGACAAATTTTCTTTTAAAGAAGAAATAAGTTAACCATTTGGATTTTTACTTTAACCCTTTGTTATAAGTTTTTTTATTTTATTGTTATTGTCACCTGTTATGTGCTAACATCATCATTGAATAATATTATGGGCTACATTTGAACTGAAATAAATATTTTCGTATTGAAACAAAGACCATGAAACAATTCACTTAAATAGAGAAAAAAGTAATGTAGGTTAGACAAAGGACATAGACTTGAATGGTCCAATAATAAAAGGTTAAACATTATAGTTAGTTGGCATATATAAAAATACAATATATGGTCCATTTTTTGCTTTTTTTTTTTTTTTTTTTTGATAAAGAAAGGTAATGAAAGTGATTAGAATGCAAAGTCTCACGAATCAACAAGAAAGATGGGTGCTGCATAAATAAGAGGCACCGCTAATGATGCCTCTATTTGGTAGGGCTTGAATGTTGCGGATAATATATATATATTTGTCCCATCATCTTTAAAATAATGAAAAAGATATAAAAATTAATGAATAATATATGGGTAACCAATAAAATTTTACGTATATTATAGGAAAAAGTAGCTCATAATCATAGGCTAGAGCAGGAAGGTTATAATAATAAGCTGTTACCTCATCATTTGGTCGAAGGCAAATCAAGATGAAAATCCTCAAAGACAATAATTCATAAGAGTTTTAAAATTAACAAAAATGGTGTCTTTGTCTAGAGCGTATTATACCATTGACCTCATTACTTGAAAAGCTAAAGTATATATATAGTAAACTTCCATTGAGATTAGATACTAGTGTTTTTTTTTCTTTTAATGACTCATTGGTATTAATACTAGGCTTCGTTTATCTCATGGGAAAATGAATTTTTATGGAAACCATAAAAAAAATTGTTATTCATTACATTAGAAATATCACTATGCAAATATTTTATAGTAAATTATACAAATTTTTCTTCAATTTTACTGAAACTATATTTATCTTTATTTTATTTTTAAAATATATACAAACCTATTCTAAAATAAAAAAATTACTCTATATTTTAATCTAATTTTAATTTTTTTACTAAAATACCCATTATTAACCCAAATACATATTTTTAACTAAAAAAATTAAATAAAAATTATTTTTGTAAAAAAATTTAAAATTAAACTAAAAGATAACTTTTGATTTCAAGTAAGGATTGTGTATTTTGAAAATAAAGGACAAATCTATATAATTTCAGCAAAATTCTAAAAATATTTGTATAATTTACTCAATTTTTTTATTTGGGTATAAACATAATCTATGATGAGTTCTAATGATAATATTGGCTTATGGTAAGTGACAATAGTAACAACAATAAGCTTATAACTATGGGCTAAAATAAAAAAGAAAATGATTTTTTTTACTTATTTTCAAGAAAGTTTTTGCTTAATAAATTAAAGAAAAATCAAGATTGGTGAAAAGATGTTTTCAATTTTGTTTTACAAAACATCTTTTTTTTTCTTTTGTAGAAAGCTTTCCTACAAAATAAACGGATCCTAGTATATAAATTTAACGGTAATAGATTTAGCTAGTTAATTTGTATGAAGAATCAACATCCTTTAAACTTCTGTACGGTCTTGCCTAACGCGTGTATTGTTTTTGGGGAAGAAAATGGAAAATAAAAATAATAAATATTTACGCAAATAAAAATGTTTGTTGCTTCAATGATTGGTATTAGATTATAGTTAATTAGTTATATAGGATAATGTACTTTGCATGCAGTTGTCTTGATCAAAAGGAGGAAGCTAGGGATCATCATCCAAATGGTCACATGCCCATAGAAATGCCAAAACCAGAATTTTTCAATATTTGAGGATTGAGACAGATAGAACTCCCAAACTTTAAGAAAGAGGTCAACTAATACAGAGCTATTTGATGCACGCAAGTAGCAATCAATGTATTAATTAGGTAATATATATATATATATCTCAACATTTAATAAGGGGGAATTGACTTAAGTCCCATGTGCAGAATAAGTTAGGATATTATTAAGAGACATTTTTCAATTAAAAAAATTCTGGTATTGATTATTATTTATCTATGGACTAATTAATGACTATGGATTAAAATAGAAGGGGGAAAAGTAGAAATGGGAAATTCCTGAAAACCCCAGAAGAGGAAATTAAAGAGATATATCATTTTCAAAGTGGGAAAGTGGAGAAACCTCATTTTCAATAAAGATATCTCAAAATTTGCTATTTTTTGTTGTTCTAGGATTCACCTGTATTTTGCATGCTATGGAGTACAAAGTACATGGTTTTTGAAAGCGATAAGAAGAATTCGACCACGTTGGCTTTCACTCAAGAGCTAATAGCAGACACGTAAAAAGCTGGATAGCAGGCTTTCCTTACCCAGATCGGTCTTCTTCTCTGACCTTAAAAAGAAAAAAAAAAAATCCGAGCCATTAATTCATTCTGCCCTCCACAATATTGAAATCAAAAGCCTTTGTGGTGGAAAAGATCCATTCATCTACCAAACAAAAAACTTTTCTAGCCACCATTTTTCAGCCGTGTAAGGATTCTCAATTTTTTATCCAATCAATTTTTTGTTAATTATGTGAAAGAGAGAAAGAAAGAGAGAAATCAAGAAAATCTTTATCTTTTGAGTTCACACACCTACCAAAATTTTCAATTTTTTAGAATGAATCTTTCCATTTTTTATTTTTTAATTTTCTGTTAATTTAGAAAAATAAGGAGAGAGGATCAAGGAAAAGGATGAGAAAATATATAAGACTGACTCAATGGATTCCACTTGCTCTTTCTTTTTTTCTCTCCAAATTGATAAGAAATTTAAAAAAATTTTGAGAAGATTTAAATCCCAAATTTTTACAACTTAAAACTAGAGTTTGAATTTTTTATAATCATAATTTAATTATATATAATGCAGGCGAAAAAGTAGAAAGAATAGAAGAATAGAATAAATGAATATAAAAAGAAAAAGTAGGACGTTATATAATTGCAAAAAATACAATTTCTAAAAGCTATCCCCTCAGTTTTGGCCAAAAAAAAATGCTATCCCCTTATTTTAGTTTCTCCTTGTACATTTAAGCCACATTTCTAAACTTTAGCATCTCCTCCATACATAAAATTACGTTTTTTTTTATTAGACTTAAATATATTTTTTTAACTCTCTAGTATTGTAAAAATTTTACTTTGATATCTCTGTTTTTAATCCAATTAATGTGGCCTTTTAACAATTAAAAATAATACAATTAAATTACTTCATCTTATTTTTGTTATTGTGATGATAAATTGTTTACGTGAATGTGATTTAGACCATTAATCAGATGAGATTATGCTTTAGCCACAAGACCATCCTTTCTCAATTTATAATTTTCCTTTCAAATTTCAATAAAATTTAGAGTAATTTTACATAATTATTTATCATTTAAAGAATACATACGACCCAAATCACATTCATACATGTGAGCTAACCATAACTTTATCATTTTCTGTTATCACAGAAATAGAGTTAAGACAAAAAGATCTAATTATATTATTTTTAAACATTCAAAAATAACTTTGACCCAATTAAAATCAAAAGGCTCAAACTAAAAATTTTACAATATTAGACGAACTAAAAATACTTGTTATAAAATTTATTATAAAGTTCAATAAAGGGAAAAATAATTAGAAAGACGCGTTGGACTTAGAAGATGGTCACACAACATGAGTTCAGATTTTCCAAATGTTGCTGTGTAAAATTTTTTTATAAAGTTCAAAGAGAGATAGGACAAGGTGTAGGGTCTAGGCTTTATTACAATTTCTAATATTAGAAGTTTTTAATATTTGATTTCTAATATTAGAAGTTTTTAATATTTAACTTCACATTCTATTTTTATTTCTTTCTAACTTTACAAAAAAGAAATTTACATATGGAACTTTGGAGGACATAGCAGTGATGGAAAAGGATTGAGTAAATTACATAGATTTTTATTTTATTTTATTAAAATTACATAAATTTTTTTTAGCTATTTTTAAAATATATACAAACTTTTTTCTGAGACAGTATTAGTCTAATTTTTAACTTTTTTTTAACCAAAATCCTTATATTTAATTTTTTTTAGTTCAAAAAATATATTTAGGTTAATTAAGATATTTTAGTTAAAAATTTAAAATTAAACTAAAGTATATAATAATTTTTTTTTATTTTAAAAAGTATGTATATATTTTAAAAGTAAAAAAATATACATAATTTTAATAAAATTTAAGAGAAATATGTATAATTTACTGAAAAGAATTCACAGTTGGGGGAAGATTTTGGTTTATGTCCATGGAGGGAGGAAGAAAGATGAATGGGAAAGGAAGACACCGCGTAAGGGAGGCTAAAAAGGAAAAGCAGAGGTCAACTTTTGCACTTTAATATTTGCGGGGTTCATAATGTAAGAACCACATTTGGTAGTGAGAGCCACGGTGTTTACACACTCACAATACCCTATCATTGGATGCCACGTCTGAAAATATATATAAAATAAATAAAATAAAATGAAACAAAAGGTACTTCATTTTTTCTTCTTTTTTTCACACTTTGCTGCACTTTTACTTGCCCCCACTTGTTTTATTCCATGGAATCAATTATTTGCAATTCATGGTGGTGTTATTCTGTGGGCTTTATGGGCCCAAATTTTGAGGTCCAATTTGATCCGGCATTGCTCCACGTAGGATTTCCACTGTCGTTTTGCCTGCCGGGTTCCTTCTTTTCGAATCCCCTGCTTCACATTTTGATTCTTATGCTCACCCATTTCATGGATTCCTCATTCCTCAACAATGCCGGCTTTTCACCTATCCATTCTTGAAAATTCCCTTCCTGGTCAACCATACTCTCTCCACTTCCACTACTTGTCCTTCAACCCACTCATTCTCCTCATTTTTCATTCCATTTTTCTAAAAAAATTCATTACCAGTTCCATTGTTTATACATTAATAAATTTCAATATATATTCCTGAAAATTATATTTAAATTTAAGATTAATTATTTTGATTTTATATAATTTACACATTTAAAATTTTCATGGTAGTCAACTCAGCAAATGTTTTTGTTTTTGTTTTGGCATCAAAACTTAAATAGATAATCAGCTCATTATTTTGGGGGGCAAAATTAATTTACAAAGGTGAGAAGGGCAATAAAATATGAATCTTGACTTCGTAAGAGTTTAGCATATGTAAATGTGAGTTAGTGTGAAGATGAAAAAAAAAAGATCTCACACATACAATTGATTGTGATAGTGTAAGAATAACATAATTTTATTACTATTGTTTCTTGAAAAGAAGAATCATGAATTTTCATACGCTGTGAGAAATTGCAGTCATACAAGTCAGTAAAATAATTGGAATGGGGGGGTGAAAGTGTGATCCACGAGGGATTTAATAAATAGTCTCAATCATATGCCATTTGTCGCCTGAATGTGATTAGTTGTGTTTGAAAACAAGCGATTCTTGACTTGAATAAAGAGGTTAAGAATGTTTGGTCTTCAACTAGCTTAGATATTGGTCCAAACACCTCTATTTCAGAAAGTGACCATGTTATTATGTTTGGCAAAGACTATGTCTATTGATCTATCCATGACTTGGACCCCATCCATCCATCTTTTTTCCTTTCTTCTGGTTTCTGTTGAATTAGTCAAAATCAAAATGACAACTACTCAAACGCTGCCCTTAATTAAATATTATGCCTTTGTGTTGTCGTTGGACCATTCCCAATACCATAGCTACTCATTGCCATTCAGAGAATCTTCTGCTTTTGATGTCGTTTTTTCGTTGAAGACGTTCAGACTCAATTATCTTCCTCATCGTTGTTGTGGGCAGATAGAAAGAATCTTGGTCAAACTTCAATACCTGCCTTTTTGTGTTCATCCTTTAGATTATTTTCTTTCTGCTGTCTGTCTCCTCCCACCTTCATAATTTCATCAAAAGATTTTAGCTTCGTGCCTCGAACTTGTAAAACATTTGACTATGTTTGTGTTAGCACTAAAATTTATGGGAAAATAATTAATGGTTATATAGTGGTTAGATCTTGTCAAGTATTATTTACTAAAAAATTCTAAAAATGCAGCCGAAAATCAAAATGCTATCTAAATCCTTAAATAGCTAAATTCACCTCATCAGTTAATAACTCATGTCAATAAAAAAGAAAGTGCAGATATGGCATAATAGCGACTATCAAAAGCACTTAGTCATGATTTTCATTCTTAAGCTAACCATTGAGTATGTCAAACATAATTGATGGAATGACTTAGTAGAAAGCATACTAATACAAGAGCTATTATAAATTAAGAGCAAGAACTATCATGCAACACACACACAATTTTTTTAAGAAATTTTTGCTCTACATTTCTTTTAAATTTCAATCATTTATTAGATTTATTTATAATTTTCTTTATAACTTTTTTTTAATCATTTTCAATCCAATTTCTATTGAGATTATAATCAAATTTTTTAAATGAAAATTTTTATTATCAATTTCAAAGTTTGTATATTTTATTTCAATAGAATTAATCACTTATTTCATTTTATAAGATTTTCTTATCTTCACACTTACATTTGACTGTCGATTTAATATGAGGCTTAGTTATATTTATGATCTCAAGGGATTCTTCTTTTAAAAAATTAGGTGTTTTCTCTTGCAAAATGTAAGGATTTAGAAAATATTTCTATGAATGTTACAAGAAAAAAAATTCAAAAAAAAAGTGAATAAACAATGTTTATAGGAATATGTACTAACATAAATAGTACATAGACAGTTTAGCATGTAATCTCGTAAAAATATGGTTACACCACTATATATATATATATATATATTTATGTCCTATTTTCTCACTCTCTCTTTGAAAACAAAAAAACTAAAGAATTGGTTTTTAAATCACATCAACTCATCAACCAATTTTCAATCCAAAAAATACACTAACAATTTGTCTACTACTACTAAGTACAAATCTATGACCATTTCCTTTGCTAAATTAAAAAACGGAACTTCAAACTTTGAGAAACATTTAGCCAACTAGACCCTAGGAATTCACTATGTGTCCTCATTAAGAGCGGATTTGTGAAGCCTTGACATGTTGAAGTTGTAAAAGCAAATTAATAAACCTAAGTATTAGTAATTAAATTCTTTAATGAAAGTACAATAAGTGGAAAAAGTTTGTTAAAAGATTCAATTATATATATATATATATATAATATTAAGTTATAAAAAATATTTATTTATCATATTTTATTAAAAAACTTAATAACAGATTTAAAAATTGTGCCTAAATTTTGTCAAAGCAAATTTGCTCAAGGGAACTAAAATCTCACATGATAAAGTATTAGATATAATCATTTTATAAAAGATTATATGGAAACATACCAAAGGTAAAATTTTAATAGACTTGTATATCACTTTATAGTTATTTTGATTTATGCACCTTTTATAGACTAAATGTGCGTAAAATTTTTTCATGATGTATAATGAAAAATAAACGATAATATTAAACTGAGAATTCTTATTAAGTTATATTAACGAGGATAACATTTAATTACAAACAAGGAACACGAGAATCTCAACTCCAATTTTTTTTATTGGGAATTAATAAGCTGAATAATTTAAAAAACAAAAAGATCAATAGTCACTCACAAAGTAGGATACATTATTATCATTATTAACTTTTTGTTCTGGACTTGTAGCTTTATTTTATTTTATTTTAAATGAAAATAATAAAAGCAGAAGGGAAGAGCAGCGAGGCTTGGTGCATGACATGTGACTTGGACTCATGGTCGTAAAAGCATAATAGAAATAGGATATCAGGGCGCAAATAATGATGATTATAAAAAGATTATACTTAAGTATAATTTTTAAAAAAGTTATGCTTTTGATTATTATAGTTTTGTTTAATTTTTAATTTAATCTCTATAGTTTAAAATTTATAATTGGAGCCTTGCAGTTTATAAATTTTTTTTTTATATAATAGCTACTATTAAAATTTTGTTAAATTTTATTGATGTAATTAATTATATATTGTGTTGGCACTCTACATATGTATAATTTGAATTATCAAATGAGCTAAAAATATAGGTAGCAAAATAAAATTTACTCATATATATAGCAAAATATTGATAAAAATATAATGAAGAGAACTAAATGAAAACTTTTTTAAATTATGAGAATATAATTATAAATTTTAAAATTGTAATGATCAAATTAAAAATTGATTAAAATTATAAGAATCAAAAGTGTAATTTTTGATGATTTTTATATTTTTATTATCAGATTTTTTAACAAAAAAATAATATATGTAAAAAATTTTTTAAAAAATTAATTAATCATATGATACTGAACTATATAAATTATATGTTTGTCTTAAAAACCTACACATTTATTTTATTATTTTATTAATAATAAAGATATATAAAAACTGTAGCCGTTGGTTGCAAATTGTAATCCCGTGTTTAGTAAGCATATGCAATGAAGTAAGACGAGGAAATAGGAGTCATGTTGACGGTTATAAAATAAAAAGGAGAAAAAACCAGAAGAAAAGGAAGATTTTCCAACAGGGCAAAAAAAAAAAAAAAGGTTATGTGGTGCTTTAGATTTTGGTTATTCTGAGGAACGATTTGGGCTAATGGGCCTTCTTAGATGTAGCCCAGCCCACTAGGACTCAATACCTTTCACTAACAAGCACACAGGCATGTAGCCCAAGAAAACAAAAAACCTGTAGAGCAATTTAATGTGGATTTTTTTGTTGCTAGCCCACAATCAAGTGGGCAATCTCAATTATTAATTTGTAAGGTTTATTATTTTTGTGAGATGTTTCTATGTTTATATTTAAATTTTTATTTTGATATTTTATATTTATACTTAAATTTAACATTTTTTAAGAATATATTTAGATTGAGGAGTACGAATAAGGAGTGAAAAAATATTTATTTAAATTAAAATAAAAATGTCAATTTTTTTCTTTTCTTTTTATTAATCTAAATATACTCTAAATATTAAATGATTAAGATTGTATTGCTTGATTATGCCACAAATGTTGCAAGTGCGCTACTAAACAAAATCCTTTTAATATTGCTTAAGATACTCCAATATGCTTGTGTTTTGCATTTAATTAGAAAGTATGGGTATAAAAATTAAGATTATTTAAAATGTAATATCACGTTCAATACGAAAATCATGGATGATTTTCCTTCCAGTTTCAGAAGTTCAAGTCACCCATTTCTTGAGAAATTTTTAACTATTTTTTGAGTGTGACATTATATATATATATACACACACTCACTAATAAAAAGTCTAATAAAATAATATCAAATTATATAATAACATTTTATATTTAATTGTATACTATTCTATTATTATATAAATAAAGTGCTATATGGACACATATTTTATTAGCTACTATAGCACATATTATTACGTGGTGTTTATTATATGATTTATTTTTATTTTACTAGTTGATATGTAAATGGCGTGCTACGTCTAGGGTATGTAAAAATTTCTCCCCATCTCTCATCATAAATAAAAACATTGATCCATTCAGGGTATAGATGCACATTTGACCCTTGCGGCTGAGCTCCTCTCAATTTAAAGTTGGATTAGAGCCAATATTGATCAATGTGGTCTGACTTAATTATATATATATATATGTTAAAAAATTATTTTATAAGAATTTATATAAAAATTTAATTTTCTAAGATAAAATATAATTTTAAAATAATTTATATAATTTCTTTTTGGAAAAACTAGTTTATAATTTTTACTGAAAAAAGCTCAGCTACCAAACCTAAAAAAAATGTCTCATGCCGCTAAAGTCAGCCTCACCCGTGTGCCCCTAATTTAGGGACGGATGAGAAGGAGATATTAATGTTCAAGCTGATAACAGTTATGCAGTCAATCCACTTGGTGTTTTATTATCTTAGACTTTTTGGTCAAAAATTATAACGAAACAAAGAATGTAACCAAAAATATATATATATATATATATATATAATTTTTTAAAATTTTGGATCATATATAAATAAGTCATTTGATTTTTAAAACTTAATAATAAATGTTTTTAAACTTTTAAATTCATATAGATAACCCTTTTGTCATTAGTTTATTAGTTTATTAATAAAATGTAATATATCAAGAAAATTATTTGTATATAATCTAAAATTTAAAGAGTTACTTGTAATAATTCAAATTTTAAAGGAATTATTTACATAAAAATAAAATTTAAGAGGATTTATTTTTATTAATATATTATATTCTATTAGTGAAATAACAGTAAATGAGTTATTTGTATAAATTTAAAAGATTAAGGAATTACATTTTGAAAGTTAAGAAGTTATTTATATATGAGTCAAAATTTTTAAAAAAATTCTGTGCGATTTAGCCTGAAAATTTATTAAAACAAATTATGCCATGCCTAGATTTGTTTCTGGGCGCCATGGGGAAACTGACCTTTGAATACCAGCCATTATTGAAAGTATATAATTCTAATCACGATAAACCTGCACTCGAAGCTATTAAGCACCAACTACCATACTCCGTTTAACTAATATTCTAACCAACTTAAAAATCAACAGAATCACATGTTCTTCCTTCTTTCATTGACTGCTTTTCTTTCCTTTCTTTTTTTTTTTTTTTGACCCTTTCCAAGTCTTTTAGAATTAGCTCCAATATCATTTTGAACTAATCAAAGTATACGTGATAAAAATCAAACAAACAAAAAGGCTCCAAAAAAAGAAAAGGTCAAATTATGCTGCTCTCTTGTTTGGTGGAAACATTATAAAGAAGATGGGGATTTTGGCTGTATGTGTGTGCGTGTCAAGTAGAAAATGTCTTGTGTTATTTTTTTAAAAATTAATTTCTTCTGTGTTGAGAGATCTTCAAGTTACATGATTTTCTTTTCTTTTTTGAAATTATACTCTCCTCCCCTTTAATTAAAAGATACATTATATTAACCTACTATGTAATGAAAGATAAATTACAATTATATTTATTTTGATAAAAATATCTTTATATTTGTTACTTATATATTATAATAAAGTATTGAATATATATTTGACTAATATAAACTAATTATTTTTTAAAATTTAAAATAAATTAAATTTATTGTTTTCAAAACAAAATAAATAACATTAAAGTAAAATTCTAAAAAATAAACTTTTAATAAGTTATATATATATATATATCCTTTCTAAGTATTTTTGAAATTAGCTGCAATATAATTTTGAACTAATCAAGGTATAAGTGATTAGAAAAAAAAAAGGAACCAAACAAAAGAAGTGGGAAATGAATAGCCAAAAAAGAAAAAAGAAAAAGTCAAATTATGCTGCTCTTTCCTTTGGTGGAAGACAAAGGTAGGGATTTACGCAAGCTGAAATTAATTCATATTTTTCATGAAAAATGTATTTAATTACAGATAACGAAGGGTATTGTGTTCTGTCCTTCAGTTCTGAATTTGTTCAATTCGAACAGTAATATTTGATCATTTGATTTTGGCGAAAGTAGACATTTACAATTATCGCCGTCCCGAGAAAGTATCTCCTACAACCAATCGTATTATTCACTACATCTTTTTCTTTGTGCTGGCAAAGCCTAATTGGTGGGCCCTATCCAGTTGCATCCATTTTTCATCAAGTTGGTTGACCAAATCTAACGGTGAATGCGGGCAGGAAAGACAACGTGGGAACGAACTCTTCACGAAATTCCCGCCCTTTTTCACGTTTAGTTTCCTTATCAGAATGAAAGAAATTAATGTAACGCCTCATTATAATATTTCCAATTAATTACTAATTATGAATCGTGTTCTTCCTTTGTATGGCGTTGACGATCCATCCCATAATTGTAATCAATAATTATACCTTATTTTCAAGAAAAAAAAATTGTACCAGATAAATTAACAGAGAAATTGGTCTTGCTGGTTCTTCGTTCACAGACAAAGAAGCATCACCAAACTCTCGTCTGTAGCTCTTCGTTTTGATCCTTGTTAATCGGAACATTCCATTTCGGATCTGACATTTGGGTAAGTCTCTGGTAATTCGGAGATCTTGGATCTTTCAAAGCTCTCTCTATTACACATACTCCAATTTCTCCTCTCTCTCTGTCTTCTACACACAAAATTTGACATTAGCAATAATAGTATTGAAGTCGAAGAGAGATATTGACTGAATTTTCTGGGAAAAATTCAGGAAACAAATTCAAATTGCAGAAGAGTCCTTGACCTTTGGCCATGATCGGAATCAATAATTCTATTCAGACTTCGAGTTTCACAATTGCGAATTAGGTTTTAGTCTATCAAACAGGGGTTGAATCGCCGAGTTACGCGAGATAGTGCTGAAGATAGTCGTTGAAGAAGTTAATATGAGCAACAAGAAACCGGTGAACTTGGACGACGAGCAAGTCGCCGAGTTACGTGAGATTTTCCGTTCATTTGATCGGAACAATGATGGTAGCCTCACTCAACTGGAGCTTAGCTCACTTCTCCGATCGCTTGGTCTGAAACCAAGCCCCGACCAGCTCGAGGGATTCATGCAGAAGGCGGATACAAACAACAATGGCCTCGTGGAGTTCTCGGAGTTCGTGGCACTGGTGGCACCGGAGCTTCTGCCGGCGAAGTCGCCGTACACGGAAGAACAACTGAAGCAGCTGTTCAGAATGTTTGATAGAGACGGAAATGGGTTCATCACCGCCGCGGAGTTGGCGCACTCTATGGCGAAACTTGGGCATGCTCTTACAGCAGAAGAGTTGACAGGGATGATCAAGGAGGCTGATACTGATGGAGATGGAAGGATCAGTTTTCAGGAGTTCTCACAGGCGATTACTTCAGCTGCTTTTGATAATTCGTGGGCTTGAAAAATTCGTCTTGTTTCTGGTATCGGGTCTTTCCTCTACTTTCAATTTTTCTTTTTCCTGAAAGCACAGATTCACAATACAAAATGGATCATGCCACAGGACAGAATATGTGGGGTTTGATTACAATTTGAGATAACGTATCCTCTCTTTTAACACATGTTGGATAGACTTCATTTGTGATTCAACTCAAATTGCCTTGTCTTTCTGAAGTTCATAATTTTTCTTTTTGGGTTTCATGAAAGAAGTTGCATTGTTGGCTTCGTAGAATGTTAAAATCGTGCTAGTTGACAATTCACATGGATATGTGTTCTTAAAATCTCAGCAACAAGATCTTGATAACTAGGCCAGGCATATTTCTATCTAGCATTGAGTTACATTTATTTTATATAGAACTCTGCTCTTGTTGGTAATGCGACTCGGTTTCCTTGCAGAATAGGCAACCCAACTCAGATGAAATTGAAGGCCCTATCATTTAATCAAAAGGAATCTGAACATGTTGCTACACGAGTCTTTTTTCTCCAGGTATAGAGAGGTGCTAATCAGGCTAGCCTGTAGGATTGAGTTGTAAGGGTTTTCTATGTTATTTGGTTCTGTGCCCTTTTCCAATCTGAAAACATCAACTTTCTTGACTTTGTAGGCATTTGATTTTCAAATTTTGAGCATATGCAAATTATACTTTGATGTAAATTGATGGTTTTTTCAAAGAATAGAAAGAGGCAACCTATAACATTTATTCTATGAAGTTACAAAAAACAGCCATTCAGATGGAATTTTATTTTGGTATATAGGGAAAAACTAATCACTAAGACCTAGAAAGCACAATAGAGGATAAATAAGCAAGTACAAATGAATCTCAGTTTGGGGGACATTCCAAATGCGCAAAAGACCAGTAGAACGAGCTCCCAGCTTAGTCAAACCATTAGCATATTAATTATTTCAGGATATGGAAAATGCTAATAATCTCCTTGTTTCAGTCCAAAATCACCCTTCTGTCAATAATAAGAGTACCTAACTAGGTTGTAACATCAGCATGCTTAATGAGGCAAGAGTTTCATTGAAAATCAGCCTCCTGAGCAACCATGACAACACCAAGATTACAAGCAGTAGAGAAATTGTGTCTAACGGCATTCAACACTGCCTGTGTGATGGAAACATGCCTGATGAAACCGGTGACCATTGCATCGCCTCTCCCTGTCTCTCCACCATTGCTTCCTGGATTTACAAGGGAGCTGCAATAAGTGTTGTTATTTGGAACACCAAATTCAGAAAGAGAATAATTAACTAAGAATCCTTCGCACAAGTATCCACAAGGCAAGAGGAGTTCAAACTAACGCTGAAAAGGTACCTAGGGTAGAGTCGTTTCTCCATCTCTAGCGCCACTAAAGCATAAAAAGAAATAGAATATATTCAAACTTCCAGTTCGCTTTCTAACAGCATTTTGAGACCCTGGCTAAAAAACTTGGGTTTGCTAGTAAAACCAGAGTAAGCAGAAACATTGAGAGTCCTATTTTGTTCGTATGACTTCACCCACAAAAAAGAAAAAAAAAATTCCTGCATAGTTGATTGAATTTTTTTCCCTTTCTGTCTAGTGGAGTGTATATAATTTAAAGATTGATATACCTAACACCTATATTTTTTAATCAGTGGTACAATCAAAATAAATAAATAAATAAATGTATCAAGTTCATAACCATAAATTATTTTTGTTTCTTTGCACTTGACGCTCCTATGTTGTTTATCCAAAATAAATTTGAAGACAGCCCCTGAGGCATTATCCAGCCTCAAAATTGGAATTTGTATGCAGGATTGCTAGATCACAAACCTGTTATCAAAAGGAATTTGATTCTGATAAATTAGTTGGATTGAGATTTTTTTTGGGGGGGGGGGGGGGGGGGAAGAGTGGGATTTCTGTGCCATTTGATTCAATGCCTTTTTTTTTTTTTCATTTGACATCAATTTCGTAGAATTGTGGTAATTTTGATGTTATCACCACTCCATATGATATTCTACTGCTGCTCATAATTTATACTGAGTATTGATAAAAAATTGTCTTTTAAAATTGAAATAGAGAAATTATTCACACTGAAATTCTTTATGTCTAATCACGGGCACCGCCTGTCAATTACACTACATTTATATTTAATTACGTTTGCTTCAGCCAATTTAAAATTACCATATTTCATTTAACCACAATAACGCGAGAAAACTTACAATTAATTCGCGGCACAAGTTTATAACCATTTAGTTTTGGATATTATACGTATTTGAAATATATGCCACACAAACGTAAATATATAGTGGCACACCAGGGAGCATAATGCAAGGATGCCTGTGATAAGAATTTTTTCCTTTGGAAGAATGTGATAAGAAAGTATTCTTAATCCCACAATAAATAAGATATTAATAAATTTAATCACAAATTTTTACTTCATACTTGAAATTTTGAAATGAGATAGTCATTAGTATGATATTAAAATCTATATGACCAAATAATTAGAAATTTAGGGCCTGTTTGATTTGATTCTGTAAAACAGTTTTTTTGTTTTCAAGAACAAAAAAACAAAAAAACCTGTTTGATAATGTGTTTTTAATGAAGTGTTTTGTAAAACAAAAAAACAAAATTTTGTTTTCAAAAACAAAAAACTCAGAACACTTTTTAAGTGTTTTGTAATTTTTGTTCTACAGAATCAGGTAAAAAACAGAAAACAATTACTTTTTAAAATAATGATTCAAACATATTTTTAAATTTTTTTATTCTCAAAAACTTGTTCTTGAAAACATATGTTTTGAAAACATTAAAACAAAAATAATTTTAAATAGGGCCTTAAGCCTTGAATCCTTGCCAACTCTCGTTGGACTTATTTTATTATTTAAAATAACATGGGGCCAAAGCCCAAAGAAAGAACAAAGTTAGCATATAACCACACTGAGGAGGGCCACAGCCTGGGGAATCCGCATGCAAACAGATGTTACAGCCAGGTTGGGGGACAGAGAAGTGACGGCAAGCCAAGTCTCTATTTGGTTCAACGGATATGAGAGGGGAGATTAATAAAAAAAAAAAAAAGTTTAATGAGTTTTTATTTAATTAAAAAAAAGTTATTATTTGATTTAAGAAAAAAAAATAATAATTATATTTAGACAAATTTATTTTTTATATTTTTTTATTTTTTTATAAAAAAATATTTATATCAATATTTTTTTTAAAAAAATTATAAATCATAATCTTTTTTTTAATTTTTGATAAAAAAATTTATCTTAACATTTATTAAATATTAACATATTAAAAAAATTAAAATATTAAAAATATTAAAAAATAATAAAATAATTTACAAATTTAAAATTTTTCTCTCCAACGTCCTCCAATTTAGAGTTTTGGAAGCAACCGGACCTCTTCCCCCAATTTATCTCTCCTCCCTTTCAATTTTTTTAACCAAACATCTTACCCTCCCCCCTCCCTTCCCTCCCCTCCCCTCCAATCCAGAAACTCTCATCCAACGCACACTTTTCCAGGGCGGAAGTGGGCAAAATTAGCCATCTCGCGGACCTATTTGCTTCACGATACACATGCATCAAATCAACTTGCCATTGTCTGGCAAGAAAGTCTTTCATTTCAGCCACTGAATTGTAGCAGTGGTGGTGTGTGTGACACATCCTTTTTCAACAAGGGTGATTGTAGCTCGAGAGTCCGTCTGAAGCACTATTTTCTTGTAGTTTCGATCCCAGGCATTCTTGAGTCCCATCATCATGCCTCAAAGTTCTGCTACTGTGATAGACTAGTTACCCAGTTTCATTGCGAATCCTTCAATCCATCGACCAGTCTCGTCACGCATAAGGCCCCCGCAAGCTGCATTGCCATTTTTGTAAACTGACCCATCCATGTTTATCATCACCCAATCTGAGTTAGGAGGCTTCACTCAATGAGTTTCTCCATTTTCATGTGCATCAAACTCCTAAATCTACCCAGCCGACTTACATCCTCTAGTGTTCTTAAGATACTGGTTCGAATGAGGCCATACTCAGTGAAGCTTTCAATATTTAGACATTTAGTCCTCCAAATCACCCAGCAAGCATAGCTGAACAGTTTCTTCCAAGGTAGATGGGAGACATTCGATTGGCCAGCCTCCTTACCATGATTCCAGATAGCCCATTCGCGAGTTGAGAGTCCCAGGAACTCGTTCCACAGATTCGAATCAACTAGAGCTTGCCAAACACCCCTGGCTTTAATACAGTCCCGTAGGCAATGCAAAACTGATTCTGCACTATTACAGCCAAACGGACAGCCATCAGTCGTTGCGAGATTCTCCCCATAACGAAAGGCCATCGTAGGAAGGCGATTGCGGGCTATCAACCAGAGGAAGAACCTTAACTTTTCTGTGCAATCCCACTTCCAAATCAGGTTCTAAAGCCTATCAGAGACGGTGAAGTTCCCATCTCGAGATCACCTCTAGAAAAAATTGTCCTCTCTGTTACGAAGGCTCAGAGACAGGGTATGGTCAACTAATATTGCAAATATGATCGGGAAGGCGGTGCCGATAGCGAGTTTGTGGCTCTTTGTCTGAAGTGTGAGTGACCTTACTGACTGTGGCTTCCGACATTTCAGCTGGCAGTGAATCAGTAGCATAACTGGCCAGAGGGAGAGGAAAAGGGGTCCAGGTGTCATACCAAAACCTTGTGGAACTCCCATCACCACCATCTTAACCCCTCACGGAATTTTTCCCACACCCTCGTAATCCCTTTCCAGGTGTTAGAAGCATTGCGTTTCTTACCGATACAAGGAACAACGTGGTCACCACAGCCGCATTTGCCTCGAAGAATCTGCGCCCAAAGCTTATTTCTATTGCATAGGAGGCCCCAACATAGCTTCATGCTAAAGGCATCGTAATGGTATCGTAGCCGTTGGAGATATAATTTAAAATTGTTATAATTAATCTTTTTAGTTAATTAATTAATTAAAAATTTAAAATTTTATCTAATTTTAAATTAAATTAAATAGTAGTTTATTTTTATGATTTTTTACTTTTAGTTATCGTTTATTTTTATATTTTTGTTATTTGTAAATCTATAAATAAGCAGTTTCAATTGTGAAATAAAGTGAAGTAGTAGAATATTAATTTCTTTACATATTTTTTTAATTTTATTTAAATAGCCTACTACTTTAAATTTTAATATAGTATCAGAACTCTCATAGATCTTAAAGGACTTGTGAGTGACTAACTCTTATGGCTTCCAGTAATACATCGGCTCTCTCACCTCTAATTTTTAATGACAAAAATTATCAAGCATGGGCTGTCAAGATGAAAGCTCATCTAAGAGGTCTTGGCTTATGGCAATAGGTTCAAGATGAAAGAGAAATAACTCCCTTGAGAAGCAATTCAACTCTCAATCAAATCAGGACTCATGAAGAAGAAGAAGCAAAAGCTCCAAGAGCTTTATCTTTAATTCATTTTGTTGTCTCAAAATCAGTTTTCACAAGAATTATGACTTGTGAAACAACAAAGGAAGCTTGGAATATGCTAAAAGAAGTATATCAAGACAATGATAGAATAAGAAGGATGCAAGTCTTAAATCTTAAAAGAGATTTTAAGATTCTGAGCATGAAAGAAAAGGAGACCATACAAGAATATTTTGACAGGCTGATGATAGTGATAAACAAAATTCAACTAATGGGAAAAGAACTACTTGATAGTAGGGTCGTTGAGAAGATGTTTATAAGTTTGTCTGCAAGATTTGAGTCAAAAATTTCATCTCTTAAAGATTCAAGAGATATTAGTGAAATAACCTTACCAAAATTAATTAATATTTTGCAAGCTCAAGAGCAAAAAAGAGCTATGAGAAAAGAAGGAACACAAGAGATGGTTGAAGGAGCCTATCTAGCCAAAATTTCAAAGGAAAAAGAAAAAATTTCTCAATGCAATCATTGCAAGAAGTATGGTTATGAAAAAAAAGATGGTTGGCACAAAGGAAAGCCTCAATGTTTCAAGTGCAAGAGATTTGGGCATATATAAAAGAATTGCAAATTTAATAAGGAAGAACAAACAAATATAGTGGAGATGGTTGAAGAGGAAACTCTTTTTTAAAAGTTGGTGAAAAGTGCTTCAATAATTTGAAGGTTGGCGAGAAAGTGCATCAACAAAATGATGATAAGTGCATTAACAAGATGATGAGAAGTGCATCAGGAAGTGAAAAAGAAGTGCTTCACAAATTTGAAGATGTGGAGAGAAGTGCTTCATAAAATTTGAAAATTTGCAATTTTGAATCAAGAGGGAATGTTGGAGATATGATTCAAAATTGTTATAATTAATCTTTTTAATTAGTTAGTTAGCTAAAAATTTGAAACTTTATCTAATTTTAAATTAAATTAAATAGTAGTTTATTTTCATGATTTTCTACTTTTAGTTATCGTTTATTTCTATATTTTTGTTATTTGTAAGCCTATAAATAGGCAGTTTCAATTGTGGAATAAAGTGAAGTAGTAGAATATTAATTTCTTTACATATTTTTCTAATTTTATTTAAATAGCCTACTACTTTAAATTTCCAACAGTAGCTTCTTGAGATCGAGCCCTCCAAATCTCTTTCGGTTGGCACACCTCTTTCCATGAGACATCATGGAATTTCCTTTGCTCAGTGGTCAAATCCAATGGAAGTTTTTACAGTTCTTTTCAACATCATCACAGATGCTGTCTGAAAAGAAAAAATAGTCTGCATTGCGTATGTTGTGAGGGTTGAAATCACCGATTTTACGTGGGTGGTTTGGCTAGCCAACTTAAGAAGCTTCCCTTTCCAAGTAGACATCCTTATATTAACTTTATCAAGGATGAACTTAAAATTAGTTGTAGAGGTTCTTTTATGAAGGAGAGGAATTCCCAAGTATTTGCCTAAATTTCCTGTAAGAGAAAGACCCAAAATGTTACTCAATTCCACAGCACTAGAAAAATGGATATTATTAGAACAAAACATTTTAGTTTTGTTGATATTCATTTTTTTTAGTAGAAGAACTCTATACAAGTTTTCAAATTTTCAATGTTCTAACAAGGCCTCCCAAAAAAAAAAAAGAGATCACCTATAAAAAATAGGTGAAAGATAGGAGGGCCATTTCTAAAAGGCTTAATGGGCATCCACAAATTGTTATTAATTGCCCAAGTGATGCAGTGGCCAAGCCTTTACATGCGAAGACCAAAGAGATAAGGGGAAAGTGAATTTCCTAGTCTCACACCTCTAGAAGAAGCAAAAGGCATGTAAGTCTCTCCATTCTAAAGTACCCACATCTTACAAGTTGAGGTACAACACGTAATCAGATTAACAAGATTACTTCTAAAGCCAATTAATTCAAGTGTTTCTTTAAGAGAGGCCCAATGTGGTCATAAACCTTTTTAAGGCCGACTTTAATAGTGATAAACCCTTTCTCTTCCTTCTTATTCCTAATAGAATGAATGATTTTTTGAGCAATGATAATATTATCATTGCTGAGTCTACCATGAATGAAACTACATTGACTAGGGATACCGACTTGTTAAGAAACCCCTTTAAATGGTTAGCTACGCTTTTTGTCACAATTTTAAAGATCACATTGCATAAGAAAAGAAGCTAAAAATCCTTAAACATCTTTGAATTATCCACTTTCGGAATGAGGACAATGTGAATGGTTGACGATCTAAATAGTTTCAAAATCATGGAAGAACTCTTTAACAAACTTACAAACAAAATTACCTTTGAAAGTTCATTGCTATGAAAGAAGATCACCTGAAGTCCATTTGGCTCTAGAGCTCTAAAGCCTTAAAAGGTTTGATGTTAAAGGTGACGCCACCTCTTCATGAATAAAGTTAAGATCATTCTCATTAAGTTTGGGGAAGCCATCTGGGATAGTACCCCTAGCACTAGCATTATCATCTCTGGCATATAACTTGTTAAAGAAATTAGCAACTGTATCTTTCAGATTCTCTGGTTTGTGCACCAAAGGTCACCATCTTTAATTGCTTCAATTCTATTTTTCTATCTTTAGGTGATGGTAGAGGTATGGAAAAATTTAATATTCTAGTCATCTTACTTTGGCCAATTGTAACATTCAGTTTTCTAAAAATCCAAGAAAACGTAAGGAAACGCGAGAAACGTAACATATGATTTCTCCGTCAACGTACGAAATTCACCGGATATGAAAGGAAGTCCCCCAAATAGAATAAATTGAGGTTTAATAAAATTAGAATAATATTCTAAATTGTAAATAATGATGAGTCAAGGCCAGAGGTGCCCTAAAATTGGAGCTAAAATAGATGAAAAAAAAGAGATAAAAAAAGGTCCCGCAGAGCCTCCAAAGTCAAGTATAAAGGAGCCAGGGACTAAATGCAAAGAAAAGTTATATGCGGGGCAAAATGTATAAATTGCCCTAAAGTTCAGAGAACCCTAGTTTCACCCTCTATTCGTGGCTTTAAGCACGAATATCAAAAAATCGAGCAAGAATCTCAGAAATCTGTGACCCACGGTTAAACTCAGTTTGATGAGACCGGTCCAATGATGCCAAGTTGTCCAGATGGCCGAGCGGGATCCGATCTGCGATCTGGTTAGCCCGATTAGTAGCCATGAGCAAAATAGAAAAAGAAAGTTGTAACAACTATAGAAATAAAAATAGCTAAAAGGTTAAGAAACTCTGAAGGAGTTTCAGGGACAGAATTACAGTAAATGAAAAGTTTATAGCACAATCATAATACAGAACAGTGAAAATTACACCTATAGATTCGGGTGTCCGATTGACACTGAAATTTATGAGGATTGAGGTTAAGGGCCCCTAACCCATGTTTGAAGCTTAATATGGCCAGAAAGTAGAGGAAATAATGTTCATAAATTTTAGAAAGTCTAAAGGTATGTATTGTACCGTAAAACCTTAATTGGGTTCAGGCACTGATTTTTAGACTGCTATAAGGCCCAATAGTTGATTCTAAAGGCCCAATAAGAGAAGAGAAGATATGATTAGGGTTTTAGAGAAGATGAAACCCAAATATAAATATAAAATGAAAGGAAAAGAAGAAAAAGATTTTAGTTATTTTAAAGAATTAACCATGGTTAAGGTAGAAACTAACTATGGTTGAATTAAAAGTTGACCATGGTTGAGTTAAGAAATTAACCATGGTTACTCTCCATAACTTAAGGGCTAAGGCGAGGCTTCCAAGTGTGTGGCCAAAAATTTTTGGAAGAAGATATTTAGTTATGGAATTAGAAAATCAAAAGAAAAAAAGAATGGAAGGTTAAGATTTGATCTTGAAAAGGTTGATCCAAGGGTCCAAATTTAGTATGACCAGTTAACTTCATTAGATTCATCTTCTTCACCTCCATTCCACCATTTTCACGCCACACACAAGGAAGAAAGAAAGAAAAACGTGAAGAGAGAGAGAGAGGGAGAAAAAGTGGAAGATGAAGTGAAACCAAGCAAAACTACCACCATTCTTCACCAAATTTCTCCATCTTCTCCATCCTCCAACCATTTCTTCCAAAGGGCAGCTGCATATTCATCTTTCCTTCAAGGTGAAATTTTGCTCTAAGTGGGAAAAGAAAGGATTTTAGTGTGAGAAAACTAAAAGAAGCACGGCTTAAGCTTAAAGAGTAAGTTTTCTCCATCTTATACTTGTAAATCACATGCTTTAAGCTAGTTTTGTTAAACCCTATCTATGAGTTATTTTTGGATAGCATATGAATCATTAGAAATGGAGTTTGTATGTTGAATATGAAGGCCTTGAAATGAAGTTTATATGTTGAACATGAAGGCCATTTGAGCTTAGTTATTGTTGTTATGTGCTGAAACTTTGGAAAACACAAAGATTGTAATTTTTGGGAAAATAGAAAGCATGGGGAGATGCTGTCCGAAGTTTCCCAAAATTTTTATGGTGTTTTCTTGATGTCTTAAAGTCATGTATACCAAATTTCAAGTCCTAAAACATAAAGGAAAAGGTTATGAAATTTTTAGAACCAAAGAAACACACTTTGAGCCTAAAACGGAGCTAGATTATGTGATGACCAAAATGTGATGTTGGGGCTGAAATTTGATGATTTTATCCATTCTAATGGATTCAAAAGGGTGTTTTTAGCTAGGAATACCTATAGGAAAGCCCCCAAAGCTCATGGAATAAAATTCCTAAATTTTGGCCAAGAAATGCATACTATTCGGCCATAGTAAATGGGAAGGGAAGGAGCTAAATTTTTCCAATCCCAATGGTCCCATTAAGTTTAAAAGGGGTCATCCTACTTTAGAAGCTAAGGTTTCTGTGTTGATTGTAATGAATGGATTTGCTTAGTAGAAGAGATTGTGGTTGGAAGTGATTCTAATGCTGGCTATGTCCAAATCTGAAATCCTCATGTATGTTCTTATCATTTTCTTTGTTCATTGTCAGTTATGTCAACAATAATCAATTGTTTGAGGGATTTGGGAGTGTAAGGCCATGCAAGAAGAAATTAGAGGAGTTAGGGCTCGATAAGTTGACTTTCTTGGTGGAATAGTTAACTAATCAACCCTTTGGTTTTTGAAATGTACAATCAAAACAACAGTCAACTGGAAGTATATTATCAATCAACTATTATAGTTTTGTCCTAAGTCAGAGGTACAATATTTGACTTATATTCATAGGTAGTCAATTGTAGAACTTTAAATTTAGTCTACCAATTACTTTGTCAATGATAACCACTAATTTTACAATAGATTCCGTAAGTTATGGACCTAGAACATAGTATAGTGGATCAAGGTCGTCTCACAAGAAATTGATTTAGATATAGTTGGGCCTAAGAAGTTTCGCTTTCATTTAAGTCAAGAAAAATACCAAAATGCCAGCGTAATAAGATAACATGGAATTAAAAGAATAACTAAGTATTCAAAATTGCTCTAACGAGAATTAGCACTGAAAAGCATCTTAAGTTCTTATTCTCTTGTTGCCAAAAATTGAGTTGTTCAGTTAATTGGTTTAATTAGTGATATAAGAGTTAAAGAATTAAAATGAGCTTAAGTGTCTCTCGAATCACTCAAACTTTTATCTTATTTAATTGTAGATCTTTCTCACAATTAATTAGGTTAATTATGCTTAATCCTTTTAAACCACTTAGGATTCTTAGACATATTTCTATACCTAGAACAAAATTATATCAACCTAATCCTAAGTTGTCCAATCTAATGGTCCATTAAGATTTTCCTTCCTCAAGAGCTAACCTTAAACCCCAAATCCATGAAAGAGGTGGCCAAATTCTTAAATAAACAAAAATAACCAAATTAAACACTCAAATAAAAAATCAAACCAAATTAACTACACAAAATTTTCATTACATGGAAATAGGTTCAAGTAAACCTAAGATCCATTACATCTAGCTACACATGGCTCTGAACATTACAAACCAAACAAAAGATTTGAAGAAACAAGAATTCATGGAAGAAGAAATGGAGAAGATTAAAAAACTTAATGATAAGGTGTTGATTTGGCCTCCAATCTTCAATTCAAGCTTCTTACATTCAAATCTCAATTCCCTTGTGTGTTTTTCCCCTCAGAAGGTTTCCCTATAGGCTCATATTCCTAAAACCTTAGCTGCTTCTCTAGTTTTAAACCCAAAAATTAAAGTTGTACATTTCAGTATACAAGTTTCATTATAGCGAGAAATATCTCTTGCTATTGGGAGAACTTATCAGTTCCAGACTCCAAGTTCTTTTCTCATAGCCCACGCTATTGCTAAAAGTTCTTTGAATTTTGTATAGGGCACAAACTCATTACAGCAAATTGTCATCTTCGCTATAGCGAGGAGACTTGGACAACTTACTCTGATTTTTCAATCTTCTCCTTTTCTTTACTTTCTCCTAACAGGTCTTTATCCTCCTCTTGAGATTAAAATCAAAATGAAATAAAACACAGAGCTGCTAAAATAACTACAAAGGCTATATTTTATTTAATTACATTAATTAGAGAAAAATTTGTACTAAAATACAAAATTTGTAAAAAAACAACTAAATGACTCCCTATTCTATCATAAAATATACTATATAATATCAAAATTAGGGAGTTATCAGTCAATTGTTAAAGCTCCATTGGTAGAATGGACACTAAATTTCTAAAAAAAAAATTCAAATTGCTTGATGATAAACATTTATGTGGCTTATTGTAGTGGGATTCATAATTCAACTATCTATACACATACTCCATGCCCTTCACATTACAAGCATGAATGTGTTGATTTAGGTGATGATGATGATGTTTAGAGTTTTAGGGTACGTATATGATAGTTAGGGTACTAATAAGTTAGAATTTCAGCATGAGAGGGATGACAATGAAGAAGTAGGATGTAGCTGAAATTAAAGATTGGGCTTGAGTATTGTAACACCATATATTTCTAGTATACTTCTGATCATTTCTAAGTCTCACATGATCAATTGAACAAAATGGAATGGAAAATGACATTAAAATAATGCCTTATTTCACGTTACGTCGCGTATAAAAATTCCATTCGGTATCACACGGACCATATGAGCTCATACAACACATTCTCATATTTAATTACATACATACAACTCATTTGCATAACCAAAGTTGGCCCATAACTCGTGGAACTCAAAGGGGACCATCAATTCACACTCTTATTTTCGGCCAGAATTTCAGTTTTTCTGTCACAACTTCGAAAATTTATAACTAAATCCAAAAAAATTGAAATCCAACAAAATTTACCATTCCAGAAATCTATGAATGTATACCCCATGATAAAAATATTTTCAGCTCATGAATCATTAAGGGAAGAACAATTGACATCCGAAAAGCCACTGGGGTTGCTGCTGTCTGGGCCACTGGTTCAGTTTACTGATAGAAAGTTTCAAAATTTGTAACTAATTCTAGAAAAATTAAAATCATTCATTCTTGGCCATTCTAGAAAGCTACACATGTCTAATTTATTCTAAAAATATTCCCAGGCCATGAAACATAACACAAAAAACTTTTGACACACGAAAAGGGGTTAAGGTTCGGACAGCTACTGGTACTGATATAAGTATCTGCTATGAACTTCGAAAATGTCCAATTAATTCCACAAAAATCCAATCCATGCAAATAATAACAATTTGGAAATATATGAACATTAAATTTATGGTAAAAATAGAGTCAGATCAGAGAAAGCACGGTTAGCTATCCAAATTCAATGGAACAGTGACTCAGGTCATGCTGAGCTACTGCTACTATCCCAGAAATTCAAAAATTCATATCTCTCAGTTCAGACCTCCAAATGAGGTGCTTCTAGTTGTTACAAGTCAATGTGAATGCTTAGTTTCTAACTATAAAATTTTCTAGCCATTGGACTACGTTTTCCCCTCGGATGATACAATTTCAAAACTGACCAAATGAACAGTACCAGTGCAAATATGAAATTCTGATACCAACTTTGAAAAATCATAGAAAATTCCACAGACCTCCAAATGATCTGATCTTTAGCTTCCCAAAAAGCTATAGGCAAGATCTACTTGCATGCAAAATTCCAAGTCAAGAAGAGGTCATTTGGTCAGATTTTGCCATAGCTCAAGCTTATGGCAATTTTGGTCCCAACAAGAGGCAACTTTGGTTCAAATGAACCATCCATGGTTCCATACACATTTGAGCAACTTTGAAAGCATAAATATAGTATAAATAAGTCCCTCATAAGGTATGAACTCTCATGTAACTTAAATTCACCATGCCACTTCCATAAACATACATACACAAATGGACTCCCAAATGGTCAAAATACATAATTCTACTCATTAGACTCTATTCTTGATACATACACTAACTTTACATAGTTTTACACTTGTTCAAAGTGTCATGGCTCAAAAATAATATTTACATATCTACTTTTATATTCTAGTCATCATAGTATATCAAAATAGAAAGGTTTGCCAAGAGATAGAGATTTAGGCTCATTGGCTTCCATCCTTTGGATCTTGAACTCCACCTAGATCATATGAGATGAGAGAAAGGAGGGGATGAGATTCATTGAATCTCAATAGCTCATACACCTATTCAATCACATTTTCAAGGCATATAACATGTCAAGGGTACAAGTATGCAACTACTCAATCGATGAAGCATTCAATTTTCACATTTTTATGTCACAAACACATGTCAAGAATAAGAATGAGCTCTAGGGACTTTTGGATTGGCCTCACCCCATTTCTAGGACTTTTAGATTGCCTCACTCTTGGTTCTTGGGACTTTTGACTTAGTCTCACCCATCCAAAGGACTTTTGGCCTTGTCTCACCCATGCCATGAGACTTTTGGCATCTCCTCACCCACATTAAGGGACTTTTGACACTACCTCACCCTTATGAGCCATTTCCATCATTCAAAGACATTCAAGAAAGCATATTGGTACCAAAATGGCAACATAGCATCAAGTGGCATGTCTCAAACATATAAACATACACACAAGCACACAATGACACAATATGCAACAAGAAAATGTAACAAGAAAAGGTGGAGAGCTACCTTGGTGCAAATTCAAGCTTTACTTTGCTTGTTTCTTCTCCTTTTTGGTTCCACAAACACAAGAAGGTGGGGATAGATTTCTTTGGCCTATTCACAATGAACAACACTAAATTATACTCTTGGAACAAATTATGACATCCAACTCACTCTTAAGACTATACTTTGGTCTATTTGTCAGAATATGGTTCCATTAAGGACCTAATGAAGCAACTGCCATAATTAACATTCTTGGTTCCATTCTCTTGCCATATTTAAACCTCTTGACCTCATTTAAGGTCCTTGAAGCCATCACACACACACTTTCACAAACCTAGGTCAATGTTGCTTCATAAGGTTACATTATGGAAGCCATTACCTCATCTCCCAACCTAAGGCTTCTAAATTTTTTTCAAGGGTTTCTCCTATCTTCTTTTATCATATAAAGTCCCAAATCAAGCTTGGAACCATTTAAAATACTCCCTAGCTATCTCTAAGGGAGTTATGTTTCCATTAAAAACCCATGGAGTTTGGGATTTTTCCTTAATGGATAGGGCACTTGGGAGGCTCCTTAGGAGTCTTAGAAACTCAAACAAATACTCACATATGATAGGGAGGTCTTGAATCAACCCAGATTTTGATTTATGTTCAAGCACCCTACACTTTTTCAACTTGAGTTTTACTAGTTTTTCATGCATTTCTTTGGTATAATCCATCTTCCCATGCCTTAGTTTGATGGATTCTTTTGGATTATAAAACAGAAACTCTTCCCTCTTCATGGTTCTGGTTGAGACATCCTACCATGGAAGAGGAGAAGGAGAAAAAGAAGCAACAAAGGGAGAGAAACTACCTTGCAATCAAGCTTCCTTCAAGAGCCATTCCTCTTCCCTCTTTCTCCTCTTTAAATTTCGAATTTCCCTCCCCTGATCTGGACCCAAATCAGCACCAAAAATACATTAAAACCATGGAAAGATGAAGCAAGAAGGGGAGGATGAAGTTTCAAGAGGAAAGAGCATGAAAACTTTACACTTTCTCACCATTTCTTTGGCTTTTCTTCCCCCAAAATTTCCTCCCTTTGTGCGCCTAAGACAGCAGCTCCATTTCTGAGTTTTGGGTAGAAGAAAGTCGGTTTAGAGAGGGGGGAGCTGAACGTGGCTTAAAAAGGGAGTTTGTAAGCTTCTTTTGTGCACTTTGTTTCCATTTTTGCCCTTTCATAATGGCATTTCCGGTTTGACTTCGTTTTAGCTCCTTTTTGAGAACCGTCTTTTCCATCATAAAATTAAGATTCCCAATTTAATAAAATGCTTTTGGAATCACTCAAATTGGAGCTAAAACCTTCCCGAATGAACCGGTCAAAGTTTAGGTCAACTGACGTCGAAAAGAGTACACCGGAGGGGCTTTACCAGTTCCAGGGCTTCCTATGGTTTTTGGGGCCTCTGAGAACCCTGGGCAACTCAAAATTTCCATTTAAAAAGCCCTCCTAGGTGTTTTTCTAAAATTACACTTATTTACGAAAATGCCACTGGTCTTTCGGCAAATTTTTTGAATCACTCCGACCCTAGTTTTTGGGCAACTCAAGGCTCAAATCCTCGTTTTCTATTATTTAAAATTTTATTCAAATTTTATTTGGCCTTGAATCACTCATCTCAGGGGACTTACTTTTCAAACCGACCCGTTCCAGCAATTGTACAACGTACCGAGCGTTACAAGTATGGGTTGGATAAAGGGCTAAAGGAACTAGTAAAATTACATGCAAGTGAGATAATGGGGTTAGAATTCAACAGTGAAAACATAGATTACAAATTTTATTGCAACTATGCTTCGTGTGTTAGTTTTATAGTACAGAAACATAACATTAAACAAGAAGCAAAAGGGTCAATTATGAATCAAGTTTTTGTCTACAGTAGCCACAAATTCAAGGAATCAAAATACATCGCATAATACGATAGGAAGGAAGCTGAGAGTAATGACGAGACGTCAGTGCAATGCCAGATTACACATGGGTTATAATGGTGCGGTAAAGAAATGGATTGTTATATAGTTCAACAAACAAGATAACCGTGATCCTACATTGGTCAATATGATGCATCTCATGTGCTATTATTGTAGGATGTTAGGAGTACAGAAAATCCAAACTAAATACATGCACTTGTAAGGGATCACGACATGTCACATAATGGGTTTCATGGTTGGACAAGCAAGAGGTTATTCAGGGGTTGGATTTTGAAAGAGGAACTTGTACAACCACATTGACAAGGTGAAACAGGCAAAAATTACAAGTGAAGATGCCTTTGCTGCCTTAAGCTACTTGTAGTGTGAAGTAGATACTAACTTGATGTATTTCACGAGGTAATAACCATAAAAGAAGGGCAATTGTAGAACTTGTTATGAGCGGATAGTCTTAGTCGTAAATTGAGATGTACAAGTGGGTGTTGGAGATGGCGACAATGTGAAATTAGCAGTTTAAGGTGGTTGTTAACAATGGCAACAAAGCAATGATGAGCGCAATAAAGAAGGTAATGCCAAATGCGACCCACCAACTATGCTTATCTGCCAGCAAAATGGTGCAGATGAAAGGGTTTCCAGAGAATTTGCCTATTTCATGTACCATAGCATTGCATCGGACGAGTTTGAGCAATATTGAAAGAGCATGGTTGATCAGTTGGGTTTATCAAGGAATAAGTGGGTAAACAAGAACTATAAGACAAGGAGGATGTGGGCTACCACAGACCTCTATGACAAATTCTTTTCCAACGTATAGAAAATGTCATGATGTGAGGGAGTAAACTCCTTTGTTAGAAGAATCAGTAGGTTGCATAGCAGCTTAGTTGACATTTTGCACAATTTTGAGCATGCTGTTTGGGAGTACAGGAACAATGGTTAAATGCTAATTTTGAATCCTTATACACTGACCTCGTGCTAACATCTTTGCTAGAAACCATTGAGAGGAGTGCAGTTGATGCTTATACGAGGAATTCCTTTAAGAAATTCGAAAAGGAGCTGCATTAAGCACTTGCACTGTCCATCATAGAGAGGGAAATAATCTCGAGCCCCATTTCTTACAAGCTTAGAAAATATCACTCCTTTAGTCATGAATGCACTGTAAGATATGATTCATGAGAATATACATTTGAGTGCGACTGTCACTCGTATGAGTCACGGGGGATTCAGTGCTTCCATATTGTTTATGTAATGAAAGAAAAGAATTTTGATACTCTTCCAACCAGCTTGATCTACGAATGATGGACAACAAGTGTAAAGACTTTAAACCCCTCGGACACTATAAAGGACGAAAGAGATAGGCAAGGAGCGATGCTGAGGTAAGGTGCATTAGCGTCTGCCGTAGGTAAGATGGTTTACCTGGGGTTCAAAAGTTATGCAGCATATTCAAAGACTCCAGGTAAAACACATAGGGTGACTTCAAGGCTGGAAAGCAGAATCCCTCACATCGGTAAGAGCCAATGTAAAGGTAAATCTACGGTGAGGGACCTGGCAGTGGTGAGGATGAAGGGGGGCTATGTCGAGAGGAAGAATAAGAAGAAATGGGAGATGATACTCGAAGTGTAGAACTCTTGGGCAAGGTACATGTATGTGTCCCTGAGAGTGGGGAAATGACTTAGAACCCACCAATGGTGAAGATGCTTCCTATATAGCACCCAATAAAGGGGACGACCGATATCTAGATCAAGCGTGCAACACATTGGGTACAGGGGAAATAAAGGCAACCTTGGATCAAATTGTGCTTTCTGTTGTAGTCCACATATGCGAGTGAGAGATTATTCTTCATTCGTCATTATTGTTGCATTTACAGTTGCATTCATTTACTAATGACCAATTCCTTAATTGTCTTGGCATGGGCGTATAGCACCGACGCTCAGGGACACAACACAGAACTGCAGCTTGCAGAATTTAACATTGAATGGACCCAGGGCTACTAATTTGCAAACCCCACAGCTCCCAACCATCTCACACCAATGTACTGCATTGATGGTTAGTGTTTTATATAACGGTTATTTGTGTGGCTCAAAACTCATCTTTGTCAATCTGAGTATATCCTTATCGGAAAACATTGTCTATTGTAGAATAATACTGCTTGGGGATCATAGTTTGGTAGCCCTGTATAAGCACCTGCACTGGGGTTTTTTTACTGCATTCTACAAAACCTTCAACAACTCAGCTTTCCAAGGTACAATATTGCTTTTTATTCCAATGTTTGATGAGTTGTGCACTATTAATCATTGGACTCATATGTACTTGATATAGTTTGCAGCATATGATGCAACCAAACTTTTGGCCTCCATATTTTAGACAACATTTTGCAGACCCATATTCGTCAATGACACTGCTTCGATACCCTATAGCACTGAGCATAATGGTCCCGTAGGTATATTTTTTATATGCTCATATGGTGTTGCTGGATGTGTTGTGACCGATATGCATCTATGTACTTTTTGTTTCTATTGTTACAGCATCTTAAAGGCATGCCATACATGTTCAATGGTAGCAGTGTGCAACGTTCGTGGTTTAGCCAATATCCACCAAAAAGCAAATGAGTTGCTGGGTCTAGGAAATGAAAGTTTATGGACTATGCAAATTTTGACTAGTATAGGGGAGTTGAACATTTGTATGACTGCTTTGAGGCATCAATTTCCAAATTCCATCTTAAAGTCGATTGTCAATGTAGATATTCTTTATCTTTAATATTTTTGCAAGTTTACACGCCGAACAATTCCCAAGATATCTTGTCTGACAAGATAATTTTGTTTGATGATAAATGATTTTTTTTTTGCTAATACTTTTTATGGTTTGAGGAATTAAAAAGTTACGTGCTTGCCTATTACTCAGATTGTCTTAATGGTTGCATTTGTTTCAACTGCTAATTTCACGGTATCTAGGTCCTATGGGTTAGAATTTTGGATGAGGAACTATGGTCCCATTATTCTCCACTCTTGTATTTGTTTATAGAAATGTGTTCCCATGTGTCGGAATATAAATAACTATGCTTGATGACAAGTTTTGCTATTCGAAAATACCTTATTTGGTGCTCCCATTCATTCACAAATTAACACATATACTTTTAGCAAAAGAAATTTAATATTGAAGGAAGGAATACCATATCACTATAAATGGACCTAGATACTGTATGCTCTATTTTTTTATTATTTTGGAAATAGAGTCACCAAATAAATACCTTTCATTATCTCAATAGTTATTTAATAGTATACTATAATTGCATTTTCACAATATAGCTTTAGAAGAAGCATGTTAATCTAGATGAATATTTATTTGACTGTGGATAAAAATTGGAAAAAAGCAAAGGTACTATTTTTTCTTAAGAATAAATTATATATTGTGTTATTAATGCTGGTTGATTATAGCAAGGTTAAAAAGCTGAATTTTTGTTTTTTTAACTTGTCAGGTGGTTTGGAAATAGCAATTGTAACCTTGGAGGTTTGCCATGGACAACGACTTTTGTACTCACCATGCATGGGTGGGAGGGGAGAAAACTGTGTATGAATATTACAACACGAACTACCTCACCGTCTTTGAGATCACAACCTTCTTGGAAGATAATAGTTGTTGCTACATTTATTTTGCAATGAGTTTTATCGACGCTATGTTCTTTAACTACATTATGAAGCTGTGTTCAGAAGCTATAACTATTTTACAAGCTTTGTTCAGAAGCTGCCATTTTGTGTTTTGAAGCCTTATATTTGGAAGCCTTATGCCACTAAGAATTATACAAAATTTGATGTTTTGCTTAGGATCGGTATATATTTAATTGTAGATGAATGACAACACTTTATTATGGAAGATGTTAATGTGGCACCGCAGATGAATGACAACACTCCGTTTTGGCTATAATAGACAAGCACTACAAATTAATGGAAAATTGTTTAGTTTCATTTCGCGCCATTTTTAGTCTTTTATATTATAATTATGCTGTCTAGAATTTTTTTGTAGTGTTGAAACTATATGATTTAGTAATGGTTTCATTTCATTTATCTTAAACTGCTATGTGTTTTTTTTTCATACACAACTTTTCAGCCGTCAATTTCTTTGACATTTATAAGACTTTTTAAATACAAAAGGCACATGACCCTTGAAGAACATAACACCAACACTAACACTAACTAAGCTTGGAAATGTTGTTTCTATACGTTTTTATACTGTTATGCATCAATATGAGTTGGAAAATTCAATATGAATTGACACTTTGTTATTCATTAACAAAAGAAATTATAGCAACCTCACGTGTGCTAATAGGAAGCTTCATTGTCTTTGTAATGGTAGTTGGCTTGCAAAAATCATTTAATGCAACTGTATTAAGAATTATTCATAACCTGTTGTTGTTTAAAGTCGTATCCAATCTAAGTTACTTCTTTTCTTCTCTTCTTCCAGCTATCTCCAATCCAGCTATGGTTTAAACTTTGAATTCAATTAATATGTACAATATATATTTTTTAGTTAATTAGTAGAAGAAGTAAATTTAAATAATTGTGTTTATTTGCTCAATTTGTCCAATAGAGTTTTAGATGCAATGAATAAAAAATATTGAAAATTTCTATTCTTGTGAAGTGTGAAAAATATTTTTAACTTACCGTCTATAATAAATATTATTATATTCATTCATATTTAAAAATATTTTGCTAATGATAATTTGTAAATACTATTGGTGATCAAAATTAAGATTTTGTTTTTTATTTTTAAATGTGTACAAATATATTTTTATAACTTTAAAATTATAAAATACTCAATCCTTATTCTAGAAGAAGCATATTTTGTCATAATCCAAGTTCAACAACCGATGGATGCACATTGTCTCAATTCAAAATATTTTAAAGCCTTGGTGCCAAATGGTGTTTATTCTTGGACCGTTGCTACCTAGGAAGATCCATTCACGTGTAGCCCATTTTAGCGAGATAGAGGGATTGGTATTGCGCACTGGACAAAGCCCCTGATCCAAGTATCGCCAAAGTATGTTAACCGTGTCTTTAACATGGGAAAGGGGTGCTTCGTAAGTCCATAGCAAGAGAGAGCCCCCTCCTCCTTTAGAAAACCCAGATCTTCTGCACATAGGTTGGGATGCAGTGTGCACATATTTTATAAAAAAATTTTTATTTTTTTGATGCAAAACATTATTTTTTAATACTTTTCAATTATAAAACTAGTTTTATTTTGTATTTTTCATCTTATGAAATTAAAAAAAATTAAAATTAAAAAAAATTATATGAAATCTAAACCGTCCAGATCAAATCTAGACGGCTAAGATGGATACGCACACTGTCCACATCCATGGGATGCGCATAGATCTAGACGACTCCCGTAGGTCCCATTTGGTATGTAGAAGAGATTTATAAAGTCATGGAAATGGAGATGGGATTGAAAATGAAAAGGAATAATGTAACCTATAATCACATCTGGTATGATATAAGGAAAAGTAGGAATACCATTGCCTTATTCTGTTTGGTTAGATAAAAATGAGATAAAAATGGAAAGAAAAATCATGAAAATGACTAAAATAGCCCTTAATAAAAAAATCCTTTGGAAAGATTTATTTTGTGCTTTTTATTGTTCAAATAAAATGAACATAGCAAGCATGGATGAAGAGCCCTAATTTGGACAACATAGCACGTTCCATTGTGCGAAATTTCCATCAAATGCTTTGTGTGCATTTGGATGTTCAACTGTGTTCATTACTCCAACAAGGGTCTTCAATGGAGGGTTTGTGAGCCAAAAAATCTATGAACCATGCAACACCATCTTTATATAACTGATGGCATACTTGGCATATGATATACACTTAAATGAAAATAACACTTTTTAGCAACGGTTAATTGCGTAATTGAAAGCTCATTTAATTCATTCTTGTTTCTCATACTTTAAAACCTTTGTTTCTTCCTTGCTAAGACCAAAAATCATTCCCCCTTTAGTGGTCCAGGGTTGGCAAAAAATTCACCCATGGAGAACAAGGAAGAAGAAGCAAAGGAAGCCATGGAAGTTGCCTTGATTTAACACTTTTTTAAGAGCTCTTTCACTTGCTTCTTGTCTCTCCTCCAATTTCTATCCTCCTCTCACTAAATTAGCCATGAATCATCCTTAAATTAATCATCAAAACTATAGGAAAAGAGAGGGAAAAGAGGAGAACAAGATTGGTGAAGGAAGAAGCATGAAAAACTATGAAATTTCTCACATTTTTCCTTGGTTTTTCCTTCCTTCTCTCATCCCTCTTGGTGCACCACTTCAAGAAGCTTAGGGTTCTATTTTGGTGCAAAAGAAAGTCGGTCAAGGCAGATGGAAAAAGTGGGGCGTGCTATATATAGTCTAGATATTCATTTAAAACTTTTCAAAATTCTAATTTTACCCTTCGTTCTTAGTTTTTTCCATTTGAGTTCATTTCACATTCTTTTTGAGAACTGTCTTTTCTATTATAAAATTTAAGTCCTCTAATTTATAAAATACCTTTAGTTTCACCCAAATTGGATTAAAAACCTTCCTGAATAAATTGGTCAAAGTTTGGGTCAATTGATATTCTAAAACGTAAACCGGAGGAGTTTTAACCATTTTAAGGGTTCCTATGGTTTTTAGGGCCTATGAGAACCCCAAAAAACTTAATTTTCTCATTTAAAGATCCATCCTTTGAATTTTCCAAAATTTGCTCAAAATTACAAAAATGTTACTGATTTTTGTTTAATTTTATTTAGCTACTTTAGCTTTAGTTTTGGGCATCTTAAACATTGTATCCTCATTTTTAATTTTTTAGATTATTGTCTTAATTTTATTTGGCTTCAAATCTTTGTATTTAGGGGAATTTCTTTTATAATTGGTACATTTCTAATGTTTTTAGGAAAATCGGACATTACAAACCATCCCTACTAGATCGAATATGTCACCACTCTTCTCCGCTTGAGATGGAAAGATGGCTACTCTGTGAACAACCCTAGTTGCTTGTCCTGCTCCTACAGCTGTCTGAACTTCTACCTCTGCTCCAATACATACAGTAGCTCCAACTATTGTAGCTTGCCTCTTGAACATGTCAGGTTCAAAACGGAGGGTTTCGATAGATGGCTGAAGAATGTTACTCTTCTTCTCCCTCTTAGTAGAACCGCTAGACTCATAAGTAAAATATCTTCAAGGAATAGCATCATTTTGAATCTTCCGTCACATAGCATATTCTGTTGAGTTTTTCCTTTTTTCTCTCCTTGTTAAGATTGAACAAGGTGAGATCTCATGTAGTCCTTGATTTCTTCTCTCTTTTTGGCTTGTTTTGTGCAATTGCTGAAATGTTCTTTGTATGAGAGTCGTTGCTTGTTTGTTTAGGACTTAGTTGAACTTTGCATAACTTGGGTTTATTGTGAAAAATCTTCAGAGTGTGATGTATCTGTTATTTTGCTCTTGGATTTTCTATTTATGATTGATTTGTTCTTTATTGCTCTAATGTGTACTATCCAACATTCACAACCATTAATCAAAATAGTTCAAGATAACAAAAACCATTAAATTAATGGATGCCAATGGATGACAGAAGAAGAAGAAGAAGAAGAAGAAGAAGAAGAAGAAGAAGAAGAAGAAGAAGAAAGAATAGTTATGTAAGGCATTAATTCAATAATTAAAATAGGTTTTATTGTTAGCTTTCTATCTATGGAAATTAGGTGAAGATAGAGTCATTATTATGTGTTTGAGGATGAGACTAATATACATTTAAGACTTCTGTAGTTCTTGTTAATTAATAGGTTCTATTGGTAGCTTTTTATCCATGGAAATTGTTCTAGTCCCTCTTTTCTTCCCCAAACAAGAGTTTAAATTTAGATGTTTGAATTGCCCAAAGTACTCTTTAGTAGCAGTAGTTTAGTTTTCATCAATTTCTTGACTATGACTCGTATTAACCATGGTTGATTGATGAGTATGTCTTCTTTATAGGATTTGATGGGTTCTTGAGTGTAGGTGAAAGTAGTGGACATCTTGGTCTTACCAGAGATAATAAAAACTACTATTGTCATCGAAGTGCCACCATTAAAATATCATAGACCAATAAAAATCCAAACAAGCCATTTGCTACATGTGCCACAAACACATGCAAGTATTTTGAGTGGCTTAATCTTGATATGGGCGATGGAGATATAAGGGATAAGGGAATAGGCAAGCATTCTAATTTTTATGCAAGGAACATGGAAATTAGAAAATTGGGCCTGAGGTTATCGAAGGGTGGTAGAGGGGATGGAAATTGGTCACCTTAACTAGCAAATAACAAAGTTCGAAGGGCAAATAGTTAGGTTGAAGATGGCAGTAGTAGTATTTTATGCCATGTTGTTGTTTGTGTGCATGCTCTCGATTCAAAAATAAACCCATATCTTTGATTCTATTTTGTTGGATGGAATCTTTTTGATTTTGTACGAATTTTGTATAAGGGGATGTTGGAAATTCACAATTGTTACGGAAGATATGCATATGTAAATTTGCATTTGTAAATGTGAATTGATGAAAATGCAGATTGAGAACGTAATGCTCTATTTATCGTTATGTATTGATTATAGTGTATGATGTATTTGTAATACATGTGAAAATATTAAGACTGGATGTTAGCATAAATTGTCTTGATTTTGATGGAACTTCTTGGTGTGGCTCCACATAATGTGTGGGGCAACACAAGAAATGTAGTATATTATTTAACTTTTAGTTCTATTATACTTTTAAAATCCATCATTTGACAACTACCACAATATTTTCAGCCGGGTAAGTAAACATATTTAGTAACATCATACAACTAATTAGCTTGATTAACTTACTAACCTACAGGGCATGCCTAAATCATTAAATTAATTTAAATAACAATTTTGCATATGAAATAGGTGTTAAGTGACTAGCCCAAATCAAAATCTGTAAAGCACGTCTAAATTTTAAAAATTATAATTCTATGGTACTACCCATGAATTAATAATTAACTTGTTTTAAATTATATCATTAGATTAATTTAATAAACAAAATTTTGTCACAAGTGATATGAAAGAATGACTTCTTTAAAAAAAATCATATCTAGCCTTATATACATATATATATGTATGTATTGAATATTTACATTAGATATAACACTACACTTTTGATTATAAAAATTATAGTGAACGATGATTAGATATTAAAAATTTTAGAGCAGATCATGTACCTAAAGTAGAAGGAACTTCATTATTATGAAGTGTGCATGTTGGGTAAAGCATACTCATCCTTTTTCCATCATTACATCAGGTAGCATGTTGATATATATATATATATATCTAGGAAAACCAAAATTATTAAGAATTATAAGATTCTCAAGATATGATTACAAAAGATACTTTAATGGCTTATAGCACACATATTCAACATTCCTTAATATGTTTGCATGATTTAGAAAAAAGAAAAAAAAATCTAGAAGTGCTTAATATGATGTATGCTAGAATTTTGGACAAAAAAGGAAGAAGCATTTTATGTTTATGTATGGCAATTAAATTTTCTTAGTTGAAAGTATAGAAAGAGTTGGTTATATGGTCTAACATGCCAAGTCTTATGACCTATGACAAATGGTTATACCCACTAATATAAAGTTATTATAGATTGAACAAAAAAATAAGGAATTGGACAAACATATATTCTTTTTCATGAAGCATAACATGCTTAATGCTGAAAAATATGAAACCATAACTTGATATCATTAGAAATAGGCACTTGGTTCACATTATACAAATGCATGGATATTACTACAAAAGAATGCACATTGTACATATCCAAGTGCACATTACATAGTTTAGCCATCTAATGTAAACCAAAATTACATAAAAGCATGCATATAGTAAGCCTATATACATAAAAAAATTACCACAAAATGGCACGTTTAGTTCAACACAAATGTGCACTTCCAACAACCTTACTAAAATCCTAAGAAGAATAAAAAAAGTTACTAAAGAAAGGTGTACTTATGGAACACAAAAATGTACATCAAGTCAATAATTTTAGTAGCAAGTAAAGTGCTAATGGCACCAAATTTAGCAGATATACCTTTGTCAGTATCTACCAGCATCCCCTACAAATTCACACTTAATACAAACATCCAGTAGTGTATTTACATCAAAAATACCTTTCAAAATAGATCTATACCATCCCATAATTTTTCCACCTATATACACCAAAATACCTATAGCAGATTGCACCTTCACACCAACAGGGTGCAATATATATACATAAAAAACATCTAACCTAATTTTCTAGGATATATACACCAAAAAATCATCACATCCTACATCATATGGTATTGACCAAAAATAGCAAGTTTGCAATATATACAAAACCTAATACTGATAACTAGTGCACAAATGGGACAATAAAGTTGTGCACATAGGACGAAAAAGTTATCCACCCACCATCTCTTATATACATAGCATCTGTGAATCCTACTACCTTAGTAGAGGAAGACTAGGTTAGTTGCAAAATACCGAGTTCAAACTCAACAAAGAGTAAACATTGAAGACATGCAACTTACATTTATCTGATAAGGAGGTGAATTCAATCAAATCACTCATTATGAGGCAAAGATAGGAATGCAAGCATCAACTTGTCATTGTGAGAAATTTGTATATGAGCAACGTTCATTTCATGGCATGTAAATCCTTCCACCATTGTTAACTCATAAAAAAGATGGTCTCTTATGTCATTCAACTCCAACTCATTACCAAAAGTTGTGCATAATTTTTTCGTTGCATCTCGAATTCCATGCTGTAGATCTGAACCCATCTCTTTGAATGCCTCTGCAAATGTGTCATCATGACTATGTCATTTCTGTTTCCTCAAACCAAATGTGGCTTCACTTGTAGAGGGTAGTGGCACTTTAGATTGTGCCAAACTTGCATTTAGGTCATTGCCAAAGTCAATCTCTATTAAGGGTGAACAAAACCGAACCAAGTCAATTAAACTAAACCAAACCACCAAACCGCCAAAAATCGAATAAAATCGATTAAAAATTAGTTTGATTTGGTTTTTGTGATTGTAGAACCGATTAAATTGGTTTGGTTGTCGGTTTTCTCCATATTTGGTTCGGTTAACCAAACTAAACCGAACCATTAAACTTGCAATTAATTAAAATATAATATTTTGTTTATTTTTATATTAATGGGATTTTTTGTCAATTAAACTTGTATCAAAGTTACATTCTTTATGTGGTTCAAGAAATATTCAAATTATTTATACTATTTTATTATAAGATATTGCTCTTATTTTTTTCTCACTTTTTAAAGCTTTTTTATGAATGTAATAAATTTTTTTAGGCAAAAAAAGAGATAAAAATAATAAATTATTCTAAAGTTATTATTAGTTAAAATTTTAAGAGATACAGGATATTATAAGTTAAATTCTACATATTAGGAACAAATTTTTTTTAAAAAATTACTTTTGGGCAAAAAAAAAAAAAAGAACTAAACCGAACCAAATTGAACAAAAACCAAACCAAACCGATTAGATTTTAAATTCGACAAGGTCCAATAAAATGCTAAACTGATTAAATTGGTTCAGTTTGATTTTGGCTTAAAACTGAACCAAATCGAACCTTTGAACACCCATAGTCTCTATAAAGTCTTTTATGTTAGTGTCTATGTCCCCTCTGCCAATCTCCTCAAGTACATCATAGTAGATTAGAGGTCGCTCCCAATTGTCTGGTCTTTCCCAAACACTCTATGTAGTTCTTCAAATAACAAAAAAAGGCTACTCCTGAACAGCATTGCCTTTTTGTGTGACTACACATAGAGGAAAATGAACTACATCAGAGATGCACAAATATTCACATATAATAATAAAACTGATATAGAACATTAGTCAATAGTGACTACATATTCACAAGCTATACCATATGTCAAAACTAATAAAAAGAAAAGCCACCAATGACTATATATTCACATTTTGTGAAACTCTATAAAAATCTCCATAATTCCTAGCAATTAGGTATAAGAACAAGTAGGTACAAAATAAATAAGAGCCATTGGAGATTAGTTGCAAATTTAGGAGAGAAAAATGACACTAATTCCCAACAAGTACCATGAGTGTATATAAAACCAAAGAAAAAAAAATCAAGTACTAATTATATATTCACAAATAACAGCTTATGCTTAAATGGATAGTTTTGCCTTCAAATATTCATCCCAAACTTCCTTGTCTACTATCATACACTTCCTTTGAGCATCCTACCCAAATCTACTAATGTTTGTACCATACACTATATTATGAACAACTCCTCAGGTTCTCTTTAATGTTTTTATGTGTGATTGAATGTGTGGACAACCTTTGATTCCACTTTTAGGTAATTTTTGCTTTGTCATAAATTCTAGTATGGGTAGATGCCTAGGTATGAACCCATCATCTACAATATATTTTCCATCAGCTTGTAGATTAATAATGCATGCCACAAGCATAGTACCTTCCTCTGGTGTCTACACGTGTTTAGTGCCTTTAGAGGAACCCTCAGATTGATCAACCATGATGATAAGCTAAGAAAACTACAAACTAATCACAACACCTGCACATGTAAGGGTTTAAAAAAGAAAAAAACTAGCAAGTAATACCCTATACAATTAGGAGATATAGCAAGCAATAAAATCACATGTAAAAGACCACTAAAACCATACTAATATTCAACTATTATTACAAACACATTAAATAAGCAATTAGATGATAATAATTAAAGCTAATATAATAGTTAATATAACTTGAAGCGGACATAAAATCCAAGATTATATTGCCAATACATCCATAAAGGTTTGCAACATTAAGACTAATTCATCAACGTGCTCTATGGTGCCTAAAATTGGTGAACATTTCATTGGCTAATTTATCTCACCAAGCACTCCAAGTGTCAACTGATTCCATTGAATGATAGGACTGTGCTCCTCAGTTGGATCAACTAGTGCCATGTCCCCAACCTCATCTTCCAGTAAGTTTGAATCATCTAATAAGATTATGCAATAGGCAACAAGCAATTATAATTCACTTATATGTTTTCATTGGGTATTATAAGGGACTTTTAAGGATTGCCCACTATAGTTTCAAAATCCCAAAAGCTCACTTGATGACATTTGGTGTAGATCAATGTTTCATATTAAAGAAATCTTGAGGGGAAGTTAATTGGTGACCCTTTCTCCACTCATTTAAGTGGCATCTTTGTCCTCAATAGAGAGTAAGAAAGCCTTCAAATTGGTGAACCCAGCATCGATCAAATAGTATCACCCTAATTAGTCTAACAATATATTAATATAAACATATATAGATATAGTAAATGACAATGTTATGTGTAGAAAGCATAGTAGATTTGCTCATCCTAAGTACATTTAACTCATTCCTTCTACTAATCGTATCACGTAATACCCTTCCATTTGCTGTAGACCTTTCCCACCCAGACAAAACATATATAAATTGTAGGTTTAGTGAACAAACTCTTAAGACATTTGTAGTTATCTCCCCTTTCCGATTACAGTATCTTGGTTTGTCTTCCATAGGCACGTATATTGTTATATGTGTTCCATCTAAAGCACCAAGGCAATTCTAAAAAAAAGGAACAATTAATCAATGTGTTCCAAATACCATACCCAATTTCCATGTAAATGAAATCAATTCATTTCTTTATCTTGAACCATTTTCATTTTTCATGAAGTGAATTTTTATGAATAGGCTCTGGTGTTTTAAATAGCTCACCTTAGAAACACATCATCCCAATCAACACCATGTTAAAATGTCTACTGATTGTCTCCTCTAATCTTTTGAAATAGTTTTGAATGACTTTATTCTTGACATGATGAGTAAGTATTTGTAAAAATATCGCTACTTGCTCATTAACTAACTTATTTTTGGTAGATTCTAATCCCCTAATAGTATGAAGTATAGAACATAGCCTATTAAAGATATGCCTACTCATCTTAAGTTGGTTATAACAGGTTGTGTCATTATTATAAACCATATTCATAATCTAACCCCACTTAGCATAGAAGCTTTCAATGTATGATTTGTTGCTAATATACCTCTTACATTGAGCAAACATAAGACCTATAGATAAACAAAATTTATAAACTGCATGAACAACATTCAACCACTAACTCAACAATCCAAGGATTACTTTTCTCTTCAAATTCACCATTGCTATAGAAATAATCAAATCAAATCATAGAAATAATGAGACTCATTAGGGAACAAGTCAAAAGATTAGAAAAGCAGAAGAACTAGTGGAATAGATTGGACAATATAAGTAATGAACAAACATATACTTAAATAACCATTTCAAGCAACCAAAATGTTAATAAGTATCAAGAGAATCATAATATAGTGAAGTTAAAAAGGAAGATTCAAAGTCTAAAACAAACAAGTGGGCAATGCATGGGAACCATCCTACCATTTAGCATGGAACTATAGATAATCACTAACTTTTAGCCTACCATCCTTATACTTATTTTGCTTTTGTCTGTTCATAATCAAATATCAAAGAAGGAAATTATGTTTGGTTGAGAAAAAGAACACAAGACAACATTGCTAGAAGAATTTCTAAAAACTGATGGTTAGAATACACGGAATTCATTTCTCCAATTTTGTGATGTTTCCTTTGTTTACATAGAATGTTGACCTGAGTCAATATGGAAGGGAGGCAACGAAAGTGCTTAAACACCTCACACACAAAAGTAGGTTAATGGCATAATGCAAAAATTTTTAGCTAAACCTATCCACCTCTCATTCATTCAACATTGTTCATTAGTGATTGTTATAATAGTAATCTTATTTATTTCATTTTGCATGCATTATTGCTCCTTCATTTTTCATTTTTTAATTCTTTATAGCACATTATAAAAGCATATACATGCTAATTGTAATTAACATAATATATTGATTGATTAGCTCTCAATTTAAAAGATTATCAACAAATAAGAATTTCATATTTTTTTCACCACATATATATATATATATTTATATTTATGTATACTTTAGGTTTGGATTAAGCATAACATCCATATCCATCCATTTACATGCCAACTTCCTAGTTAAACTATATATTGGCTGACAAGATACAATAAAGGAATGCAAGTCATCTTTGAGCAAATAAAAGCCATTTGTTTATGTACTTAACAATAATGACTTGTATTTGACAAGTGGAAGAAAGTAATTGACTTAGAAGTGAAGAATTAGTAGAAAGTTTTAACCTTTGAAAAAAAAATTCTTCCTTCAACATTAGAAAAATCAATAAACTACAATCATTAAATTAGACTAAAAAATATAAAATAAATTATAGCTTCATTGTCATCATTTATAAGCCATGGCAAAATGTTAATTTCTTACGTGGCCTTTCTTAACTTTGATCAAAGCACTTTTTAATTTGGTAGTGCAAACTAAAGGCTTTTCTTTTTTAAATTCCTATTTTAGTAAAGAAAATGAATTATTTATTATTACTTTTATGTGAAAATTCAAACTCACTTAGTGTTAAAAGTTGGAGATTATGATATTCTACCTAGACTATGGCTTAAAGTTGGCTAAGGTGACATTGTTTCTGGCAAAGTTACCTTATACCCAAACATCAATGCTAAATGTAAGCGTGATTTAAGGATAACTACACAGGCTACATAAGTTCTCTTTCAAGTGTTCGTGTTTTTTGAAGCAATAGATTATTGTTAGGAACTTAAACAAATATGGCATGATGTTATTCTTATTCCACTGACTATTCTGACAACTCATGGCTCATTGTTTCATCCCATATTATCTCCAGGAACTATAATTAAAATCTATGAAGAGGAAACTTATTTTCCTCCTTTGGGCATTTGATAATCTTCACCTTCATTTATATGCTTTCTTAAAATGCAAAACAAAAGATGGCACATAGGAATGGAATAAAGTACGGCTGAAAAAAGATAAAGATAAAGGCTATTTTTAAACTCAAATCACGCACATAGGGCTTTAAACTATTGGAGTGATGATACATAAGGGAAACACCAACATAGGTAACACTACAAAGAATAATACACATGTGGAGTAGCAAACTGACATAAGAATGAAAAAGTTTTACTGAAAGGCAAACTCATACATCTCAATCTCATGTAGATCACAAAAATTCCAACAACCAAGCTCTGAGGATCAGAGAAGGAAATCAAACCTGAGCAGTGATGTTAATCATAACTATCGAAACCCAATCAAACATTAAAATGACAACTTCTTCACTACTACATCATTAGATCTAGAAGACATTGGTTGGCAGAGAAGACTGTGATGGAAGATAATGGCCAAGCAACTGTGCAGCAAGTGTAGGACAAAGCTTTATCAGTGGATGTAGGTCTATCCCCTATCAAGTTGGAGAGAAATGCATGGTTATTTTAAGAGCAAATAGGTCACTAACTTTGCCTCTCCCAGGATTAGTTGACCTTTCCTTCCATTTTATTCAGGATAAAAGATTCCCAAGTTTATGGGATAAAAGTTTTTGATGGATTGAAATCTTCCATATACCAAACGGACAAAATAAGGATTCCTAGTACATTTCCTATTCTAGCCTTAGCTTATTCCATATACCAAATAATGCCTTAGTTCCTATATATGCCCTAATTGCTGGAGAGACTCAAAACAACACAGTGTGTCATAGCATACGTTCTTAATGACTATGCAAAAAAGACAAGAAAATGTGAATGTTTACTGCTACATGTGTGTGTGTGTGTGATGCTTCTTATCTTCCTTTGAGAGAGAAAGACCAACATAAAGTTAAATGATTGGTATCCTCAAACCGTATATAGCCTAATATTGTTGAAAGTTAACCCATATGCTTATTTCCTTAATGTATTAAGTAGGAAAGCTAAGAAATTTGAAGATTGCACAAGTAGAACTCAGTCTTTGCAACTCACAATGTGCTACGTTAAACCTAACCTACTTCACAAGCAAAAAGACTCCCCAACATTATGTTGGGACCTTATTACTTCACTGTCCAAAGGCCAAACTCATTAGAGATTACACAGTGGACCATACACCAATAAAGAGAGAGCAAGAATTGGAGGTCCATAAAGCCAAAAAAATCAAAGACTAAACCAGTTGTTGAAGAAAGTTTAAGGTACAATGAACACCTTTTCTGTGCTACTTCCCTTTATCTTGTGCTTCATTCCCTTACATTATTTGTCTAGCCCTCCACAATAAAAACATGCCTTAAAATGAAGTTAAAGCTCTAAATTAAATAATATAGTACATTATATGCCTAAAAGTGCTTGGTGAATCACAAAGAAACTGTGTATGCATGAGTTTTCAATAACTAGGGTGCATAAAATCATTCATCTCCATATAATAGTCAACTTTTTAACAACTATAGTTGACAACTTGTTTCATGTGATGTAATGACACTTAAGTAGTCCACTTTTGAGGTATCCCAGTTGACTTATGACTTTTGGGTCCTATATGGGTTAGTCACCAGGTAGTGCATTCCATAGATAAACATAGGGTTTAATATGTCTTACCTAGCAAGTGTTAGGTGCATGCATAATTGGTCATTGTTTTATCATTATAAAGTTATACCTTTATGGAACTAACTTAATAGCATAACAGGAGGCATGTGGGGAAGTAGTCGAGCTAACCAAAAGGATATGGTGTATAGGCTTTCTAATATTGTCATGGCAAATGCCCAAGAAATGGTCCAAGCCAACATGGATGTGTATTAAGGTTGACCACATAGCAACTCTGGATTGCCATAAGCCATTTTACTTATCAAGGTATGAAACGAATGTAATAATCCTAATAGGGGAATAGTGGGTAATTCTATTACTATAGACTTCATTTTGAGGGTTCTCATGTGTTGGTCCAAGATTATAGGCTCAGGACTTTGATGATGACAAAATCCAAATGTTATTTATGTAAAAGCCTATTTAAATATTATTGGCCCAATGTGTGAATTCTCTATTAATTGAATATTAAGGCCCAGTTTGTGAATCCTTTGTCATTAACTAAATGATAAAACTATTAGTACACAAATGACAAAAAGTGTATGGCTTTTATGTAAATGAAACACAATTTGAGTTTGAAACAGAAATGCTCTCTACTACACTTGTCTCTATTCTTTTGTAAAGATGCTATATTACTTTAACCCATGTATTGAGCTTTATATAGCATTTATGATGAGTAAACCATATGGGTTGCATGGAGAGAGTTTCTTAAGTTAATAATACTTGAAAATAAAAGGTTTTGAACATTTGAATCATAACCAGTTTGCTTAAGGCAAAAAGGATACTGCATGATCAAGACTATCTTTAATGGTTATGAGATGCTAAAAGCTTATATATACATAAAAATTTAAGTGCAAATGCAGATAACATAAAGACAATGAAAAAGAAAGTTCTTTGAATTCTTTGTAATATTTTTGCCTAATATCTAGTTTATATACTTATCAGAAGGAAAATCTTGAGCTTAGAAAGAATGTCAAAAAAGAAAGTCAAATTGTTTCATCAATTTTAGTTGTAAAATCTATGAGTAATTTATGCAAGGGTTAGTTGTACAAAATCCTATTATAAGTTTAAGGTGAGCTTGGAAACCTTTGTTAGTAGTGAGCACGAAAAACAATCACTACTATAAGTTTAGTGTTTAAATTGAAGAAAAATCCCTAAAAAATTTAAGGAGACTAGATGTAAGCTAAAGAGGTTGTATCAGGATAGATCTACACAAGTTTTTTTCTACCCTTTACTCTCTTTTACATTTTGCTGACCTTGCTTCCTCCACTTTTGGAGGATCTTTCTCTTAGAAGTCTAACTTACTTTGTGCTACACTTGCTCGCTCTACTATTGCACATTATTCAGTTGCATTACATTACTATTTGCATCCTTCATTTTTACTAAAGTTTATTGTTTTGTTTTACATATACATATATACATACACACACACACACACACACACACACACACACACATATCTATGTGCTTTCTTCACTAGCTCGATAATAGTCTGTTTGTCATTATTCAAATTTTGGAAGTCACTTGCTCATTCACTTTTGTAGAAGGAAACATTTTATATTATTCAATTTTCTAGGCAACACACCTATTTACGCCCTCTAGATGTGATTGTCATCATGATAAATAGGGGTACAAGATTAGGAAATTTTAATATGGTGTATTGATCAACTGATAAGGTCAGAGGAATTATTAGAGAGGATAGTCAACTGCAAGATGCCTTGCTTATGGTTGTCTTCTCAAATAGGGTTAGTGATGTGGCATTAAATAGTAAAAAAAAGGCAAGAAAATTGTCTTTATGAAGTACAGTGGCCAAGGAAAAAATCTTGCTCATCCATTTAACCACGCCAAATTATAAGTGCAAAATACAATTGTAAGTTACATGTTGTGTGGACTAATATAATGACAGTTGATGGATACAAGGACATCACAAGGTGGAAAGACAGTTGTTTGTGTCACTGGAAAAAGCTATATATGGCTGTAGTCTAGTATTGCGAGCCAAGGAAAAACAATAGAAAAGTATATCAATAATCGCCAGCAAATATGCTTCACAAAGATTGCTTGTTTTCTAGTAAAAAATAATAATATTCACCCACAGTTGTTGAACTGGCTAAAATTAGTTAATTTTTACTGGTTTACAATATAATACCCACTAGGTCATCTCCCATTGAACTATTAATCAAATCAATTAGTTTAGAAAATAAAAATATAAAATTGGGATGATTGGGGGTTTGAATATAAAATTGCACTAATTAAACTAAATATCAAATCAATTAACGGAAACGAAATGAAACGAAACAAAATTCAATCAGAATAATGTGTAACCAATCTAGAATTCTTTTCTTGATATTTTTCCTATCCTTGTCACCTAAACATACCTCTGGTTTGATTTTAATCCTCTAGTTATTTTTGATTAATATTCCTAAACTATCATTCAGGATTTAAATTAGTTCGTATTGCTAATCAGAATGCAACTGTACTTCTGTTAACAATATGAAGCTAAACTATTTTGCACTTGACCTGAGATGCACACAGAATCCTAACATGGTTCAGAATGAATATATTTGATTAATTAACTGATTAAATCAAAATGTGCTTTCAGATAGATTAAATGAATCAGAATTCATGCAACAAAAATCATCTAACTAGAATAATAATTACATGAAAAAAAAAAGAAATACTTTTGAAATTTAAATCCAAACTAGAGTTCTATACAATCATGGACTCAAGTTCGCTTTCAGGTTTAAACTCTAGATTGATCACTAAAAAAAATTAGAAAGCCATGAAAAGATGAAAACAAAAATGAGAAATAGAGAAAATAGAGTGTGCGTTATGGTGACGGCTTTTCCTCCTTGTATAGATGACGTTGCCTTCTTTCCCAAGAAAGATCTAAGCGCTAAAATGTGTTGAGTGCATCCAATAGTCTAGAATTTTTCACATTAAAAGAAATCTAATATTAATCTTGAGGTAACAAAGCCCACATCTTTAGCTCAATAAGAAAATATCCAAATCTCTTTTAAGTGATTAAAATTCATTAATCTAAATTTACCCCACTTAATATAAAATAAATTCAAAGTCATCAAATTAGCTATAATGAATTATTATTAAAATGAAATATAAGGAATATAAAATATAATAATATCGAAATATCAAACTCCCTCACACTTAGGCTTTTGCACTCCTCAGCAAAACACATAAAAAACCAAAAAGAAAATAAAACCAAAATGCAAAACTGCCAATCTAAACACAATTCAAGCTTTTTAGATATTTAATAGTGAAAGATAATCCTTCTTGCTAATCGTGGAAGAACAAGTAGTATGGCGATTCCAATTAATAAAAAAATAATAAATCAAAGTAATATATACTTACTGGTTATGTGTTTACTCTCAATCCTCTCAAGTGTTTAGATTAAGCATTCCTCTCAAATTCAATCTTTCATAACATTATTACTATAGGCTTGTATATTTTCTTAATCTCCACTACTAAGTCACAAGTAATACATAAATCAAAAAGACTTTTATTCAAGGTTGTAATGGAGCTAAGGTACGAAACAAATGGTAAACAAAAGAACTAAGGATGCAATAAGAGACAAAGCGGACACTTAAAATCATCAAAAGCAATAAGAGAAAGAACATAGAATGGGATAAATATGCATCTCAAGGTCTTATTTACCATAAACCAATACGTGCTCAATGAAAACCAAAGTAATTTAATATATATATATATATCATTATTCATTTTTCACCACTTTTTTTTCATGCCCTTTTTTTGTTTTTTATTTTTTTTTATTTCATAAATATTTTTTTTGGGACATCTCTAAGGAGAACACGTTAATTAGCTCAAAATTGACATAAACTACACATTCATCTACCCTATCAAGATATAATACTCTTAATAATCAAAAGTATCCTAAAAAAGGTAAAAAAAAATTAATGGCTAAAGGGTTAAAAATAAAATATAAAAGGCTTAAAAAGGAAACAAAAACAAAGGATAAAATATAGGCAAATGCGTTCACAAGAAAGAAGCAATATAAGGCATAAAATCCTCACAGTTTAAAACTACCATATACAATCTATTGAAATCAAATTTATTACCAATTTACTTAAAATTCAGATAATAAGATCGATTCCTAATCATGATAAAATACTTTCAAACTTAAACTACTTCAACTTTTTTTTTAACCTTAAAATTGCAAGAAAAACAAGAAAAAATAGAAATACTAAGAAAAAAGAAAAACCAAACCAAAAAGAAAGCAGAATGATTCCTTCCCCCTCCATAAATAGATTAATCCATCTAGAATGTAACTCACTAGGTATCAGTTTTAGGTGAGAATTATAGAGAAGGACTTTTTCACTAACATGAAGCTCTTTTCTTTCAATCATCTTTCCATGCATGGCCTTGGGTTTTTCCTTGTAAATTCTAGAGCTTTCATAGGCTTCCAATCGAATCTCTTCAAACTCTTATAGTTGTAATTTTCTTTGAGAACTGGCTTGAGGTAGATCCATATTATACTTCTTTATTGCCCAATAGGCTCTATGCTCAATCTCAACTGGTAGGTAGTATACTTTACCAAAAATCAACATATAGAGTGACATACCTATAAGAGTTTTGTAAGCAGTATGGTAAGCTCATAGTGCATCTTCTAATCTTTTATTCCAATCCTTTTTATTAGGTTAAACTGTTTTCTCCAGAATTTGTTTTATTTCTTTATTTGAAACCTTTGCTTAACCATTTGTTTGTGAATGGTAACAGGTGGCTACTTTATGGAGCAACCTATACTTGCAAATAAGGGCTTGCATGTTTCTATTACAAAAGTGGGAGCCTTAATCATCGATAATTGCTCTAGCTATATTGAACTTGCAAAAAATATAAGGTCTAACAAAGTCCATGACAATAGAAGAATCATCAGTCCTGGTGGCTTTTGCTTCCACCCATTTTAAAACATAATCAACAGCTAAAAAAATATACATGAAATCAAAAGAAATAGGAAATGGTCCCATGAAGTCAATACCTTAAACATCAAATATCTCATAAACTAATAAGAGTTATTGAGGCACCTCATTCTTACAAGAAATATTATCTATTTGTTGGCATCATGTATAATTCTTACAGAAAGTATATGCATCCCTAAACAAGGTGGGTTAGAATAGTTTAGAATCTAGGACCTTCCTAATAGTACACTGAAGACCAAAATAGCCATCACATGCAAGTATATGGCAAAAATGCAAAACAAATGTAAACTCATGGTTAGGAACACATCTCCTAATAATTTGGTCACTACACATGTGCCATAAGTGAAGGTTATCCCAAACATAATATTTTGACTCACTCTTAAGTTTATTAATTTGATACTTTTTAAAATAAGTAGGCAATTCAGAAGCAACTAAGAAATTTACCGTATCTGCATACCAAAGAACTTTACCATGCAATGCTTGTAACTATTCATCTAGAAAACTATCTCTAATAGCAAATGAATTTGAAGAATGAGGTATTCTACTTAAATGACTAGCCACAAGATTTTCTACTCCATTCTTATCTCTGATTTCTATGTCAAATTCCTGTAGGAGTAGCATCCACCTAATGAGTCTTAGTTTCGCATGAGGCTTCTTGAGTAGGAACTTTAAAACTGCATGATTAAAATAAACAATAACTTTATAACCCAACAAATAAGAATGAAATTTATCTAAAGCAAAAATAATAGCTAAAACCTCTTTTTCAGTAGTTGTATAATTAGCCTAAACCTAATCTAAGGTGCCGAATGCATAAGAGATCACAGTAGTTGGATGCATCGCACATCAAGTCAAATGGAAACTCCCAATTAGGAGGTTAGATGATACTTGGGTAGTTAGCCTTCTGTTCAACTCATCAAATGCTAATTTTCATGACTTATCAAAATTAAAATATACATCCTTTTAAAAAAGTCTAGACAGTGGTAGAGAAATCTTACTAAAGTTCTTGATAAATTGTCTGTAAAAACTTGCATGGCCAAGAAAAGAACATACCTCGCACACAAATGGGGTAAGGTAAAGAAGCAATCACATCTACTTTAGCTTTATCAACTTCGATGCCATTTTTAGAAGCCACATGGCTTAAAACAATTCCTTACTCTACCATAAAATGATATTTTTAAAAATTTAAAACCAGATTTTTCTCAATGCATCTTTCTAAAATTATTCCTAAACTCATCAAACAGTCATCAAAAGAGGTGCTATAAATAGTAAATTCATCCATAAAAACTTCCATGCAATGTTCAAGGAAATTAGAAAAGATGCTCACCATATATCGCTAGAATGTGCCTGGAGCATTACAAAGTCCAAACAACATTCTCCTATATGCAAAGGTACCGAATGGGTAGATAAATGTAGTTTTCTCCTGGTCCTCTGGTGTAATGTGAATATAAAAGTAATCAGAAAACCATCTAAGAAGCAGTAATAAGATTTTCCTGCCAATTTTTCTAACATTTGATCTATGAAAGAAAGAGAAAAATAATCCTTTCTAGTGGTTTGATTTAACTTTTTGTAATCAATGCAAACTCTCCAACTATTCTAAACTCTCATAGGGATAAGCTCATTCTTCTCATTGGGCACCACAATGATGCTAGTCTTCTTGGAGACTACCTACGATGGACTAACCCATTTATTGTCAGATATAGGGTAAATAATACTAATTGAAAGTAATTTACTTTTCTCTTTTTTCACAACATCTAGGATCGTGGGATTGAGTCTTCTCTGTGGTTGCTTTACTAGTTTGGCTCTTTCCTCTAATAAAATTTTGTACATACATATGGAAGGGCTAATCCCTAGAATATATGCCAACATCCAACCTATTGCTTTTTTCTTTTCCCTTAACAATTCTAATAATCTCATTTTATGATCAAGTGGGAGGTTATTTGATATTATTACTAGTAATTTATTTTCTTCTTCCAAGAAAGTATATTTAATATTGTCAAGTAAAGGCTTGAGTTCAAATGTGGGTGGTTGAATTTAAATGTACAACAACCTCCACTTGTTTATTTTTCTCAATAGAGGAAACATTATCAAATAAATTGACCGAATCAGGGTCAAAATCAAAAGCAGAATCAGAATTCAAGAATGTATCAATCTCAGAATATGCAATACATTTATTAAGTCCATCAAAACATTCTGAACATTGAATTGCATCTATAAATTCAACAATGTCATGAAGTTCAATATCCATGTCCACACAAGTATCAACAACTAGCAAGTCTATCATATTTACATGCAACATGGAGTGTTCTTCTGAAGGGTGTTTCATGGCATCAAGAATGTTAAAATGAACAACATTACCACTAAATTCCATTTATAAAGTACCATCATGCACATTAATTATCGTTTTAGCAATTTTCAAGAATGGTCTACCAAGAATCAGTGGTGCATGTTCATGTATATTGTCATCCTCCTTATTCAAAAATATAAAAAATCAGTAGGAAAAATTAAATCTTTTATCCTTACCAAAACATCTTTAAGTACTCCTGCAAGGTAGGCTATGCTTCTATTTACTAACTGAATTACCACTCTTGTACACTTCAATTCTCTAATATGCAAAAAGGAATACACAGAGTTAGGCATTACATTAATGGAAGTTTCTAAATATAACATAGCATTATTGAAATGCATATTCCCTATTGTGCAAGGGATGGTGAATGTGTCAGGATCTTTGCATTTAGTAGGCATAGCTAGTTGAATCAAAGCTGATATGTTTCTCCATATGCTAACTTTCTCATTCCCTTTCAACTTCCTCTTATGTGTACACAGCTCCTTAAGAAACTTCACATATTTTAGAATTTGTTTGATTGCTTATAAGAGAGGGATATTTACTTCCACTTTTCTGAACATCTCCATAGTTTCCCTATCTAATTCAACCTCTGTGATTTTCTTAAATTATGTAATTCTATTGGGGAATGGAAGGGGTCTGATGTATGTGGAATTCTCTCCCTTTTCTGTGCTGTTCTTGCCTTAAATTAAAGGGGGCTGTTTTTATCTGTCATCTTCTTTTTCTTATAGCATCTCTGTTCAAGGTATGATGGGCCCATTTACTTGCTTAGCACTCCTTAAAATTATTGCACTGACATTGCCTCTTAGGTTAGTCAGGGGATGTGAGGGTAATTGGCCAGAACCTTGACTTCTTAACTTAATGATATTTATTACAAGTTGGCCAATTTGGGTCTCGAAACTCTGGATTGTTGTTTTTGTTCGCTATTGGAATTGGATTGTATTTGTTGCCAACTACTTCACTATATCTTCTAGATTGGGTTTTGACTTGTTCATTGTAACACCATAAATTCAAGCTCATTTCATAACATTCATAAGCTTCACATTATCATTTCCATGAGAATATATGAAAAAGGGATTAAAAAAATGGGTTTATTTGCGTTGCATCATACTTAAAAATTTCAATCGGTGTCACGTGGACCGTATGAGCTCATACTATACATTCCCATATTTAATTACATCAAAACAACTCATTTGCATTACAAAATCATGTCCACAACTTATGGAAACCGAAATGGAGCATGGAATATGAAGCTTCATTCTCAGTCAGATTTGCCCTCTTTTCTGGTCAAACTTTGAAAAATCATAACTAAATCTAGAAAAATTGAAATCATACAATCTTAGTCATTTTTGGAAGCTATGGATGTCTACTTCACACTAAAAATATGCCTAGGCCATAATAGCCATCACAAACATTTGACAGTCAAAATGGTCCAAAGGTCTAGCTACATCCTGGAACTGATACAGAATTCAACAGAAAACTTTGAAAATGTCTAATTAATTCCACAAAAATTCACTTCATGCAAATAATACCAATATGAAAAGTTGTGGATGTTAGTTAGAGAGAAAAAATATCTCTAGACCAGTTTATTAAGCCCAGACCTCAAAATTTAATGGAACAGTATCTTTAGCCGGGCAAGATTACTAATACTAGACAAAAACTTCAAAAATTCATATCTCCCTCTCTAGACCTCCAAAATGAGGTGCTTCAACTTAGCACAAGTCACTATTGTTTAGTTTCTCTATATAAAATTTTATGGTAATTGGACATCATTTGAGCCTCGTGTGACAAAATTCAATTTTGGACTTGCCTGAATAGTGCAGCAGACCAGAACCATAAAAATTGTCAACTTTAAAAAATCATCAAATATTCTGTAGACTTTTAAAAATTATGATTTTTAACTTCCCAAAAAACTATTAATGAGGCCTATTTGCATGCCTAATCTCAGATCAAGACTAACTCATTTGGCTAAAAAGTGATATAGGATTCTATTATGGTTATTTTTTGCTCCATATAGGGTACCCAAATTTTCAAATAGTTTTCCCTTGGTGTTGGAACCTTTTGGACAAGTCTAAAAACATATTTAAAACTTGTGTGAGCTTCTCAAATGATCCCAAACCTCATGCATCTCATTTTGGCCATTCAACCCACACTTATGCACATTCCATCAAATTTTCAAGTTGCATACTTTGGCATTACATACTCAAAACATATGCTAAAGGTCATACATAATATCCATACATTTAAACATCACATAATATCATATTTACACATGTCTCATGAGTCATAGACCATTTACAACATCATATACATTGTGAAGTATCATCATGGATTCATAAAGAATAAAACTAGGCATATAGTTGTTAATCTTCCTTCTTCATTGTTGTTGGCTCCCATTGTTATAGCTACTTAGTCCACCTAGCATGTTAAATCATTGGAGAGGAGGGAATGAGATTCAAATAATCTCAATAGCTCATCTCCCATTCAATCATACATAATATGTGTCAAGCAAGCCTTAAAAATGTATGCATGGACATAATACAAATCATGGACATTTAAGAAGCAAACTTAGCACGTAAATAAGTCATACAAAACATTTAAAAACTCACGAAGTGTTTGGATTGGTCTCACACTTCTCATCATGGATGTTGGACTTGCTTCACCCATTCTTTACACACTTTGGACTCAACCATACTCTTAGGAGCCCACTTTTCTTTTGGGAGACTCTTTACTTTGTCTCAACCAAGTTCAAGGGTTCTTGGCTCATCTTCACCATGGTGAAGAGTTCTTGGCCTCTTCACACTCAAGCAGACTTAAACAAACATCATGTATTCATTTAGAAATATAACATGGTATTAAGAATCATGGCATATAAAGCCATGCTAGCATACTTTTTATAGCTTAAAAATACATATACACACATCCTAAAACAAGCTAAACACATATCCATGCATGAAAGAAGGTGGAGAGAGCTACCTTGTATACAATCACACACTTTTTCCTTTGGATTCAAGCCTCTTCTTTCGGCCACACACCCACAAATTGGTGGAGATAGTTTCTCTTGGCCTAAATACAATTTATGGGAGCCAATTTGGTTCATGAAACACATTCTAAGGCTACACAATTTGCTTAAACCCTAGATTGCCCTATAAGCTCCATTATGGTCCATAATTGCACTTAATGAAGCAACACTCCTCAAATAATTTCTAGGCCTCATTCTTTCCTTTCAAATATGATTCTTGACTCCTTTTAAGCCTTTTAGAGTCATCACACCATTAAAACAAAGGGTCTAACATCATGTTGCTTCTTTAGGTCATAATATAGAACCTAAGGCACTAAATCAATTTTCATGAGTTCTAAATTTTTTCCATGGCCTCCCTTCATTTTCGTTCATCGAATATAACTCAAGAATGGCCTTAGAAAAATTTAAAACTCTTCCTAGCACCATGAACATGGTTTGGCCGAGACATAGCATGATTTAGGGCTTCTTAGAGATTTCTTTGTTTTCTTGAAGGAAGAAACTTGTGGGTAGTATCTTAGGTATCTCAAGAACTCATTTAAACTCTTAATTAAATCTAGGAAGCATTACATAAATTCAGAATTTGGAAGGTGCACATAAAACTCTAAGTTTTGCATCTTGAATTCTAATGGCTATTTCATAGTTTTCTTTGCATATTCTTATTCTCCTCCATCAAATACCTAAGATTGAACCTTGGTTTGTTTGAAAATTTAAATCCCGAGGGCAAACCATATGTAGGTTGCAGTAGAGAAGAAAGGGAGTTCAACATAGCTACCATAGAATGCATTTTTACCTTGTTTCCTTGCTTAGTTTAACTTGAATCTTGCTTTCTCCAAGCTCCTCTCTTCAAATCTGAAATTTTCCTTGAATATCTCCCTTGAATTAGATTCATAAACCTCATTTTAAGCCAAGGAAAGAAAGGAGAAGGGAGGAGAGGAGGTGTGTATGAAGAAAAGCAAGGAAAACCACCATGAAAATATACCTTAAGCTTGGTTTTCTTCCTCCTTCTTCTTCCTCTCTTGGGCGCCTCTCCCTTAGGGTTTTGCTTCTGATTGGGGGCTAGAAAATTTGAAGTGAAATGAAGGCAAGTGTGAGGCGCCACCTATATATAGCTAAGGTAAAATGACTTTTTCAAAAATTCTAATTTTGTCTTTCATACTTACGTTGAAAAACGTCCACCGGATGGGATTTAATTGTCTCAAGACTTGCCATGGTATTCAAGGCCTCTGAGAACCTTAGAAAACTCAAAACTTTAATTTAAAAAGCCTTTTTGTGTAAATTCCAAAAATTGCCAAAAATTACGAAAATGTCATTACGTTTTGTAGGTTTTTCGTCAAAATTTATTTCTCCATTCTAGCTTCATTTTTCCTTCTATTTGAGGTTAGGATTCTCATTTTTAGGAGTCTAGAATGTTACTCAAATTTTTTGGGACCTTAACTAATTCATTTTGGGGGACTTGCTTTAAAAATGCGTCCGTTTCTGTTGTTTAACGAAAACTGAACATTACATTCATCTATTGCATGAGTTGTCTCAAGGGCTATTGGTTGCTTGGGGCAAGAGCGTTGAATTTTTGTTGCTGTTGTTGTTGGTTAGACCCACTGCCATATTTCAAATTTGGATGATCTCTACATATGAGATTGTATGATGATGCATAATGGTTGTATCTATTCTGTTGCCATTGTAAAGGTCTACCAGGGAAGATACTGGTACATGATTTTATATTATCTTACAACCGAGAACACTAATCTATGGCATGTGTGGTTAACAAATAAATACCACACAAAGGTGCAGGAAGTTGTTAAGGTTATCTTTGCCCAAGTACTAGCTGTCTGACCATAGAAGCTAACTCTTCAAGTTTATTTTCTATTCTTTGTTGATCCATATGAGTGGCATAAATTTTGTTTACACCTCTGATTGGCGTGTTTATTCTGGTGCCAAACTATTTTGTATTTTATGCCATATTCACAATGAGGTCTCTAGCAGTAGTTGGGGTTTTGCTAACCAATGCTCCACCTGCAGTTGCATTAACCATACTTCTGTCCATAGGTAGCAAGCCTTCGTAAAAGTACTTAATCAGAAGTTAGTCACTGCTCTGATGATGAGGACAACTTACACAAAGTTTCTTAAACCTTTCCTAGTATTCATGTAGTGTTTCTCCATTCATCTATCTAATACCACTAATCTCTTTTTGGATGGCAATAGTTCTTAAGGTCGGAAAAAATTTCTCTAAAAACACCCTCTTTAATTCATTCCATGAAGTGATGGCCTGAGGTTAAAAATAGTAAAGCTAATCCTTAACCGCCTCATCCAGTGATAAGTGAAATGCTCTAAGCTTGATGTGCTCTTCTGAAACTCCTTCTGGCTTCATGGTGGAACAAACCACATGGAACTCCTTAAGATGCTTGTGGGGATCCTCACATGCAAGACCATAGAATTTTGAAAGCAAATGTATTAATCTAGATTTAAGTTCAAAAGTAGCATCAAATTCAAGATATTGAATACACAGTGGTTGGTAATTAACATTAGGTGCAACTAATTCCCTAAAAGTCTTATATTATTCCCATTACCAGTAATATCTACTACTTTAGAATCCAAATTCAATGCATAATTACTTTGTATATTATCTATTGCCTCAAAAACCAACTTAGTAACTATAACTTCTTTAATTTTACGGTATCTAAGTTATATATGAAAACTCATATTAATCTTTGGATTAAACTCAACCAAATCTATATTGGAGGATCTTGTCATACACCAAGAATGAAAAAAAAAAAAAACACCCAAAAATTATCAAGAAAAATAAAAAAAAATAGAAAAATTAGAAAAATAGCTAAAAATAAGAGCAAAAAATACTAAAATTTTGAAAAAGTGGTCTAAACAATAAAGTTTAGCCAAAAAGTGGCCTAACTCACAATAAAGTTATGAGTTTTTATCCTCATAATACCTAGAACTTATATACCAAGTTTCAGCTTAATCAGAGTTAGTCACCCTAAATGCCGCTATTGCCCAAAACAGTTACAAAACATCGAAAAACACTAAAAATTAACTACAAACACTAAGTAAAAATGCTAAAATCAAAATTAAAACTAAAGAATTTCCTATTCTAATTAATTATGATCATTGACTCCCCTGGCAATGGTGCCAAAATTTTGGTAAAGAAAATACTATTTACTTACAGTTATCGAATAGTTAAGATTAGTGAATTTTCGCTAATTGCAGTATAATACCTACCAAGTTGTCTCTCATGGAGTTATTTAATCAAATCAATTAGTTTAAGGAATAAAAATATAAAATTGTGATGATTAGGGGTTTGATATTTTAATATTATTATATTTTATATTCCTCATATTTAGTCTTAATAATAAATTATTATTGATAATTGATGACTTTGGGCTTATTTTATATTAAGTGGGCTTAATTTAGATTAATGGACTTAAATAAATTTTTATTATATTTATCCAATGGAGGTCTAATTATTTTTTAATTGTATTTTACAAGATAAAATATATCTAAAAGGATTAGGTTAAAATAATCTTTACAAGGATTTGGATATTACTTCAAGATTAGTATTAGATTTCTTATGGAAAAAGCAACTTTACCTATTTAAGGAGGAAAAGACATCAATACACACTGCATCTTCTCTACATCTCACTCTTGCTTTCATCTTTCCTATGGCTTGCTAATTTTCTTGATAATCAATCCAGAATCTGAACCTGATAGGAAACTTGAGTCCATGTTTGTATAGACTCTAGTTTGGATTTTGATTTCAAAATGTATTTGCTTTTTTTCTCCTTGTTTTCATGTAATTTGCATTATTCTGGTTAGATGATTTTTGTTACATAAATTCTAATTCATTTGATTTATCTAAGAACATGTCTTGATTTAATTAGTTGATTAATCAATTAAATTCATTCTGAGCTACGTTAGAATTCTGCGTGTGTCTTTGGTTAAGTATGAAATAGTTTAGCTTTGTATTGTTGACAAAAAGCATCATTCTAATTAGCAATATGAACCAATTAAATCATGGATTGCCATAAAAGGTAGTTGCTTCTATCTAACTTGACAAAGCACACCTAGTTCGTAGATGAAATTAGAGGAGTGCTTTTGATCATGTTGATCAAAGAAGGCCATGGTAATTCTTATGTTTGCTTGTTCTAGTAACCAATATAATAGCTCCTTAAATATCCATGGCATTTTTCCTTATAGATTTGATACCAACATAAGATTTGGAAGAAAAGAGTAGGCATAAGTTTTGTGATACACAGCATGAATGCTGAGTAAATTTAATACTATATAAACAAGTTAGTTATAAAAAGTTGAATTACAATGTGGCACATAGTAGCTAAGAGGTGAAACAAATAAAAAAAGAATCTAATGAAAGAATTCCTATATTACTATACAGCTTATATAACAGAAAGAGAAATAATAGCTAGCAAAGAAAGTTTGTAATAACCAGAAAAAAAAAGATGAAAAATTTTGAACTTCTGAAATTTTCTAAGTCTGTTAACTATAGCGAGAGTGCTTGTTCGCTATAGTGAGAATACTTCTAGCTATAATGAGTTCGGGCATCTCATACAAAAAGCAAGAGGTTTCTCACAATAGCGAGCACCGTAACGAAAACAGGGGTCTATGACTGATACGTGCTCGCCATAGCGAGGGTTATTTTTCGCTATAGCGAGGGTTAGTCCGAAAAAACATGAAAAAAGAGAATTTTACTTCTTAAAGAGTCTAGACCTTCCCCTTTCCTTCTAACTGACTTAGGCTTCGACCAAAACAGAGAAAAGGGCTGAGGAGAAAGAGAGAGACCTAGAGAAGGAAGGAAGAACAAGAAAAAGGTAAGCATAACTTGAGATCTCTAGGGCTGAGGAGAGAGAGAAAGACCTAGAGAAGGAAGGAAGAATAAGAAAAAGGTAAGCATAACTTGAGATCTCCATCACTTTTCTTCTTAGAGTTTTGTTCTTCTCTCTTTGCCCTCTCTTTCTATGGTTTTGGTTATTGAGTTGGCTTTGTTTTGGGCCTAAGTCAGAAGGGGAAGTGTAAGGATTTGAGGAGAAGATTTATGTAAAAAAGAGCATCTTGGAAAGAGCTTTATTTAAGATAACTTTTTCCCATTTTATTGCATCTTCTCCCCTTACTTTCCTTGAGTATGTTGGTTCTACCAACTTGAGAGCTTGAGAGAGGAAGGAAGTTTGACCTAGAATGAGTAAGAAATCTTTGAAAGAGAATGTGATAAGTTGAGAAATGCAAAGGAAGGAGAAGAAGAGTTAGTGAAATTCTAGAGAGAGAGAACCCCTAGTTTCTTACATATTTTTTAGGGTTTGCCTTGATGAAGAGCCCCTAGTTTTGTGAATAATTGCTGAGTTATGAGAGAGTAATTTCATGCTCTTTATTGTGTCTAGGCTTAAAAGAAGTAGCTCCATCTAGTTGTGATTGTGAAACTAAGAAGGAAGAAGAGAAATTGAAAGGGAAGGCTTGTGTTGTCTTATAAGGTAGCTCTCCACTTTTTCTTGTTGCATTCTTAGATATGTAATAGTCATTGTATGCTTGTGTATGTACTTATATTGTGAGACATGCCATTTGATATTGCCTTGATGCATTGGTACTAATATGTTTATGTTTTAGGTTGTGAAAATTACTCGGGTGAGGTAGTGCCAAAAGTCCCTTGAGGTGGGTAAGATGGAGCCAAAAGTCCCTAAACTAAGGGTGAGGCCAATCTAAAAGTCCCAAAAATCAGGTGAGGCTAGACCAAAAGTCCATAGAACTTATTCTTGGTATTGATATGATATTCATGGCATGAAAATCATGTGTTGTGTAATTGTGAATGATTTGCATGCTTTGACTTATTTATATGTCTTGATTGCTTCCTTGAATGAGTGTATGAGCTATTGAAATTCCATGAATCTCACCCCCTTCCCTCTCCCATCTCATATGGTCCAAGTAGAGCTCAAGAGCCTAAGAGTGGAGGCCATGAGGCATAGAAGGCCTTTGTTTTGAGATTTTGCACACTCACACATAGTTTGATGTATAGGAAAGCCAAAGTGCTCATGTATACATATTCTTTTTGAGATGTAAATGCTTAATCAAGTGTAAAAGTATGCATGAATGATGTATGAACCGTGTATAGAGCCAAGGTAATGGAAAAATGAGATTTGGCTCCTTTGTGGCTTGTATGTAATAGTATATTTTTGCCTGTAGCATAGTGAGTTTGAGATGTGTGTTGATTTGGATCACTTAGACAATTCATATATGTTGTGTTTATACTTTAAAACTTGTCTAAGAGGTGCTAAAGTATGTAGGGGACTATTTATCCCCATTTTGAACCATTTATGGTGTCAAAACTGCCAAATTTGTGAGCTCTGTCAAAGTATAACCAAATGAGCTCTTCTTGAAATGAAATTTGGCATACCTCTAGAGCCTATTGAGAGCTTCTTGGAAAACTAAAGTGGGTAATATTTGGAGGTCTAAGAAATATTTGGCGAATTGTTGAAGTTGGAGAATTTTTTGGTTTTGGTTATTGTATTGTGTAAATAGGTCTAAAAATGAATCTGTATCATTCATAGACCAAATAATGTCCAATTGTCATGAAATTTTATATGCATAAACTAGATATCCATAGCAACCTATACCAACTAGAAGTACCTTGATTGGAGGTCTATAGAGGGATAAACAACTTTTTGAAATTCTGTGTCAGTATCAAGGAAACCATCCAACATTCGTTACTATTCCATCAGTTTTCAAGGTCCAAAGGCTACTAAAATGATCTAGACTTATTTTTTTTCTCTAGTTAACATCTGTAGCTTTCTAAATTGGTATAGTTTTCCTATATTGGATTTTTTTGGAATTGGTTATGAATTTTTGAAGTTCATGATAGCAAGCTGCATCAGTACCAAGGACAGCCGAACCTCTGTCTCTTTTTCGATGTCAAACATGATCCAAACGCTGAGATTGTGATTTGAAATTATTTTTAATGTAAATTTAACATCCAAAGATTTCCAAAAAGCTATGCTTTTCTTGATTCCCATTTTTCTAAAATTAGTTATAATTTTTCAAAGTTAGAGTCAAAAATCTGACTTTTAGGCCCATTTGAGAAATTGCATTTTCTTAGTTTTTGACTTCATATCCGTGGTTCATGAGTTATTTTAAGCTATGTATGAATTGTATAAATGGAGTTTGAGTAAAGAATGTGAATGATGGGTTCAAGGGGCAAAATATGAGCATTTTAAACCCCGATTTAAAGTATTAAAATATCACAATTTTGGTCATTTTCATTGAAAATCATATAGAATCAAGCCAAGAGGGAGATTAATTGAGGTTAAGACATTATAGTGTTACAAAGTTCATGTATAGTAGGTTTCATAATAAAGAACATGCAACTTTATGTCATCTTTTAACAAGAAAAGTTATGGAGATTGTGTGATCATAAAGAAGAAATTTGAAATAAGGAAAAGATCATGCAAATTTACATGTTTCCACAGAAAGGAACTTATATCCTCTAATCACTTATGCATATTTTGTGGGTGGAATGTAGGTTCAATGAAACAGATTCCAGAAAATGTTACACTACTTTTTAGGACTAGCTACGCTTTGGATTTAATGGCCTCAATTTTAATTCTTAACAACATTTTATTAATGTCAATCATGCAAAGTCACTCCAGTTTATTGATTACACTTATTACATTAAAACTAACAATTGAAATTGAATTTCAATGGAAAGGAATTTCCATGATTGCTAATAACCAAAACATGAAATTTTTTATTCTTGTCATGCTTTTTTGTCTCCATTCATTTTTCTTATATAAATGTTATATGTAAAATGTGCTTTTGCCCAGTTATGTCACATACAGGACTATTAGACATTCACCAAGCATAGTAATTTTCCTTTCATGTCAAAATGATTGTGATCTTAAAGAACATATGTGGATTTAAAGGAATATTTCTTTCCATTAATTGTTATATTAAGGGGATAATATCTTTTTAGATTAAACCAACTCTATTCTATACTTGAGCAATATTTCACTAATGCTTCATCTTTACATGAACTTCATGTTCCGCATAATGAATGTTTTACAACTTAGCTCAACCATAAATGTTTGTCTTACATTGTAGGCACTTGAAAATTTTTTTATTATTTTTTTGTGGCTAGTTTGCGATAACCTTTTGATTCCTATGAACAATAAACTGTTCAAGAATGCTTTTGCTATAGAAAACCTATTGTGATTGCTCTTTAAAAAAAACATTAGATTAATATAAAGATATTAAATCAATGATCCATTATTGTTAAAAATGGCATAAAATATGTTCAAGATTAGAGTTGTTAGGCAGAATAGTCGATTGCAACATACTGCTAGTTGACTTGTGTCTCTTTGTTTCATCTCAACATGCTAGCAGTCGAGTCAACTATTTCACTACAGACAATGTGACCCTTATACATGAATAATCAATCAATTGTGATATCTTCAACAATCGACTTATCAAGCCCTAGCTTTGTGTTTTACTTTAGAAATAACATGTCTGTCCTGAATCCCTTAATGAAATGCTTTCTCCACTTGCAATCAGCAACAACTCTAAACTCTACAACATTACAACTCCAAATCTTAGGGTATGATGATGGCTTAAACCAAGACTTTGGACATACCTTCATGGTGGACCAAGAGAAGCTCCCAAGAAAGAATATGGATCCTCTACTGTTACATTCTCTCTGCTATTATGCTGTTAGCATATAGACAGAGTGTATTTTAATTTTTTTTCTTTTTTATTTTAAAATAAATCACTTACCCATTTATTTCTATGTTAATAGCACAATAATAGAAAGAATATAATAGCATAGGATCCATACTCCTCCCAAGAGCTATTTTAGGCTTTCCATCACCTTTAACCACTAAAAGCACTTGGTGCTAAGCATGGGTTTGGAATTAGGGAACTAAGTGGAAGGGGGGCTAGAGCTTGAAAGTTTGATAGGGAGGAATGGGAAATTGATTTTGGGGGGGGGGGGGGGTTTAGACCTCAATGGTTGAATGGTGAGTGCATCACATTGCTAATGAGATATTAGGATACGGCAATGGGATTTGGGTTTATCAACCTTTGAGGTTGAAGGAGGAACTTCTTAGATTGTGAATGAGTTTTTTAGGCTTCTCATATTGTGATGTGAGATGGGGGAAAAATAGGCAATCTAGTAAGGCTACTATGTAAATATAGACAACAAAAGGAATTTTATTAATATGAAATTATGTGGGGTTCAAATGCCAATGTTGGCAAGCTTTTTTATAATAAAAATAATTAGGCTAAAATATAAATATTACAAATAATTTCTAATTGAGTTGGACCTTTCTTTAATTTTGTAAACCAGTTGCATGAACAATATATCCTTTCACGTGACACTGAGGTGTCCAATTGTGATTGGGCCATGTCAAGGTGCACCCATATATCCCAATCTTAGAGTACATGGAAGAATATGTCCTACAAGAATGATTCTCACTAATGCCATATTAGATGGAACAATGAAAATGTGACATTTGGCATACTAATAAAACTCATAGTTATAAAGAACTTTATGCAACCTAGTAGTAAAAATATGTTGAAATTGCCCCCAATAATTTAAGAATTTTGAAATACCCTATTCTATCTTTTCCTATCTATGTGAGCAAGAGGAATGTAATTTTTTCTAACAATTTTTTCCTATTGCCATAATCTAATGTCAAGGTTTAAAGTCTCTTTGCAATTATTGTAAATTTTTGTTTATTTTAAAATAAATTTTTGAAAGCACTATGAAAAAGAAATAATTTATATTTGGCAAAATTATTTGATAAGTACTTTTATAAAAAATTATGTTTGAAAAATCATTTTTTAAAATTACTTTTCATTATCAAATTATTAAAAAGACAATGTATAAATTTGACTTTATAATTATTCATTATAATTAATTTTAAATAAGTTTCTAACTTTTTATTTAATTAAAATATACAAAATAAACTCATAATAAATACATATAACATATACAATTAAAATAAATATATCAAAATAAATATAGAGTAAATTACTCTAAGGAGATGCTTAAATTACATAACATTCTTTTTTATTATAAAAACATACACAAACTCCTTTTAAACTAAAATATGACCACAATACTTTTAAAAATAATATTAATTTATTTTATTAAAAATAACTTATTAAAATATTTTTTAAAATTTTATTTCAATATTATTTATTTTATGTTGAAAACTATAAATTTAATTTATTCTAAATTAAAAAATTAACTTTTATATTGGTTAGAATACAATATTAATACTTGTTATACTATATAAATAATAAATATAAGAATATTTTGATTAAAATAAATATAATTGCAACTCATGTTTTTGTTGTAGAGAAAATCAATGTAATACATCTTTAATTTGAAGGGAAAAAAATGTAAATTTTTAAAATAGTAAAGAGGTCATGTGGGAATGGAGAAAAAAATTATTCATAAATATATAAGGATAAGAATAAACAGCTTTTCCCTAAGAATGTGAGAGATCGAGGGGGAAAAATAGATATAAACATATAAACATATAACATACACATTCTCATTTTTTTTTATCGCTCACCCCCCCCCCCCCCTCTTCCAAAAAAATAAAGGCCCAAATGCTTAGATATAAAAGATGTAATTTGAATTATGACCACTGCAACAAAGACTTAGAAATCTTGCTTTCCAGCCTCTGTTTTCGGTCTTTAAAACAGCAGAATTCCACGTCTTTGTTCCATTTTCCACACTCTTCGCAGCATCATTATTGCCCCAAATTTAATTTCATACTGTCAAGGTGCTATATGTTTCACACAGATTCTGAAAGTAGACAAGGCCACACATATTTCTTGTCCCATAATTCCATATTGCCAAAGTAGCAAAGTTAAACTCGTTTTACTGAAACCTGAGAGAGAGAGAGAGAGAGAGAGAGAGAGAAATATGGAGCATTAGAGACTCTAATGTCACTAATGTCAACCAATTAGTCCATGGTGCGGGTTGGAGTTCCCTACAAGAAAGCTACCAATTATTGTGCACTTCAAGCGCTCATCAAAATAAAGATGAACAAATAAAGATAAGCTGGCAACTGACAAATTACAAGCATGAGAGCAATACCCACAGCTAAAACTAAGGAGACCAAGTCGTATCATTGTTTCAAACTTTCAAAAACGTTCTAATCAAAATGTTACATAGAAGAAATAGCAAAAATGCAAGAGTGATTGTGAACAAGATGATAATAAAGATTAAGCCTTCTTCTTTTTGGATTTAAGCATCACAAATCCTATGAATATGCTTAGGAAGCCAAGAAGCGCCACACCAACAGAAACAGGTATTAGTATCGCATACTCCTGGGGCAGGAAATACTTGTGGATGAAGTGATTGCTATCTACAAATGGCTGAAAGTCAAAAGATCAATAAAGAAATTGTCACAAAGTTAAAATTGGTAAGTCAGCATAATTCTTTTGAAGAATACTCGTCAAGGTACCTACCAGGATAATGACCCAGAAAGTGTAATAAGTGAATATTGTTAAGCTGATAAAAGATAATATAAACCCAACTGCCCTATCAGCTAATTCCATGTTGAAGGACTATGTTCACTCTTCCTGTTGACACCATAAGACACAAATGACTACCTTTACTTGCATTAGCAAATACTTTAAAAAAAAATTATCAACAGTTATCACAAATCAAACAGTGCCAACCATACACCAAAAATTGTTAACACAAATAAAATAGTTGGCTTGCAACCAGTTGCATGAAATTAAAACCTTGGAAAAGCATGTTCTGTTGTTTTTCACACACAAACTTGAAACCAAGGCCCATTTAGTATAATGAACTTTCGGTAAGACAGAATTTTCAAATTTTCCAGTTAATAGCTGGTCCCTCCAGCCCTTCACAATCAAATCAGTTTTTGATACCCAAGTCATCAAGACAAGAGGAAGACACTTTCCTTCACACATTAGTCATTAGTACCTGGACGACCAAGCTTCATAACCCAATTAGAACTAGCATTCAAGCAATAACGTAAACAAGAAAGAGAGAATGCAATGATAAACCTATCTTGTCACAAATACAGCAGAACAACAGATTGAAGAATTAATACCTTGACACATTGCCTTCAGAATGGGCAAGTCTCATCAAACCAAGAATGTTCAATGATAATGTCAGTTATCATAAACCTCAATTTATGCATATAGTTTAAGATTCTTTTTTGGAACGTTTAGAGCAACCAATTCAAAATTTGACCCAAAGGAAGAAAAAAAAAAAAGTAACCAATTAAACTTAACCAGACTTAACAGTGACTGATTAAGGGGGTCATATTGGGAATGGCAGCGGGTGGATATCTGATTTTTTTTTTTTTTTTTTGCACTGTCCAAATCCAAAGTGAGGGACTATTCAAATTTTAACCCACTCCCCAAAATTAAAGAAATACATCTCTAACATCTGAATCTGAAAATATTTGATATCCAAACAACCCAAAATATCTAAAGGAATATGATATTGGATAACGGATACCAGGTATTAAGTATTGGATGTCGGATACAAAATATGCCCGATACCCAATAAGGCAACAAGTTTACTGCAATTAGAGACTCATTGCATTATTCTATCTGATATTTGTACATTAGCTTTCAATTAGTGTGTATATTGACATTTTTGCAGAGTAATTGGGGTTTGAAAAATAACCAAGAACGTAAAACTTCTCTCTCTCTTTCTTTTCCCTCCCCTAACTAAGTTTTTTCGAAAAGAACTCACTCGAGTGAACAGAAATACCAATTTCAAGAGCGATTACAGCTTACAGTAATCTCAAACATTATCAGGAAGCATTATAAGTTTCAGAACATAATCTATTACAAGAACAGCAATTCAATTTCAAAAGGAGGATGTCTCTGTAGAAAAAGAAGAAAGAAAGTTGGGTACACATTCGAATTCAAGAAAGGAAAGAAGAAGCGGCAACGAGATTTCAGATTCCAACTATTACAAATTGGAATCGAAGAAAGGAAGTTGGGTACCTGAGTCAAAGAAGGATCAAGAGGCTTTTCTACGGCTACAGGTAGACGGCAATGCAACTAAGGTTCAGGTCAACGAAGGCAGTGCCGTTGGGCTGAATTTGATGGCAGCTACGTCCTGGGAGAAAAAATTTGAGGATGGTAAGGAAAGAAGAACGCCGATATACGCGAAATTGGATGGAAAATCTTGAACCTGTATTAATTTCGAAAGGTTTATGATTGAGTCCTCATATCAAGCTTGAAGCACTGGTTCTCCAACCAATTTATGTCAATAAAAAAAATTAAATTAAATAACCTCAGTAATCCGCGACACCTCGTCTAATCTTTCACATAGTACTGCCTGTTCAAGCAATTCATAGAAGAAACCCTAATACATTCCTAGATTTAGATTGCAATTTCTCTAGTTCCATGATATCCCTAGCGTGTCAGAAGTCATTATGGCTCCATTGGATTTTAAACAGGAGCCCGATTATGAGAAAGTCAGTAATTGCATCGATGACATCTTTGCAATGACTACAGAGAGTGAGAAGTGCTTACCTTAGACGAAAGAGGCACCGATGATGTCTCAACACAAGGCGTCGTCGTTGATCATGACAAAATCGAAGCCAGCAAACGCAGAAAGAAAAGAGCACAGGGGAAAGCAAAATTATGTCAATAAATTGTGAACGAAAAAGTGCAATTTCACTCGAATTGATGCAAATAAGCAAATACTATACAGTATGGCTAATTATATTTTCTTTTTTTTTTAGCTTTAAATTGTAAATTATAAATTTAAAGTTTAAAATTATAATTGAGGGATAAAAAATTATAACTGTAAAATAAAATTATATATTAATTAAAATTATTAAAGTATATATATTTTAATAATTTAATTAAAATATAACTTTTTATAATAATAATTTAATTCTTTAAGTTTATTTATTATTTTAAAATAATCTCTTAAATTTAAACTATTTTTTTAAATTTTGAAATATGTGTCATAAAAAAATTTTTTTGAGTAAATTTCATTATTATCTTAACATTTATTTACTTGTATGTTGACGTGACAACTACGTGTGTTTTTCTCAACAATTTATATAGTGATGTGGCATCTGCACTAACGAAAAAAAAAAATTGGTCCGATTCAGCGAGGAGAAAACGCAGTCATCGTCGCATTCTTTCTTCCCTACATTCGTAGAACTGCGCTAGGCCACGGATGCTTTTCTTCTCCCTGGTCGAGGCTTGCTCGTCTGCAATAGCAAGAAGGTGCTCGACAGCGTCGGGTGTTGCTTGAAGATGGTGAGCGGCGACCCAACAACACACTTGAATCTGGTAGCAATAGCAGGCCACTAATCTTGTGAAGCCATCTTCCTTACTTTTGTTCCTCCCCTTCTTCTTTGACACTGAGTGAAGATCCTTGATTTCCATATGACATGGTCAGGCCATCGGTGAAGCTTGGTTCGGCCAAGTTGGTGGTGATATGCATTGGCCTTTTAGATGCCGGGAAATTTACCCATAAAGGAAAATGGGTAGGTTGACTAAGTCTACGTCGAATTTGCTTTTCTAGGAAATATGAATGATTAAATTTATATCAGCTCAGTGCATTGCTTTTCATGTTTAAACATTTATGATAAATTAGAATTACTTTGTTTCTTAGAAAGGAGAGTAAAAGCACGCTTAAGGTATGAGCATGGACTTGATTTTGGCCCCCTCTTGAGATGTTTGAAAAGTTACAATATTTAGCAGGTTGATACGACCAAGATGGATCATTTGAAACAGATCAGCTCTACCTAGGAACATCTTTTAATCAAGTAGGCATAGTTGTTATGTGATAGATGTATCCTTTTACTTAGCACCATTCACTGCCATGGACCTTTTGGGGTTCTAAATTCTTTAGTTAGAAGCCAAATTGTTTGATTTTTGTCAAATAATAAACTTCAATATGTTCTAAAGTTTTCTCTCAAATAATAGCAGGGGAGCACCAAATAGGCATTGTATGCTAACAACAAGATGAAGTGGAGGAGCAGTGGGAGTGTGGATGCAGACACAGGTGGGACCATCAGCGTAGGGGGAGGAACCAAAAAGGAAGATGCCTCCACAGGATTAGTGGCTTGCTATTGCTGCCAAATTCAGGAGCGTTGTGGGTCACTGCTCACCAAAGAAGCACCGATACGGGTACGGGTATCAAGTACGACACGATACGATAAGTGAGATACGGCAATTTCTAAAATTTTAGCATACGGGTACGGGAATAATTATATATATATATATATATTCAACAAAAGCTTCTGTAAATAACGTGCCACAGCTGGAGAAGAAAACATGCAAGCTTTAAAAAGAAAAAAATGAAAACAGAAGACATTATTCATGGAAACAGCAGACGACAGAGAGCTCAGAGTTCAGACATTCGAGCTGGAGAATGAGAAGCTTTGCCACCGGAAAGAAAACGCACCTGCCACAGCCAGAGAAGACGCTGGAGAAACGAAATGCTTGCCGGAAGAAAAGACGATGGAGAAACCAGGTGCTTGCCGGAGGAGATGAGCAGAAAGCACTTGGTTTCTCAATGCGGGTTAAAGTCGTTTGCTGATGAGCAATGCGAAGGAGGAAACGGCGATGCTACAAAACACTTAAGTGGCTGGCGATTTGCGGGTTAACCAGGTGCTGAATATATGATTTGCTGATGAGCAATGCGAAGGAGGAAATGGCGAGATGCAACAGGAAGGAAATCAGAAGCAAGAAGTGGCTGGCGATAGGTTAACTAATGCACAAACGACGTCGCTTAAAGAAAGAACGTTCCGGCGCTGTTTCGAAGTCGTTTCAGCACCGTTTCAGAGTCGTGTCAAAACGTTTTGAAATGGAAGACACGTTTCGAAACGTACGGACACAAAAAAGAAACGTCCCGGTACGTCTGTACCCGTACTATACGCGTTTCCGTATCGAATATGTATCCGGTACGGGTACACCTCGTTTTTGGCCGTATCAGTGCTTCAGAGCTGCTCACTGACGATAAACACCTTCATGCTGTCGCAGATGAGCAAGCCTCAGTCTAGGAAAAGAAAAGCCTTCGTGGCCTGGCACAATTCAACCAAATGCAAGGAAGAAAGAACATGATGATGACTGTGTTTTCTCCTTGCTGAAGCGGACTTTTTTTTTTTAAATGCAGATGCCATGTCACTGTTTAAATTGTTGAGAAAAATACATGAGGTTGCTGCATCAATATAAAAATATATTGACAGTAAGATATTAATGAAATCCACTTTAAAGGATTTTATGGCATACCTTTAAAAGTTAAGGATCATTTTTTAAACATTTCAAACCTAAGATATTGTTTTAAAATAATAAATAAAGCTAGGAAACCAAATCTCTATTTTAACTAAGAAGAAATCTCCAAAAGCTGATTACATCCTCTATAGTCGCATATAAAGAATACGCTTTGCTTCATTTAGAAGTTGTTTTATGATTAGTACGAAGTTATATCAGAAATGGAAACACAAAGAAAATGAGGATGCAATAGGAGATAATCGTATCCCCACATGAAAATAATAATAATAATAATAACAAAAAAGAGGGACGACTTTATTGAGTAATAATAATAAAGATATAATAGTCATTGTATAAATTAAATATTCTGGTTTTTAGTGCTTTTATTTTTTCTTTTCCACTTCCTTGACCAATCAAATGTGTAGATTAGCAAGAAAACTTTTTTAAAAAAATTGTTTTAAAAGTTCAAAAACCATAGAAAAAAATTAAACATTATTTCTTTTTAAACTACTCAAGTTAAATTAATTTTTGAATAAATTACAAAAATTTTCATTGAGTTTTGCAAAAAGTATACAAACCTTCTTTTCATGTTAAAAATATATACTTTAATCTAATCTAAAACTTTTTGGACTAAAATGAAAGAGTAGATTTTTTTTTCATTAAATTTAACAATATATATAGGGTATTTTAGTTAAAAAATTTAAAATTAAACTAAAATATAGCACAACTTTTAAATGAACATCTATGTATATTTTAAAAATAAAATGAATGTCTATACAATTTTAGCAAAATTCAACAAAGGTTTTGTAATTCAAAACAATCAAAACAGGTCAATTTGGTGAGTTCAACTTGTTTAATCCACTAATTTGGTCGATTAGATTGGCCCATCATTTGAAAATTTTTTTTATATGATCAATTTTGGCTCAACCTACCTATCCCACAAATTAAATGGGCAAGCCCGAATAACTCACAGGTTAGCTCGTTTAAGATTTGTGACATTCACTTGTTTTAAATCAACAACCTCCACTTTTTTCAAATCTGCAACCTCCACTTGCTTAAGACAAAACTTGAGATTGTGAGCTAAGATCTATAACCTCTTTCGTTGCCTTGGTTGTCCATCTTCTTCTTAGATGGAGCTTACTTTTGCACATGAAGCTTTTAACCTATGAAGTTTGCTTATGTAATTTTCATTTTTTTATGGATTAAATAGGGTAATCCATTTAACCCACCTAATGAGCCGAGTTTAAGTTTTTAACTCACCTAATCAGATAGGTTTAAACAAGTCAACCTGTTTAACCTATGATCCATGGTGGATTAACCTACCATAGGTTGGGTTAAGCCATATAATAGCTTTAGTGTAATTTACTCTTAATTTTCTAATTCATTATTTCCAAGTATCTTCTTGTCTTGAAATCTATAAATATAATTTAATAAAAATGATAAGCAAATATGACATTTATTACATTTTTGTAGCATTTAGCTTGATTTTAGATGTAGATTAAAATATGATAATGACATGTGATAAATGAGATTTTGCACGTGACTTACTTATCACTTAGCCCACTAAAATTCCAAAACGAAGGTTCATGTTCATTTTATGCTAGCAATTGCCCCATGGTCGACTACTAGTCATACAAGAAATTGTATTTTTTGGACATGTACTTAGTGACACATAATTGTTTGTCCATTAATGTCAGCTACACTAGTAATGCCATCTTTATTTATAAATATGGGACCCATTGTAACGTTTAGCTTAAATTGAACTAGAATTCAATAAGATGACAAAAGAAGGCCTAAAACAAAATAAATTAAGACTAATTAAGAATAAAATATTAATTAGAACATCAGGAAACAGGAACAGAAAGTTAGTGACAGCTTCAAATCGAAGCCAAAGTAGCTAAATGGAAGAAATTGATATACCAATGGCAAAACTATAATATTGAGCAAAATTTTAAAAATTTAAAGAAAAGAGTTTTAAATGTCAAAGTTAAACACACTAAGGTTTTCAAAGGTCCTAAAAACAATAAAAACCATCAGAACAATTGAAACCCTAACAATGTATGATTTAGAATATCAGTTAATCGTAACTTTGACTAGACTTTTTGGTATGGTGATAACTATTGTTGAATAGTTACAAATAACTTGGTTGTAAAATAAATTTGCAAATGGTGGTGCAACCAAAATCACCTCCCACATAAATGGATTCCAATTACCTAAGAGAGTTTCCTAAATGTCAAATGCAACTTAAAAATTAAAAATTACAGAAATCAATTAGGGGTTTAATGACTAAAAGTAAAAGCGATTCAAGAAGTAAAATAAAACTACTAACTCAAATCAAAAGAAGTGAAAACAATGAAACAAATAAGTGTAGCTAGCCTTAAATGAATTCCTTGAAGTTTGACTTTTATCATCCAAATTAGATTTCATTAAGAATTGGACCTAATCTTCTTTGGTGTAATCCTAATTAATTTCCTCGAGTGACTACTTAAGATGCAAGAAATTAGCAATTTAATGTCTCTTGAAATTCAAGCTTACATTAACTTGTTAATCCTTGAATTAAGTTCCTTGAACACACCAAAATAGAAATCAAATGCTTTTTATAGGTTCTGCACTTTCATCCTAAATATCTAATTAACCAATCAAACATCACAATTCCTCAATTCAATAATTAAGCACCAAATTCCAATAAGATTACACAATCACCATTGTATTAACCAAGCTAAAAATTTAAAGGAAAAAAGAACAAAATGTGTAGCCACTAAACAAAATGATTAATCTCCAATTCATTCTCCAAAATGTCAATCCAATAATTTAACAATTCCAAGCATCCAATCCAAAATTTTAGCCACAATTCTCAAGTAATTACAAGCTAAACCTAGACTTATAAAACCAAAAAATTGCAATATTAAATAGAGAAGAAAGGAGAAGAAAATTAGCCAATTCTTGGAGCAATTGTCTTGGATTTAAATCTTCACTCCAAAGCCCTCATCCTAAGCTAGCTACATGGAAGAATCAAGCTTTCATTGGAGGAGAATGGATGAAGGAATGATGATGAAGCTACATGGCCATAGAAGCTTTCAAGAAGGGGAAAAAGAATGAATGGATCCCAATTCAATTTGTCACATTCTCCTTCTCGCTTCTCTTCACATTCTCCATCTCGTCACTCCTTGATGTATGCTATTGCCTCCTCTTTCCAAAAAACCCTATCAACCTGTAGCTTTCTTTTTTCCTCTTTCTCGAGAACCCAAGTCCCCCCTCTTGCACAAACTCGTATCTAGTTTTCACATGATAATCATGTTATGTTCTCTCCAACCTATGGCTATCTTCTCTCGTGTGTAAGTGTGTGTAATGAATGGTGAATGAGTGACGTAAAGTGTTTGAATATCTTGGACCTATGTCTCTTCCTCACATGGATGTGAATCCTTCCACCCTGAGCCTCCATCACATGCTCTTCTTCATAAATCCATGTATGACTTCATGATTGTGTGAGTGTATGTGGCAACCCATGGAGTGTGTGTTTTAGTGGATTTGCTATGTGTAAATGGAGTGCTATATGTGTGGCATTATGTGTGCTATCCCCTTATATTAATGCATCTACGTGGATGAATAAGTGATGTGAGTGAATGGAGGGTGTGAGGCCGTGCAACTATGCAAGAGAATTAAAGTGAATCTCATGCTTTCATCTAATCTTTCCACGTCCTTCTCCTCATCAATCCTCTTTTGCGTGCTTGGTGTACATTGTCCATGTGCTTCTGTTCTAGCCTCCAATCCTATGAGTATTTGCATGTGTGATTTATTCCCTTCAATCCCGTGCCATTCTCTTCCCACCTTAATGATTTAGTGGCCAGCTATAAGAGTGATTCCAAGAGTAGGCCTACGTGAATGGAGTGCATGTGTGAATGTATTACGTGAATAATGGTGTGTCTAATTTGTATAAGAAGGGGGTTGTCATGTGTGATGGAGTGAAAGCTATGTGTATATATGAAGAAGCCATGTATGGTGTGTAAGAGTACATGGAAAATCCATGGAAAGGAAGGATGATTCTACAGCTTGTTTATTTCAAATTGCCTATGCCATTCATCTAAATTATTATTATTATTTTATATTCTTAAAATTATATTAAAATTGTGACAATTATTCCCTTCTTGAGATTGCACACTTGAGCTTCCATCTTTTCTCCAAATCAATTTCCCATTCAAATTCTATTTTTCCATTAAAAGGTCTACAAAATTAATAGACAATATTTAGTAGGAATATTCACAAAATTATTTAAAAGAAATTTATAATCCAAAAATTTTACAAATTAATTTCTAGAGTGTAAAAATAGCTAATAAAATCAACTCACCTAATTAAATCCATTAAGTCATAATCATCATAAAAAAAATCCAATTTAAGAGGAATAATGTAACACCATATATTCTTAACTTATTTCATACTATCTCCATGTCTTATGCCATTAATCCCATAAAGAGACAAGGAAAAAGGATATTAAAATAATGCATTTCTTAGCGTTGCATCGCGTATAAATTTTTCATTCGGTATCCTGTGAACCATGTGAGCTATGTATCACATTCTCATATTTAATTACATAGGTACAACTCATTTCCATCCCCAAAATTGTCCTAGAACTCGTGCAAAGCAAAGGAGTACATAAAATTCATAGATATTATTTTGGCCAGAATTTCCCTTTCTCTATCACAAATTTTAAAAAATCATAACTAATTTGAGAAAAATTGAAATCATGCATTCTTTGTCATTCTGGAAAGCTACACATGTTTAATTTATGCTAAAAATATGTCTAGGCCATGAAACACAACACAAAAGATGATTGACATTCGAAAAGGTGCAGAGGTCTGGCTAGCTACTGGTACTGTCACAACTTTCTGCTACAAACTTCAAAAATGTCCAATTAATTTCAAAAAAATTAAATCTATGCAAATGATACCAATCTAGAAAGCTATAGATGTTGGCTAGAGGAAAAAAATAACTCCAGACCATTTCAGGCATGTCCAGGCATTTAAACTAATCAAATAATACTTAAGGTCAGTCTGAACGCCTGATACTGGGCAAAATATTTAAAAGTTCATATCTCCCTCTCTAGACATCCAAATGGGGTGCTTTTAGTTGACACAAGTTACTAGGAATGTCTAGTTTCTCTCTATAAAATTTCGTGACAATTGGGCATCATTTGATCCCTGAGTAACAGAATTCCTTTTCAGACCAAAGCTATAGTGACAGCCGTAAAAACCAGAAAAATTTTCAACTTTAAAGATTCACCAAATATTCCATAGACCTTCAAAAATTTTGCACTTTAACTTCCCAAAAAGCTATCAACAAGCTCTAGATACATGCCAAATTTTAGACCAAAAAAAATTCATTTGGTCAAAAAATGATATAGCCTCATAAAATAGTCATTTTTGCTCCCTATCAAGAGTCACTTTAGTCCAAATGGCCTCCTCTTGAGTTTGGCACCTCTTGGATAAGTTAAAAAGCATAATTATGACTTGTAAACAATGCCCAAATGGTCCCAACCCTCATGATTTCCTTTTGACCATCTCACACCCAATAATACACTAATACATACATGCCATTCAAGGGTTCAAATCTACAATCTCATTGATTTAATGTTACATAAAGTTTACATGGAATCCATACATCATGTTACAAGTACTCAAGGTCTTACACTACTAAAAATAATATATACAAAGCTTCTTTAACATTCTATTACAACTTGGACTACAAAATGAACAAGGTGTAGCTATTCAATGTTCTTGGCTTGCATTTCCTTAGTTTTGAACACCACCTAGACATTTCAAGAGTGAGAGGGAAATGGGAGTGAGATTCCAAGAATCTCAATAGCTCACACACCCATTCACCTACACATTCAAGGCATACATATATCAAGAATACAAATATGCAAGCATAAAGGGTGTAAAGCCACATTTCCATGCCACATTAATTCATCAAACCATTTCCATACCCTAGTGACTTTTGCTTTTGCCTTACCCCATTTCTAAGACTTTTGGAAGTACCTCACCCTTGGTCTAGGGACTTTTGACTTAGCCTTACTCATCCAAGAGACTTTTGGTCTAGTCTCACCCATGCCTTGAGACTTTTGGCACATCCTCACCCACTTTAAGGGACTTTTGGTATCACCTCACCCTTAAGAGTCAATCTCACATTCAAAGGCATTCAAGAGCATACATTGGTATCACTGCAATTTCAAGAGATCATGTGGCATATTACCAAATCATAAGAACACATACAAGCACACCATGACATACATATACACATAAGAAAATATGAAGAATAAGGTGGAGAGCTACCTTTCAATTTATGCAAACTTACTTTGCTAATTATTTCCCCTCCTTGATTTCACAAGATCACTTAGGTGGTTGGTTGTTCTCTTGGCCTAGACATCACAAGGAACACACAATCACATACTTGAAGCAAGCCAAGACACCAAACTAAAGCTTAAACACACACTTGGTTTCACACTTGGCATTATAGTTCCATAATTAGTCTAATGAAGCAACTCTTGGAATTCAATTTATAGGCTCTATTCTCTTGTTATTTCTAGATTTATTGGACTCATTTAAGGTCCTTGGAACCCTCAGACATTCACGTGCATAATTGGAAAATCAAGTTGCTTCTTAAGACACCATTATGGACACCATTGCTCCATCTTCTAATCTATGACTTTTAAATTTTTTCTAATAGTTTCTCTCATCTTCTAACATCATATAAAGTCTCAAATTAAGGCTAGAACAAATTAAAACACTTCCTAACTCTATGAACTAGCCTAGGCCGAGATATTCACCAAGGAAGGAGTTCACAAGCTTCTTGATTTTTCCTTGATGGGAGAGCCACTTGGGAGGGTTTCTTTAGGTATTAGGAGCTCAAGAAAATATTCAAATAGCCAAGGAATTACTCACACAAAATCAGATTTCATAGAACCCTAAAGAAGCCTACATTTTTCTATCTTGTTTTCTATTAGTTTTCCTTGGAATTACTTGCCATATTCCATCTCCCCATGACCTAAGACCCTTGTTTCTCTCTTGCTTTTGGGTAGAAAAACCTCCCCCAATATGGTTTTGCTCTTGGCCAAAATCATACACATCCATGGAGCAAGGAGAAGAAGCAACTACAATAAGCAATTACCTTAGATTCAAGTGTGTTTTCAAGCCTTCTTCTTCTTGGTTTGTCTCTCCTCAAAATTTTTGAACTACCTCTCTAAGTTCTAGACCAAAAACAGAACCAAACATCTCAAGAAAACCATAGAAAGAAAGCAAAGAAGGAGGGGAGCAAGGTTGGAGGAAGAAAAAGCATGAAATTCTATGGATTTACCCACCTTTTTTTATTTTTCTCCTCCTTTTCTTCCCCTTCTTGTAAGCCTAAGAAAGCAGATCATTTCTATATTTTGGGCAAAAAATTTCATACTTAAGAAGATGGGAGAAGAAAGGAGAAGTGTGTGGGAGCTTCTAGAAATACACTTTTTCAAAAATTTTAATTTCGTCCTTCCGTAATGGTAATTTTGTTTTGGTTTCGTTTTAACTCCTTTTTGAGAATTTTCTTTTCCATTATAAAATTTAGGTTTCTAATTTAATAAAATGCTTTTAAAATCACTCAATTTAGAGCTAAAACCTTACCGAACGAACTAGTTAAAGTTTTGGTCAACCGATGTTGAAAAACATACATCGGATGGGTTTTACCAGTCCCGGGACCTCCCATGGTTTTTGGGGCCTCTGAAAACCTTGAGCAACTCAAAACTTTCATTTTAAAAGCCCTCCTATATATTTTTCCAAAAGTTTCACTTATTTATGAAAATGCCATTACGTTTCGTCAGTCTTTGTCACAATTTGTTTCTCCATCCTAGCTCCATTTTTCTTTTTGTCTGAGCTTGGAATTATCATTTTTAGGAGTTTAGGACTCTATCCAAATTTTTTTGGGACATTATCTAGTTCATTTCAGATGACTTACTTTTATACATCTCATTTCATCATTTTACAGAAATTACGTTCGTTATAAATAAAATATATAAAAATTAACATTTATCATATGGTTTTAAATCTTAAAAATTATGAAGTAAGTATTTTTGAAATACTAGACAGCCTAAATTTTCATATGGAACTTATTGTTCTAAACAAGGATTTAAAATGGGTTCAAACAGAGCAATCAAAATTTTAGAATGTAATTGGTATTTTTTAATTTATTTAAAATATCCATCGTCCTTCTTATTATTGCCATGCCACCTCATCCTCTTCTTCAAAATTGATTTAGAAGACTTTAAATCAACAACCATGGCATCCAAAATATGGGAGGAGAAAGAGAAAAAAAAAAAAGAAAATCCAATAAGGTAAGCAAACATGCCAAATTTCACACCATAGCAGATAGCAAACTTACTCTCTTCTCTAAACTCTTTTTAATGGTGGTTTTAACTTCTTAAAAAGATAACTTTGATGGCTAACCTCTTGAAAAAAAGTGGAGGTTTGAATTAATCAAATATAACAAGAGAACCTCTATTGGACAAGCTTTCAAATGAGGTATATTATATAATAGAAAGACTTTTTTTTTAGATTTCAATGGCCTCCATATTCAACCTAGAGAGAGAAACCAAAGAGGGAAAGTGAGTTTGCTTGAAATTTGATGGAATTAGGGGTTTTGAAGAATACAGAATAAGATTATGCAATTGGAATCAATTAGGAAGTTATAGAATACAAGTTAAGGCACCTAGGGTTTTTGTTCTACATTGAAAATTTTAGAACCCTAAAAAGATGTTTCAAGCTACTTAAGATCATATTCAAATTAGAAAAGAGTTAAGGAACCTCCATATATGACAAATTTCTTAAGAGAAGTGACAGAACTCTATGTTAACCAAGAATGATACATGTCTTGACCAAGACATGGTTCAAGTAGCTAGAAAGAGTTTTCTTTGATTCAAATGTTATAAATGGTCTAGATATAAATTATAAATACTAATAAAACTATTGGATTGAATTTAGAAACCTTATTTTGAAAGATAAATTTTTAAGGCAGCTAAAAAGGTTTAAAAAGAAAGTTGGCCCTAAGCTTATGTAATCTTGCAAATGATGATCCCAATGAGTTCAATTATAGTTATATGGCTCATAGCAAATGAGAGTTTAGAGTCTAGAAAGTGAATTCCAAAAGTTCCTTTTAAGGGACCTAAATTAGCATTTTGAGTCCTAATAGAATTGGAAGAAGATAATATAAGATTGAATGGATCCTAATAGTTTATTTTGTCTTGTAATTGCTATATGTAAAGCTCAAACTCACTTACTTATGGGTGTTAAGCCTACAACACCCCAAAATTAATTAAGACTAATTATGATTATTAGTAAAACTAATTAAGTGGAAAGGGAAAATGGAACTTATGGAGAAAAAAATTGATAATGTGGGTTTAAAAATTCAATTAAGTTAAAAACTCAATTTAGGCTCATGATCAATTTAAGTCTGTCATGGATAAATACTAATAGAGGTCCAATTATATTTTTGAGCAAACATAACCTCTTATTGTGAGACTTAACCTAAAAGAGACTACTTAGCAATGGCCTAATCTAGTTTAGTGAGTTAGAAGCCCAGAACCCTATTAAAAATCCTAGAAGTTCTGCAACCTAATTCATTAAACCAAGGCCCAGCAATTAGGAAGGAATCCAATTAGACTTTGGGCTGATAGGTCAGCCCATTCCTCACTTAAACCCAAAGGAAACTCCTTGCCATTCACTTGAATTCAAAAACACCAGAGACACAAAGCATTTTCAAAGGTTTAAGGTGGAGGCTATGATTCTTAGTATAAATCCATCATTTCCCACTGCTAAAGTCAAAATCAGCCAAGGTAATTGTTATATAACTTGATCCTCTCTTGTTCCTACTCAATTTGACCTAATTGATTTTTCATTTAGAGCATTTTCACCTACACTTCAAATCTGATATGGGTTATTTGATGTTTTCTTGGAGGATTTTCAGAGGTTGAAGCTAAGAGAGATATTAGGTAAGTATAAACTTCTCATTTTGATGTATTTTCTGTTAGTTTAGGACCTCTATAGCTGATTTATAATGAGAGGTGATTTTGTATGAATTTACCCAGAATTTAGAGTGTTGTTCTGAGGTTATTAGTATAAGCACAACCAAATCCAAATTTGGTTCTTACAGTGGCTGGGTAAGTATTCTCTAGGTAATCCTTTGTGGTTTAATTCTTTGAATATTGGGTTTGCTATTATAAATGATAATTAGGAATAGTAATAGTATGGTTTTGTATCCATAAGCTGAAGTAGCATTGTTGTTGGCTCTTAAAAAATTGTCTATAAGTGAGGTAACCGGAGTTAATATTAATTCCATGCATATATCTTTTTTAATTTTATATCTGTTGTATAAGTACAATTTTGAATGCATAATGAATGGTTAACTATCTGAATTTGTATGTTTAGACATTGTGAGTCCATGGTGGAGTTGTGGTGTGGCTGCCACTCGTGCATTGTGTTTCGATTAGATATTGGGTTGTAATCAAACCTTTGTAAGGACTGAACTTAACTTGTGCTCATTGAGGGAGTTGGTGCTGTGGATGGACCTCTCTTGGTGTTAATAACCTTTAACATGTGAAATGTAATTACTAGTATGGGATAGTAGTCACTGATAGCCCAATTGTTTCATTTGTTGATATGACTATTATTTCTTATACTTATCCGATTAATTGCATATGTATTAATTAAATTAGAATATATAAATAGAATTTGCCTTTGGTTACTGAGATTTACTTCTCACCCCATTTCATGGGCTAACTATTTCAGGTAAAAGTCCTTCGGGTAAGGATAAAAGGAAGTAAGTGGATGAATATCCATGAACTAAAACCATGTGTGAAAAATTCTACACTTGGATGGATCTAATTTAGGATAGATGCTAATTTTTATTATTATTTTATATAGCATCATCATCATATAATCACATTACCAAGTGTAGGTATTTTGTGTTTTGGTAAACAATGATGTAACTAATAGGAAGTTAGACACTTTACAATTTAGAATTTGATGTATACACTTATATATATAATATAGAACCTTGTTAATCTTAAGATATGGTCTATTATCTGAGAATGTAATCATATAATGCCTTAATTATTGACTTAAACTAGTAATGCATGGAGCCTATATTGGAATTTATATTTGGATGATAATGTTAGTAGTTATGAATCCTTCTTGCTGATATTGATATATAAATTGCTGATGTATGATAGTAAATAAGTAGGAATTAACACCTAGAATTTGATTTGGCAATGAGAGACATGTTAAGTATATTAGGTAGATGAATGCCATTAAAACCCTACAAATTAAGGTAAAGCGGCCATAGAGTATTGCTAGAGAGAGAGCTGGAGTGTATAAGATGAAATTTGGGAGGTCAAGTTACAGAAGAGGGTCATGTCATGACTAAGAATAGCTAAGTCAGGGCCAGGAGTAAGTCAGAAGTGAGGAGCATCATGGCACGAGATGTCTCGCCATGGTGCAAGGCGAAAAAATTCATCCAGGGAGAGTGACAGAGAGCAACTTCACCCCGGCACAAGTCGAGGAAGTCAAGTAGGGAGTGCTCCAAAGAGTGGATTTACCACGGCGCGAGAGGATCAAGTCTTAGCGAGAATCGAGGGAGGAAAATTCTAGATTCTAGTAGCTAGTTTCGTCACAACCCAGGTATGAACAGCACAGATCGTGAAATTTTCTATAGTAAGTTCCAGGATGCTTTCCCACCATGATGTGAAAGTATGAATAATAGTTCTTGAGAGCACTTATGCTGCGGCGTGGGTATACCAAGTCGTGGCGGGAGTTCCCAAACTTGATTTTTAAGTTCCAGTAACCAACTTAGCTACAGCGAGGAAGGTTCAAGTCACGGCGAAGGTTCCCAAACTCTTATTTTTTATTTAGAAATCTTAAGATTTACTATGATAATGTTATGTAACAACTCGAGAATATTAATAAGAGTTTTTTTATGAGTTGAAATCAATAATGAGATGAATTAAAGGTCTTAATTGATATTTAGGATCACTTGAGGACTTGATTAGTTATGGTTGTTTAGCTAATGACTCTAATGATATCAAGGTTCAAATTTATCCACTTTTTCCTATTTTAATTAATTGTAATAACTTTAGACCTTAATTTATGATCATTAACCACATAATAAAGTCTAATCACGGTAATTAAGAATTAGGATTGTTACAAAGCCAAAGAAAGTCAAGGAAAGAAAGGGAACAAGTGGGTTAGTGGTGACTTGAAACTTCTCAAACCCATAAGGTAGCATTATCTTCTTATCTTGCATACATTTGAATGTTTGGATGAGTTAAGATACTTGTATGTATAGTTACTTGATGCATTCATGAGCTATGCTTTGACAAGATTCCCATTATGAGTTTTATGTATGAGTATGATATGTTTTCGGCACCTAACTCTCTATGGCATGGAATTGAGCATAGTAGCTCTTCCTTCGCCTTAGGTTAAGTTTGGTTGATCCTAACTAGCTTGTTTTGATGCTATGGCTTGATGAGAAATGAGATTTTGTAACACCATATATTTCCAGCTTGCTTCCTATCATTTCTAAGTTTCCCATTATGAATTGCACAAAAGGGAATCGAAGATGGCATTAAAATAATGTCTTATTTCGCGTTGCGTAGCGTATAAAAATTCCATTCGGTGTCACGCGGACCATATGAGTTCATACATCACATTCTCATATTTAATTACATACATACAACTCATTTACATCACCAAAGTTGGCCCACAACTCGTGGAATTCAAAGGGGAGCATCAAACTCACACTATTATTTTCGGCTAAATTCTCAGTTTTTCTATCACAACTTCAGAAATTCATAACTAAATCCACAAAAATTGAAACTCAACAAACTTTATCATTCCAGAAAGCTCTGGATGTCTACCTCATACTAAAAATAATTTCATCTTATAAATAATTAATTGGAGAACATTTGACATCCAAAAAACCATTGAGGTCGCTGCTATCTGGGCCACTGGTTCAGTTTACTGATATGAAGTTTCAGAATTCATAACTAATTCTAAAAAATTTGGAATCATGTATTCTTAGTCATTATAGAAAGATACACATGTCTAATTTATTATAAAAATATGCCCAGGCCATGAAACATAATACAAGAAGCGTTTGACACGCGAAAAGGGGCAAAGGTTTGGACAGCTACTGGTACTGATGCAAGTGTCTGCTATAAATTTTGAAAATGTCTAATTAATTCTAAAAAAATCCAATCCATGCAAATAATACTAATTTGGAAATCTATGAATGTTAAATTTATGGTAAAAATAGACTCAGACCAGAGAAAGCACGCTTAGCTACCCAAATTCAATGGAACAGTGACTCAGGTCGTGCTGAGCTACTGCTATTGTCCCAGAAATTCAAAAATTCATATCTCTTAGCTCAGACCTCCAAATGAGGTGCTTCTAGTTGCTACAAGTCACTGTGAATGCCTAGTTTTTGCATATAAAATTTTGTATCCATTGGACCACGTTTGCCCCTCGGATGACACAATTTTAAAACTGATCAAATGAACAGTACTGGTGCAAATCCAAAATTCTGATACCAACTTTGAAAAATCATAGAAAATTCCTCAGACCTCCAAATGACCTAATCTTTAGTTTCCCAAAAATCTCTAGGCAAGATCTAGTTACATGCAAAATTTCAAGTCAAGAAGAGGTCATTTGGTCAGACTTTGCCATAGCTCAAGAATATGGCAATTTTGGTCCCAACAAGAGACAAATTTGGTTCACATGAGCCATTCATTGTTCCACACACATTTGAGCAACTTAGAAAGCATAAATAAGTCCCTCATAAGGTCTAAACCCTCATGCAACTCAAACTCACCATGTCACTTCCATAAACATACATGCACAAATGGGCTCCCAAGTGGTCAAAATATACAATTCTATTCATTAAACTCTCTTCTTGATACATACATTAACTTTATATAGTTTTACACTTGTTCAAAGTGTCATGACTCAAAAATAACATTTACATATCTACTTTGACATTCTCGACATCATAGTACATCAAAAATGGAAAGATTTGCTAAGAGATAGAGATTTAAGCTCCTTGGCTTCCATCCTTTGGATCTTGAACTCCACCTAGATCAGATGAGATGAGAGAAAGGAGGGGGTGAGATTCATTGAATCTCAATAGCTCATACACCTATTCAAGCACATCTTCAAGGCATAAAACATGTCAAAGGTACAAGTATGCAATCAATCAATCTATGAAGCATTCATCTTTCACATTTTTGTGTCACAAACTCATGTCAAGCACAAGAATGAGCTCTAAGAACTTTTGGTTTGGCCTCACCCCATTTCTAGGACTTTTGGATTGCCTCACTGTTGGTTCTTAGGACTTTTGACTTAGCCTCACCCATCCAAGAGACTTTTGGCTTTGTCTCACCTATGCCATGAGACTTTTGGCATCTCCTCACCCACATTAAGAGATTTTTGGCACTACCTCACCCTTATGAGCCATTTCCACCATTCAAAGACATTCAAGAAAGCATATTGGTATCAAAATAGAAACATAGCATCAAGTGGCATGTCTTAAACATATAAACATACACACAAGCACACAATGACACCATATACAACAAGAAAATGCAACAAGAAAAGGTGGAGAGCTACTTTGGTGCAAATTCAAGCTTTACTTTGCTTGTTTCTTCTCCTTTTCGGTTCCACAAACACAAAGAGGTGGGGTTGGATTTCTTTGGCCTATTCACAATAAACAACACTAAATTATACTCTTGGAACAAATTATGACATCCAACTCACTCTTAAGACTACACTCTGGTCTATTTGTCACAATATGGTTCCATTAAGGACCTAATGAAGCAACTACCATAATTAACATTCTTGGTTCCATTCTCTTGCCATATTTAGACCTCTTGACCTCATTTAAGGTCCTTGAAGCCATCACACACTCACTTTCACAAACCTAGGTCCATATTGCTTCATAAGGTTATATTATGAAAGCCATTGCCTCATCTCCCAACCTAAGGCTTCTAAATGTTTCCCAATGGCTTCTCCCATCTTTTAACATCATATAAAGTCTCAAACCAAGGCTAGAACAAATTAAAACATCCCCTAGCCTAATGAACCTAGCTTGGTCAAAATATGCACCATAATGGAGGTTCATGGACTTTGTGATTTTTCCTTGATGGGAAAGCCACTTGGGAGGCTTTCTAAAGGTCTTAGGAGCTCAAGGAAACATTCAAATAGCCAAGGAAACATTCACACAAAATCAGATTTTGCAAAACCCTAGAAAACACTACACTTTTCTAACTCGTTTTCTATTGATTTTTCTTGGAATTTCTTGCCATATGCCATCTCCCCATGGCCTAAAACCCTTGTTCCCTCCTTGTATTTAGATAGAACATCCTCCCCTCCTTTGGTTCTGTTCTTGGCTGAAATACACACAAAGGGAGGGGGAAGAGAAGATGCAACAAAAAGCAAAGATTACCTATGGTTTAAGGGAGCTTTCAAGTGTCTTTCTACTTCATTCTCTTTTCCTTAGCAAATTCAAAATTCTCCCCTTAGGTCTGGATCAAAAATAGAACCAAATCATTCAAAAAATCCATGGAAAGAAAGGAGGAAGAGAGGAAAACAAGATTGGAGGAAAATGGAGCAAGAAATTTTATGAAATTACCTAGTTTCTCCTTAGCTTTCTTCCTCTTTTTCTCCTCCCTTTGGTGTGCCTAAGAGAGCTGAAGATTTTTTATATTTTGGGCAGAATGGTTCGTGCTCATTAAAGAGGAGAAGAAGGGAGGAAAGTGTGGAACTCTTTAGAACATTCAAGAAACCATAAATTCTAATTTTGCCCTTCCGTAATGGCAAGTTCGTTTTGGCTTTGTTTTAGCTCCTTTTTTAGAACCATCTTTTCCATCATAAAATTTAGGTTCCCAATTTAATAAAATTTCTTTGGAATCACTCAAATCGGAGTTAAAACCATCCCGAACGAATCAGTCAAAGTTCGGGTCAACCGACGTTAGAAAGAGTACACCGGAGGGGCTTTACCAGTCCCGGGGCTTCCCGTGGTTTTTGGAGCCTCTGAAAACCTTGGACAACTCAAAATTTTCATTTAAAAAGCCCTCCTAGGTGTTTTTCCAAAATTACACTTATTTACGAAAATGCCACTGGCCTTTCGGCAATTTTTTTGAATCGTTCCGATCCCAGTTTTTGGGCAACTCAAGGCTCAAATCCTCATTTTCTATTATTTAAAATTTTATTCAAATTTTATTTGGCCTTGAATCACTCATCTCAAGGGACTTGTTTTTCAAATCGACCCGTTCCAGTAATTGTACAATGTACCAGACGTTACAGATTTCATGCTAAAAGTTATGCTTGAATTACATGACGCATGTAAATCATATACTTCCACTACATGCATTACATTTCCTCATGGAATTCTTGTATACATGGATATGGTTGAGATTTGCTACTATGATTCTCTCAAGAATCTCATCCCATATATCTCCTACTAACCATTACAGGTCCATTAAGCAAGGAAAAGGAAATTAAGAAGAATAGGTTGTGGCAATGGCATATTATAAGCCTTTGATGTAAAGAATGCATTTAATGTTGTATGATATATAATAATAATGAAATATACCATGTATGACACGAACATGCAATGGTAACCTATATATGAGATTGAGAATATAAATGCGAGCCATTTTGATGTATGTTTAGATCATTAGCACATGAACTTGCGTATGTGAAACATTATGGTTTATATGTATAATTATGTGTTGAATAGTCAAATTTTGATGTGAGCCTTATTTTAGACAATGAACCTTATGGAATTGATGTTTAGAATGATTTACTTAAAGTGAAAAAGTGCAAATTAGAGGCAAATTAGACCAATTTAGAATCAAGTTTTGGTCCAATGAGCCATAAATTGCACCTATATTCTTAACAACCCAAATAATCTAGTTTGGAGTTGAAATTTGACATGCAATTAGATAATTTATAAAGCTTTTTAAAAAGTTAAGAATGAAAATTTTTAAAACTATACAAAATATTTTACGAATTTCTAAAGTTAATGCAGAAATATGGATTAAGTGCTTCTGCAATAGCTATTGTTCCATGGGCTTTTCTAGGAGTCAAATGAATTTAATTTTACTTAAAATTTTTACAACATATATTTTACATCACAAGCTTATATAGACGCCTAATTTGCATAAATCAGAGTTATATAGCAAAACTTATGAATTTTAAAAGTTTAGGCCTTATTCTATCAAAATGGTAAAATGAGTTATATAGTCTCCATATGTAAATGAGTCTCATATTCTAGTTTCATGGATCAAAGCAAAGTTGTCTATAGGAGCCATAGGTGGAAGAGAAAAGAAATTCAAAATTTAACCCCTACAGTGGCACTTAATATAAGAAACGAAACAAAACTACCACCAAAAACTTAATAACAGTTATAAATTTGTTGCTATTGAAAATAAATGTATTAAATAACTTTATAAGAAGCTAGTTGTGACACCCATCAATCAGTCTAGATAAGTTTACATTTAAACTTATAATTACTCTATCAAATTACAATTATACTTTCATTAACTTAAGCATCATAAGTGTAAATTGGAGCCTTGTTCCCTTTTGCATTATCGACAAATTCTCTTTATTTGATTACACTAGTTGAACTAATAGACTAATAGTCATATCCCTAAACTAGTATATCATTGGCGCCACCATATATGGAAAACTCACCATCCTCTATGGTGGAGTTTTCTTTCATCAATAATGTCCAAAATGCAAACAAGGTTAACCACTACCATTGCTTCTTACAAGAAAGAAGATCAAAGATCTTACATGGGAGGCAATAGGCAAGATCATAGCCATCAAAATTCAAACAAAAGCCATGCCCTTATACAATTTTGATGACTTAGTGAGAGGTACAAGCCTAGTGAATAAGTGCAACCCTTTCATCAAATTCAAGTCCTTTCACAAGCAACCTTTCTTTGGAAATCTAACAACTTCCAAGGGAAAATACTAAAATGTGAGCAAACCATCCTTTCAATCTTCTTAGATGGGAGATCCACTTTGCTAAACTATCTTATGGTAAAGACATATTGATCAATCTACCACCACTACTTCATGTACCAATACCGGAGCCTATTATATAGTTTGTAATATATAGTGAAATTTAAAGTCCCATATTGGGTAGGAAAGATGTTATTTAGAGGTATATAAGAATAAAATTATTTAGTATGTCCAAAATTATATGTGTGTGTTAATAATTAATATATATATATATATATATATTTAAAAACTTAGATTTGAGGCTTAGGTCTTACGCCTTTAAAGGAAATAAAGTCTAACATTTTTAATTTAATTATTTTAAATTTTGAATTCAAAATTTAATAAAAGGATATGTCTATTAAACTAAACACCTATTAATAAAGAATAGATATGTCTGTTGGTAAAAAATATACATGTCTATTAAAAGACAACTATTAAAAGAGAACAAGTATGTCTATTAATAGAGAATAGACATATTAAAAGATGATTATTAATAACTTTCTTCTAAATTAGAAGTACTAAGTTCTTTTTAGTATTTCTTTGAAAACTTTATTGTTTTTAGGAAGAGCACAAACACAGGAAATCACTCTTTAAAGATAGTAAATTTTTATGCCTTAAAACCTATTTTTGATTTCATATTCCTTTTGTTTTTCTAACAATTTTAAATAGTGATTACCATGGAAAATCCAAAAGAGTTCATCAAACTTAATCAGTTCAATAACACTAATTTCATTCGTTGGAAAGATAAGATGTTGTTTCTTCTTATTACCTCGAAGATTTATTACACTCTAGATCCTTTATTGCCTACACTACCAAACCCCACTGAGAATGATTCTGATAAAATCAAAATGCAAAGAAAGAAGCATGAAGAAGATGAGTTGATATGTTGTGGACATGTTCTGAACATACTAATTGATCGCTTGTATGATTTGTACTCCAACCTTAAGGCTTTAAATGAAATCTGGGCTACCTTGGAGATCGTTTATCAAATTAAAAAAAAAAGTACAAGAAAATTCTTGGCACTGCAATATTTTGAATTCAAAATGTCTAATTTGAACCCTATTATAGATCAAGTCCATGAATTACAAGTCTTAGTTTCAAAACTAAAAGATAAAGGAAGCTATAAGTAATGCACTATGAATCTCATGGAAGATAATTTTTATGTTATATTTATATCTTATCTCTCTTTGACTTTTTCAATAACTCCCCCCCCACCTCTAAACACAGCTTACAACTTTCATCCACTTTATTTCTAAGACAAAAATTCAGAATTCTTTATAAATCACCTAATTCTTGGAATGATAAGAAAAAGAAAGTATTATATTTTATTGACAAATTAACCTTAGAATAATTCCAAACATATCTTCAGATTAAGACTAAAACTTGTGCTCGTGATGCACATTTTTTTATCTCAAATTCTATGTTAATTTTATTAGTAATAAGAAATCCAGTAAAAGATCTGGTGATGGAAATAGTAATCTAAAAGTGAACAAGAAATCTCTTAATGAGAAGAGAAAGAATTTACATTATTTTCATTGTGGAAAAGAAGGCCATTTGATTTGTGAATGCAAATTTAAAAAGGCAAGAAATAATTTTAAAATTGAAAATTCTAATAAAGCAAATGTGGTAGAGAATTCTATTCAAGACATGATAGTAATAATTCTTGCACTTCAAGTTAGAATGGTCACAGAATTGAACATGACTAGTTCAATAACAAAAAATCCTAATTGGTAGCTAGAATCTAGAGCCACTTTCCATGTGTGCAATAAGCAAAATTCTTTCAAGACTTACACAAAAATGAAGGAATCTAAAAAGGTTCTAATGGGCAACCATGTCATAGCCAAAGTGTTAGGAAAAAGATCTGTGGAGATTAACTTCATATTTGAACAGAAATTAACTTTGTTAAATGTGTTTCATGTGCTAAAAACTCGAAAGAACTTGGAGTATGCTAGTTTGTTGTCTAAGAAAGGTTTTAATATTGTAATTGAATCTAATTATATAATAATTTCTAAAAATGGCATATTTGTAGGAAAAGGATATAATTGTAATGGTAGTTTAAACTTAATATTAGTGGAATAAATATGGTTTCTACTTATATTATTAAGTTTGATTATGCTTTGTGGCATGGTAGATTAGGAAATTTGAATTTTGGCTCATTAAGATATATTCAAAAAATGGTCATATTGCTTACAAACATCAAAATATAAAAAAGTGTGAAATCCACATACAAGTGAAAATGACAAAAAAGCATTTTCCTAAAGTTGAAAGCAATACAAAATTTTTAGATTTAGTACATTCTGACATATGTAAATTAAATGCAAAATTAACTGGAGGTGATAAAAGATATTTTATTACTTTTATTGGTGATTACTCTAGATTCACTTTAGTTTATTTACTTAAAGCTAAAGATAAAGCCTTTCAAAAATTTAAATAATACAAGTAAATTGTAAAAAATCAAAAGAATAGGAAAATAAAAATTTTATGTAGTGATAGAAGTGGAGAATATTTTTCTATTGAGTTTAATAAATTTTGTGAAGAGTATGGTATGATACATCAAACAAGTGCCCTTTACACACCATAATAGAATGGATTAGTTGAAAGAAAAAATAAGATTTGAGTTGACATGGTCAATGTTATATTGTTGAATGAACACTTACCATAATTTATGAGGTGAAATTCTACTAATTGCATGTCATATATTAATGTGTCACTTTATGAACTTTGGAATAATGGAAAACCAAATTTAAATTTTTTCAAAGTGTAGGAGTGTATATCATATAACAAAGTTCTAGATCATTATAGAACAAAACTAGGTCCTAAAGGGATCAAAAGTATTTTTATAAGATACGTACAAATTTCAAAAGCGCATCAACTTTTAGATTTATAATCTAATGTAATTGTTGAATCTGTATATGTTGAATTAATTGAAGAAAAATTTATTCATGATTCTAATGATCAATTTTTGTCTAAACAAGACAAAATAATATTGGCACATATAAGATGTCACATTCTAGTGTTGCTACTAACAAATGGAATAGTGATAGCACACAACTAAAACTTTGAAAGAGTTAGAGGGTTAGGAAAAAAACATCTTATATTTTATTTCTTCACAATCAATAGTGTTTTTAGTTGAAAGAGATAGATCCAATGTAATATCTGGTTTTCTGAAAACGAGAGAAAACGTGAAAAATGTAATGTACAGTTTCTCCGTAAACAAATGAAACTCACCGGATACAAAAGGAAGTCCCCCCAAATGACTTAGTTAAAGTCCCAAAAAAATTGAGAAGCAATCTAGACTCCTAAAAATGAGAATCCCAGGCTTAGACGAAAAGAAAAATGGAGCTAGAATGAAGAAACAATTTCTTCTGAAAAACTTACGAAACGTAATAGCATTTTCATAATTTTGAGTAAATATTAGAATTCAAAAAGAAGGGCTTTTTAAATGAAAGTTTTGAATTCCCCAGAGTTCTCAAAGGCCCTAAAAACTATGGGAATGCTTAGGACAGCTAAAGTCCCTCCGGTGGACATTTTTCAATGCTGGTGTACCTAAACTTTGGCGAATTCATTCGGGAAGGTTTTAGCTCCGATTTGAGTGATTCCAAAAGCATTTTACTAAATTGGGAACCTAAATTTCATAATGGAAAAGATAGTTCTCAAAAAGGAGCTAAAACAAATAAGAAACAAAAGCGCCAAGAACGAAGGCCAAAATAGAAATTTTTGAAAAGTGTTTCTTCCTCCCACCTATAAATAGGTGGCGCCACCCTTCCTTACTCATTTGGACATAATTTTTTCTGCCCAAATTCAGAGAAGAAGGCTAGGGTTTAGGTGCACTAAAGGGAGAGAAGAAGAAGGAGAAATCAAAGGCTTAATGTATGGTTTCTTAGTAGTTTTTCATGCTTTCTTCTATCCAAACCTCCTCTCCTCCATTCTCCTTTGTTTTCTTTGATTAAAATGAAGTTTACAAATCTATTTTAAGGGAGAAACTTAAAGAAAAATTCAGATTTGGAGAGAGGAGCCTAAAGAAAGCAAGATTCAAGTGAGAAAAAAAATAAGAAAATAAGGTAATTTCTTCTTCCATGGTTGCTACCCCTTACTCCTCTTCTCCACCATTTCACCCCACTTCAGAAGATTTAAGAGGATTTGATTTTTAGGCAAAACTAAGGGTGATTCTTAGGAAAAGGGTGTGGAGATTAAGAATATGTAAAAAAAATTAACAAATAACTACGAAAATTCTAGGTGCAAAGTCTAGAGTTTCATATGTTCCTTACAAAATCTAATTTGATACCTTGATTCATATGTCTAAATGAGAGTTTAAGTGAGCTCCTAAGATCCCTAGAAGTCTCCCCATGTGCTTCCTCCCTTGAGAAAATAAAACAAAGTCCATAGAGCCTAAAACCTAGCTTAGGTTCGGTCAAGAGAGGTTCTTATAGCTAAGGAGAGTTTTAAATTTTTCTAAACCCATTTTTGAGTCATATATGATGCATGAATATGAGGAGAAGCCTTGAAAAAAATTTAGAAACCATAAAAAGTGAATTGGTACTTTATATTCCATAATATGACCTAAAGAAGTAACATGTAATTAAGCTCTTTATTTTAATTGTGTGATGACTCAAAAAGACTTAAAAGGAGTCAAAAATCATATTTGAAAGAAAAGAATGAAGTCTAGAATTTAATTGATAGGTGTTGCTTCATTAGGTGCATTTATGGAATAATAATGAGGGTTATAAATCAAGCTAGAGTCTAAGCAAGTTATGTGGCCTTAGAATTAATTCCATGAACCTAATTGGCTTCCATAAATTGTGTTTAGGTTAAGAGAAATTATCCCCACACTTTTGTGTGTGTGTGGCCGAAAGAGGGAGCTTGGATTCAAGAGAAAAAGTGTGTAATTGTATCCAAGGTAGCTCTCTCCACCTTCTCTCATGCATGATTGTTTGCTTTACTTCTCTTTGAATGTGTGTATATGTATTTCAAGCCATGAAAAATGTTCTAGAATGAGCCCTTACACCATGGTACCATGATGATGCATTATATTTTTCAAATGATGTTTATGATATTTGCTATAGTTTGCTTGAGTGTGATGAGGCCAAGAACCTTTAGCCATGGTAAGAATGAGCTAAGAATCCTTAAGATTGGTTAAGATAAAATAAAGAATTTCTCAAAAGTGAGGTTAACTCCCAAGAGCATGGTTGAGTGCAAGAACCTCTTAAAGAATGGGTGAGGCAAGTCCAAAATCTACAAGTAAATGGGTGAGGCCAATCCACTTACTTGGCAAGCTTATGTATGTTATGTATGACTTTTTCAAATGCTAAGAATGCTTCTTGAATGATTACACATGTCCATATGCCATGCATGCATTTGTGAGACTTGTTTTGCATACTTTATATATGATTAAATGGGAGATGAGCTATTAAGATTTTTTGAATCTCATCCCCACCTCTCCAATGATCTAACATGCTAGGTGGATCAAGAAACTAAGGGAATAGAAGCCAACCATATGAGAGATGAGAGCATGACATCAAAGTGTTTTGAAATTGTTACTTTAAGGCCTTATGGATAGCAATTGATGAAATCCCTAGTTGTATATGACTTATGATGTTATGAGCATGTATAATTATGTTAATGTATTGTATAAATGAGAACTAGGGTTATATGTACAGAAATACTCATTTTAGTCATGTAATGGCAATTTTGCATTATGAAATTTCATATATGAATGGAAGTGAAATAGCCAAAATGAAATGCATAAGGTTTGGGATCACTTAGGTAGCTCACACAAGTCATAATCATGTTTTTAAACTTGCCCAAAAAGTGTCAAACCCCAAGGAAAGCCATTTGAATACTTTGGTATCCTATATGGAGCCAAAATTGACCATAATGGAATTATATGTCACTTTTTATCCAAATGAGCTCTGCTTGATCTGAAATTTGACATGCAATTAGAGCTTGTTGAGAGCTTTTTAGGAAGCAAATTTTTAGAGGTCTAGAGAATATTTGATAAATTTTTAAAATTGAGAAATTTTCTGATTTTGGTCATGTTACTGTTCATACTAATTCGAAAATGAAATCTGTCACACAATGCTCAAATGATGTCCAATTGCCACAAAATTTTATGCCAAAAAATTAGACATTTCCACTGACTTGTGCCAACTAGAATCACCTTATTTGGATGTCTAGAGAGGGAGATATGAATTTTTAAAGAATTTGTCCAGTATAAGGAACTCCAGCCGACCTCAGTTACTGTTTGATTGAGTTTCGAGGTCTGGAGTGCCTGAACTGATCTAGAGTCATTTTTTTCCTCTAGCTAACATCTACAGCTTTCCAAATTGGTATCATTTTTATGGATTGGATTTTTGTAGAATTAATTGAAAATTTTGAAAGTTTGCTCAGAATTTTGTGATAGCACCAGTAAACAGTCTGACCTCTGGACTTTTTCAAATATCAAACACCTTCTATGATGGATGTTTTGGTCTGGACATATTTTTAGCATGAAGTAGACATGTTTAGTTTTCTAGAATGGTCAAGAATGCATGATTTCGATTTTTCTAAAATTAGTTATGATTTTTCAAAATTTGTGACAGAAATATGAAAAATCTGGCCAAAAATATATGTATGTATTTCATGCTTCCCTTTGAGTTCCACGAGATATAGGCCACTTTTAATTATTCAAATGAGTTATATTCATGTAATTAAATATGAGAATGTGATGTATGAGCTCACATGGTCCACATGATACCGAATGAAATTTTTATATGCAATGTAACATTAAAAAATGCATTATTTAATGCTATTTTTCCTTGCTTCTTTGTGAGTTGTTTGATATGAAGCATAGAGATAGTATGAAATGAACTAGAAATATATGGTGTTACATTCAACATTTGTAATAAGATAACACATCCTATTGAACATTGAAAATGATCCAAAAACATTTCAAGAAGTTATGTCTTCTAAAGATGCAGCTTTTTGAAAAAAAGCTATAATTGATAAAATGGATTCAATCATGTCCAATAATACATGAGTTTTAATTGATTTAACTCTTAGTTCAAAACCTATAGGTTGTAAATGGGCATTTAGATGAAAGTATAATACAAATAGATCTATCCAAACTTTCAAAGTAAGGTCAATAGCGAAAGGTTTCACATAAAAAGAAGGTATTGATTATTTTGATACATATGCATCTATGACAAGAAAATCATCCATTAAAGTACTTTTATCCTTAACCTTAGTATATAATTTGTATATATATCAAATAAATGTTAAAATAAATTTCTTAAATGGAGATTTAAGTGTAGAAATCTATATGCAACAACCTAAGTGTTTTGTTCTCCTTGGAAATAAATATAAAGCTTGCAAATTGATAAAGTTTCTTTATGATCTGAAACAAGCACCAAAGCAATGAGAAACTTAATAATACTATTTTGTCAAATACATTCATTTATAATCATACAAACAAATGTATTTACTCTAATTTACAAAAGAGTATGGTGTTATTATATGTTTATATGTTAATTACATATTGATTTTTGGTACAAATATGCTTGGTATTTTGAAACTAAGAAGTATCTAATTTCAATCTTTAAGATAAAATATTTGAACGAAGTGGATATAATCTTGGGTATAAAAGTAAAAAGATAAATCAAAGGAGTGACTTTGACACAGTCATATTACATAAGCAAAGTGCTAGAAAAATTCAATCATTTAGGAATAAAAGAGTTTAATACTTTTTATGATTCTAATGTCAAGTTAACTAAAAATTCCAGGAGTAGCATAATTAAAGTATACAAGTACAATAGATACTATGATGTATACAATGCATTGTACTAGACCTGATATCGCATTTGTTATTTGTAAATTTTCAAGGCTTACTAGTAGCAATGATCCTTAAAAAGTAATTGCTAGAATGCTTGGATATTTGAAAAGAACAAAACACTTAAAAATTCATTAGAGTGGTTTTCTTATTATGTTAGAAGGTTATTCAGATGCAAGTTGGATAACAAGTGTAAATAATAATAAATCTATAATAGGATGGATATTTACCTTGGATGGAGGTGCCATTAGTTGGGTTTATAAAAAGTAAACTTACATTTCCCATTTTACTATGGAATCTGAACTTATAGCATTAGCAATTACTGGAAAAAGAAGTAGAATGGCTGACAAACCTGTTATTGGATATAACATTGTGGTCATAATCTATGCCAACCATTTCTATAAGTTTAAAACATACTTATATGAGAGAGTTAATAACAAATGAGATTATGCTGGTAGTCTATGTACAATCAAGCAAAAATTTGGCTGATCCTCTAACCAAAGCATTATCAAGAGATGTAGTACAACAAACTTATGAGGAAATGGGGCTTAAACCCTTAAAACAAAACACCAGTAATGAAAAACCAACTTTGAGTTAGTATATACTCTAACAAAAGTTCAATAAGTAACAAATTACTATATGTTGATTAAGCATTAGACTCCCTAATAAAGTTTCACAATAGAGTATGTTGTGTAAATTATTATAAGAGAAATTCATGGGGTTAAATGTGTATGGAGTAACAAGGACATAAAACAAACTCCATGGTGCACATTGTTACAAGAGGAGATTAACAAAGGTCTTAATGGAGTTATTACATGTCTAAAGTAACAAGACATAATGACAAGCTTCACCTATATGCATATTAAAGTGGTGCCACTTCAAACAAGATTTAAAGGGTTAGTGTTGTAAATATTTATGAAACCAGGATTAGCACATGGCCATAAAAGTACTAAAGCAAAATGCCAAAAGTTCTTAGTACTTAATAATATCTTGTGTGTAATTTTTTCAATTTTAACGCAAGAAGTTGTAATTCAAATTTTAGGATACTAATAACTTCGTTAAAACTTTAAGGGATTTATACTAACAGAAAGTTCAAATTATTATAAGATACTTTCTTATATGCATGATATTATAAAGCAATATTACAAACGAGTGGGATTTAAAATTTCACATTGGGTAGAAAAAATGTTATTTAGAGATATATAAAGGTAAACTCATTTAGTATGTCCAAAATAATATATACGATTAATATATATATATATATTAAAAGATTTAGATTTGGACTTGGGGCCTAAGGCTTGGGATTTGAGCTTTAAAGTAAATAAATTCTAACCATTTTAACTTAATTATTTTAAATTTTAAATTAAATAAAAGGTGCATTTATTAAACTAAACATCTGTTAATAAAGAATATACATGTCTGGTAATAAAGAATATACATTTTGATTAAAAGACAATTGTTAAAAGAGAAAAGATATATATTTTAACAAAGAATAGACATTCTATTAATGAATTAAATAAACATGATTATTCATAGCCTATAGATAATTGTTTTTTAAATTAGAAGTGCTAAATTTTTTTAAATATTTTTTTAAAAATGTTTTATCCTAAAAGAGTATTATTATTTACAAATTCTTATATAGAAGCAATCACTATTTAAAGATAATAAATTTTCACATGACAAAGTCAATTTCTGATATCCTATTCTTATTATTTTTCTAACACCACCATTTCCACCTCCACATAACTTATTTGAAACTGCATGTATTGCCTTATCCCTTTATACCACTTATGGGTGAACAACATAACCAATAATATCCTTACATCCACCAACCGGGCATGTTCTCTAGAGGAATTATCCCAATGCAACAATCTAAGGGAACACATTCCTTTCAACACAATGAATAAGCCAATGAGTGTGAAGAACAAAAGCTGAAAGACGAAGAACAATGTCACTTCGTTCCACAGGATAGAAAAAAGGATTTAAAAATTGAAGAGAACAGGCTTTGCAAGATATTTCACTTTCTTTAAAAACAAAATGCTTGTATATTTTAGGGGATTACTGACAGTCTTCTTATAAGATACATCTTAACTCCTCTTCTTGGAAAGTGAAATTTTTGATAGGTCTAAATTAATACGTCTGACAGTCATATCTTCGGGGAAATAATAATTTTCATCAGTTGTAACAGAGAATAATAAAATAGACAATTTCGAAGCATTGTTGGAACAATCCTCAAAATTTTTGACAAGAAATCGCTCGATTTATAACCAAGGCATAGGGCAAAGTTTTGTTATGAATAATGTCAATTGAATGGTTTCTATTGTTCCTCCAGGCCATTTCTTTCCTTTGTGACCATTTCGAAACTTAATAAATCAGAAATCTAATACAACCAATAAAAAATGTGAAGACACAATCTGTGAGAAATTTACTTCAAAAATCTGCCCTTGCTTTCTACTTTTGCAGAGTCTAACGTTAAAGAGTTGAGAATAAGGCTGAGATTAATGAAAAGGCAGACTCTAGTTCAGCGTAGGCCTTTCTTTTGGAAAGAATTTTTTATACAATGTCAGCATCATTCAGAATAGCATCATCATCAACTGTGATTTTTCAAATTTTCCTTTGTGCTGCAACGCACCAACATATGAAAAGAAATGATAACACAGTCCCATTAAACTTCACGGAACATAGAAAGAAGAATCAGGCCCAAAAGGGAAAAGAACGAAACAGGTAAAGAAAACAAAAGGCACAAAGAATTAAACATAAAGGGTTTTTGTTTTTTGTTGGGGGGGGGAGGGCATGTGGCAGCAAAAATGAGATGACAACATAAAAGCTCCTGAGAAATTATATTATTATAATTTTATGAAATTTATAATAAAAAATTTTAAAAATTTAGGTTATTTAAAAGGACAAAAAAAAGTAATTTTTAAATTGAATTAACGAAAAAAATTTTTTTTATTTTGCTCTCATATACACCACCTCATCTCTTTCTCTTTCTCTCTCTCGCTCCTTCAATTCATTCCACAAAGAGAAAGAGATGAGATGAGATGAGATGGTGCAGATAAGAGCGTTGTCCTATCCCATTTCATATGCTTTGTCTTCGGCTTGAAAGAGGAAGAGAAATAAGATGGTGCATATAAGAGTGAAGAGAGGATTTTTGTTCATTCAGTATAAAAATTATGTCTTTTGAACTTTCTAAATCATTTAAGTCTCAAAAATTATTCATTATAAATTTTACAAACTAATAATTCTTAGATATAATTTTTCCAAAGCTTCTATTAAACTGCACAAATTCAGAAGTTGATTCTCTCTTGAAGAAAATCACAAAAAGTCCATGAGAGTTGGAATGGACCGAACTAGGCCCAACAAAAAGCTCCCTCTCACACTGGGCTTTGCCCAAACATTGTGATTACTATTTCTTAACAGCCCACTCTTGCATCTTTCCAACTCACCAAAAAAATGAAAAATAAAAAACCTTGCCCAAAGTCCAAACACAGGCAAGAATATAACCCTAAAGACAAAAGCCGAAGGAGAGAGACAAAGGATGCATGTTTTCTATTTTCTTTTTATATAATAAAACAAAAGAAGAGGTTAATGACGATCAGAAAAACCACAAAGAGCTAAAATGAAGGAATAAAAAATCAAACGGGCTAAAATAAAAAAAGGTCCAAACAAGAAGGAAAAAAGTGTAAAAGAAAGATAAAAACGAAACGAAATAGAAAGAAGGATAAATAAACATAGGATTCCAATGAGATAAAAAAGAGTGAATGTGAAATATGGCAGTAAAAAATGGAAAAACAAAAAACCTGTATAGTTGTGAGTTGTGATTCTTTCACTTGCCCGCACTTCTCTCTCCGTGACTCTCCTTCTCTCTTATCTCTCAGCCGCTCTCTGTGTGTCTGCGACTATGCATAGACAATCTCTGGGTTCACCATCCTCCAAGCTCCAAATCCATGGAGGCGCCAAGGAGGACACGCTCACGCTCACACCCCAAGAACCGAAGCGCCACATGGACTTAGAAGACGAAGACGACAACAACAAGAGTCATCGCCTATCAGTATCGCCTTCTACCAGACCGGACAAGTTCATCCACCTCATCCCCATTCTCACACTCCTATGCTTCTTCATTCTCTACCTCTTCTCTCACAATCCCACTCAATCAGGTACTCATACTATTAATACACTGATACTACACCCTTTCCATCTTCCTTTCCTATCTCACTATTTTAAATCCTCCACTGTTTGTTTCAGACTTGGCTCAATTCAATGGATTCAAGCGCTTCCCCAAGCATTTCGGTATAATGCATTTGCAGAAGCCAGAAACGTTCTTGATTAATTTTTCCAAAGTTATCTTCGAACTTATTTCGTTTTCGTTGTTTGTAGATTCAGCGGCGGAGATGAACGACATTCAGCAATACATGAAGGTGGAGAGAGGCAATGTTTTGGCGATTCGAAGCCAGCGTAATTTGCAAGAGATAGGAAAACAGTCTTCGAAATATCGGCCTCACCGGAAGTTCGCCGATTTTTAGGCCGATTTTTCTTCCCTCGTATTCTAAACTCAGACGCTCCCCTTCGTGAGGGGCCTCGCGCGTGTTTCTTATCGTTGGCTTTCATTCAATATTCTTATTCGTGTATATCCGAATTGCTTGTCAAAATTTTTTCCCCTTTCATCTTTGTACAGGCATTTCGAATTCGGAATTAATTATCACTGAATAATCATAATAATTATCCTAACTTTGTGTCTCTTTTCCGAGCTTGTTGGCGTAACTGCGGTACGTGTACGATAAAAATGTATCTCCGGCGAAGGCGTAAGATAGCAGAGCACACGATGTCGTGCGCCGAATGTTGGAGTACAGCTGGACTTTGGGACCGTTACTTCATCTCGATTTGCGGTTGACATGCCAGCTGTAAATAGCAGTGCTCATAGAAACAGTACCCTCCGTTACCGAGATGGCTCTTCTCAATAATTAGTATAGATGAAGGAGGATGGTAACTTTTAATGTTGGAAGTAGCATTGTAGCCTAATACTCTTCCGATCTATTCTTACATTATCTCCTTTCAATTATACGACATTAGTGTTTTCTTTTAAAAAAAATACATATGATTATTTATATTTTTATTATTAAATTTTTTAATCAAAATATAATAAATATATAATTTTTTAATAATGATATAATAGATGTATAATTTTTATAAATAATTATATAATTTTTAATTAAATTATATATTTATCATATTTTAAATTGTAGAATTTAATAATAAAAATATATTACTGTATATAAATTTAATCTTTTTTTTAATTAGAGAGGATTTGAACATCCTTCGTTGCCAATTGATGCATAGATTGTTTGTGAAACCCAGTTGAGAGGAATCAGGATTTTATTTAATTTAAGAGAAAATTTTTGACAGAAATGAAAATATGAGATGAGATCTATTGGAATTCATTTCTGTATGTTTCACTTTCATATTTTATTCTCTCTCTGATAGAATTTTTTTTAATTAAAAAAGATCTGCTAACGCCACAAGGCTTCACGGCAACGGTTAAATTGTACGTGGTTTACACGTGTCGGTTTTGGGAATGTAGGACAGGAGGGCGTGCCGCAAAAGTGTCGGTGGTTCATTGCATAGGCGTGGAATTGCCTTGCCTCCTTTGTTCAACTTCATTAAATTCTAGTACTGTACCATTGTGGTATGTTTGGGCCGATTTGGTAAACGTCGTCGTAGCATCGATAAGATTAAGATGGAATGGGCCAGTGGATTATGTTTATGTCTGAAACGTGGAAGGTGGGGAGGTGTGATGATGGTTTGGTTAGGCAAGGGGTGGATTTACACATTGATAATGGAGGTCCCACACTAACGGCACAAAATGGAAGGTCACTTTTACTGTCGTTTGTCATTGTTGGTGACGCTGCACGACATAAGAAGGCGTATCGTCGTTGATGTTTGCTTAGACGACGCCCACCGTGACGCGTAGCTGACATTAATATTATCCACAATGAAGACCAAGATACAAATAGCCAAATATTCTCCTTTATTGGCTTTGAAAAAAGCTATTTTATAATTAGTTGATCTCTAAATTTTAAAAATACACAATTTAATTTTTAAACATCTTTAACTCGTTATTAATTAATTTTAAAATATATGTACATTTATAATACAAAATTGAAATATTAAATTAAAATTTTTTATAATACTAAATGTAAAAATATATTTGCGTCATGCTATTACTTGTACAATTTAAACATAATAACAATGACCTGTGGGATGACAAATCAATATCATTTTAATAAAAAATAGAAGTTAAATTAAGTTAAAAAATATCGTAAGAGTGACCAATGAACTTCTAAAGCAACCTAATAACATCCTTCAGAATGTATAAGTCAAAATCCAGAAAATACATGTGGCAAGCCATGATGGAATGCAAAGTTGACACTTTATTTGTATTACTTTTGTTGCTAGTATTCATTAAAAAAAATTATAAAAAAAACTTTTGTCGCCAGTGGGTCGGGGCGTTATTCCTTGATGGCAAATTTACGTAGCGACTAAGTATAGCAATTCTTTATTAGATTCCGATTTATAAATTAACAATTGCACGTATTGATTTATTGGTAAGCGCTGAAAAAAAAAAAAAGACTTTAGCTAGGGGGGGTATTATACCGAACTGGATTTTCTCCGGTGTAGAAGCTAGTGAGAGAGAGAGAGAGAGAGAGAGAGAGAGAGAGAGAGAGAGAAGGAAAAATGGGTATCGAATTGATTTAGTGAATGGTGTTCTTTTTTTTTTAATTAAAAGTCTTATATTCTATTTAATTAGAGGATATAATAATAAAAAGAATATAAAATATAGATAGATGGAAGTAAATAAAATAAAAAATAATTATTTTATTTTTATTTTTAAAAAAATAATTTAATAGATAAAATAATAAATATAAAGATATAATAAATATTACATAAATTATGTAAAAAGATTATGTTCACCTTGCTATAAATCAAATGAAGCTTTAATTTAGTTAGGGTCTAAATTAAAAGGATTCCACAAGGTTATTTTGGGATAAATGAGAAAATAAATAAATAAATTTTTAAAGGTTTAAAAATTATAGAAAAAAGGAAAAATACTTTTGGCTTTGAACTTACTTAAATTGAATTATTTTTTTTCTATCAGAGATTATCTTCTTATTATCTTCAAAGCAATAAATGTAGCGTAATAAAAAAAAGGATAAACAAATATTTAAAATCAAATCCACCATGATAAGTATCTCTAAATTTATGGTTAAAAAATTGTATTAAAAAATCTGCGAATAGATAATGGTTGTAGTCTAATTAATTTTGAAAATTGGTTGAGCAAAACATCAATTAAAAATTAATTGAATTAGTCAGAAATTATAAAAATTAATAAATACTAAATGGTTTAGTATTGAACTAGTCAAAAATTATTTTTTTTTATTTTTTTCTTTAAATTAGAGTCTTAGTATTTTATTATAAAAATTTATGATATTTATTAGAATTTACTTAATACATTTTATATAGGTTTATTATATATATAATATTTTAATTTTTATATTTTTTAATATTTATATTTAGTTTAAATATACTATTATATAATATATGTATTAATTTATTTGTAAAATATTATATATTTTTATATTTTTTTAAAATAAATTAATATTGAATTATAATCAAATTATTAAATTATAAATCATTTCATATCCGACTTTAATGATGCATCTGATTTTTAAAATATTTTTTAAACTCCAATTAAAAAAAGGTCGTTTTGTAGCGTTACGCTTAATTTTATATTGAGATTGAAATATGATGATGAGATATAAATGGATAATGATAAAGGGCAAATAGTGCATCAAGCTGGCCAAAAGGGCTGGTCCCCAATCCCATATAAAGCAAAAGAAAACTTTGGGCCCCACCTTCACGAGTGACACATTTGGACCACGACAGCTCGTCGTCACATGTTGTCTGAGCCTTCCTTTGCAAACCACCTCGGTTTGAGTTTCAAATTTACCATAAGCCGAAACTTCTCTCGCACTTTTTCTGTTCACAGTATCCTTGGAGCCTATTTCGGTGAATTATTGACTTTTTTTTTAATTAAAGTTGAACTCTGAAAAATTACATACATAAACCTTGATATAAATTATATTTTTTAAATTATATAAATTATTTTAAAAATATATAAATTTTTTTAAAAAAATTATTTCATATTTTATTTAATTTAAAATTTTTTAATTGAAATATTCTCTATTGAATCTAAATATATTTTTCAATTAAAATAATTTTAAAATAAATATATTTTAATTAAAAAATTTAAATTAGACTAAAATATATCATAATATTTTGTTTTAAGAAATGTTTTCATATATTTTAAAAATAAAAAAATTATTTAAATTTAGTAAAATTTAAAAAAAAATTATATAACTTACTCATATTATTTTTTTTTAATTCCAAATTTAAGATCTTACGCAAGTTAATATACTTATATAACTCCCATTTTATCTATTTATGTTTTGATTTGTGACTTCTTACTCATATTTGTACTCAACAATTTCATAAATTTATTTAAATTATTTATTTTATTATAATTTACTTTTGTGGTGATAAAAATATAAAATTATAGTCAATTATATAATTAGGTTCACATGGACTTTAGATAAGAAGTAATCAAATAAAAATTTTAAATTTTATTTAAATATGAGGAAAAATTGATTGAAAATGTGTGTGTGTGTGTGTGTGTGATTGAAGCACAATTTTTAATTAATTAATGGTTGCATAACTTGAATCACATCTTTTAAAATAAATTAATTAAAAAAGTATCATTTTTTTTATGTTACAAGAATTGAATTAAAATAAAATAAATTAATTACATTATTTTTAAATTTTAAATGAAAGCATAAATTCAATTAAAAATATAAAAATTAAATTAAAATGTTTGTAAATTTAAAAACACCAAAAATATATTTGAACCTTGCCGTTATTGAGAATTAACGGCGGTAAACCCGAATCGTCAAAATTGACATTTTCAGCAATTAAGATTCTAAAGATTGATTCTCATCAAGCCTATTTTGTTTTGTCCATCACTTTAATGATAGATCATAGACTAGATCGGCTAGATCCTTCCCTCGCCTTTTTAATGAAAAAATTATATTTAAAAGAACCAAATTTTATAAAATTTATAATAAAAAATTTAAAAATTAAAATTATTTTTAAGAATTACAATTATCATCAAATTTTAAAAAATTTATTATTGAATTTAAGAGATTTATTATTCTACACCTAGTAATAAATTCTTTAAATCTAATAATAATTTTTTTAAAATTTGATAGTAATTATAATTTTTAAAGATAATTTTAATTTTTAAAATCTTTTATTATAAATTTTATAAGATATATATCGTTGGTTGTAATTTTTTCTTTTTTAAAATTAGTGCAGCATTTAATGATCAGATAATTACTTATACTAACATGATGTTAAGTTGATTTTGAAATTTATCACTTAAAAATTTGTCACAGTTTAAATTTAAATTTTTTTAAAAATGGGACTAAACTTAAATTTATACGTTGGCTCATATTCGGTTTTAACTAGGTAAAATTTTTTTATTTTTTAAATTTGAGGTGAATTTTTATATCATCTTAAATATTTTTTTCACTCAATTTTATTCTATATCTTGTAAAACGGTTAATTGTTTTCCTAAATCCTAATGACTATCTCCATCTAAATCAACGGAAAAAATATTGTCATAACAAAAAATAATCTTACATGATATTTAAAGAAATATCATTATTTATTAAAATATATATCACTATTCATTAATCGAATTAACTTCCTTGAGGTAATGTATTTGCATTCTTAAGCAATTTTAATGAAATCTTTATATGCCACATCCATAATTTACGAAAAATATCATAATAAATTGTATCACTTGTTGATTAATGCTAGTCACATTATTATTATTATTATTATTATTATTATTATTATTATTATTATTATTATTATTATTATTATTGCGTTTTTAAATGTTGGTGTTAGTTAAACAACTTTTTGATACATAAATCATTTTGACCAAAAAAGAAAAATCACGGATGATCAAAGCCATCTATCTTCTGAGATCCTTAGAGGAATGCTAAATTGACAATTCGTTGAAATTATTTTATTTTGGTGGGCTAGCGTCATCAAATACATTGAATGCCAATATGACAATTTGACATATTGGTAAGCTTATTACAAGTTTGACTTAATCATGCTTTTGTCACACACAAACGTATAAAATTTTTGAAACCATCAATTAGCCCGGTTCCGCCTTAGTCTTCGAAGACTCAGTTTTTAGAGTTAAGTTAGGCAGGTCCTATTCAAATATGGGTTGCAATTTTTCCATCTCTATGAGTGTAGCCATTAAGGTTGATAATTGACTCTATAAGCCAGTCCTAATAGCTTGTTAAATTTATAAATATATTCAGTATTTTTTTTATGAAATTAACTTTTATAACACTTGTATGTTTTCTATGATTAATTGGTTTCTTTTTAGTTGATAACAAAATTGAAGTGGAGGAAAAATGTTTGTGCCATATCCTTTTGGAATTCAAAAACTCACTATCATTTATTTCTAAATCATAGTGCAAGGGAAAAACCGAAAAAAAAAAAACATAATTAAAATATGGGTTGCATTTTCCAAACCCATTTAATAGTCTCATTTTGATAGCTTTAAGGACATCTCAAGATATTAATAATCAAATAGAAAATATTAGAAATACCCAAAGGCATAAAATAATTTCCTTTTACATGTATTTCATATCATTAGAAAAATTAAAATTAAGGGATTTAAAATAATATTTACAGACAATTAAAATCTGAGTCAAAATTGAGATAATAATTTTTTAATCATATCAATACATGAAAGTTTTAAATAACTTAATATTTAAATATCAAATAATGTAAAATATCAATATATCAAACGAAACTTTATTAGCTTAAAAATTTAGAATAATTGATCTTTTCTGGTATTGTAGATTGCATGATCTTTCTAATCCGAGAGACAGTCCTCAAATAATTGTTTGATTCACGAGCTTTACAAGCAACACGTTTTATTATTATTATTATTAACTCCTATCGAAATTCCAACTATGATCCTTCAAACCACTGCAGCACCACACACATCGTTTCCTATCACTCGCAAGGAGGGGGCTAATTCCATTGCTTCTGCAGCAACCACGATTGACTGGATCCAGATTGTAGTTGAGCTCAATACGGAGGAGAGTAAATTCTCATGCTATGCTTATATTGAAGGGAGATCATATGCAACACAAAAATAAAAAATAAATTGTTTTTTTTTTTTTTTTGGTTTTTGGCCGCAGAAGCTCCAATCTTGAATTTGGACTTTCATTCTTTTGATAACATTTGGGCATTAGCAGGATTTGTATTTTACAAACAATCGGCGGAAGCAGGAAAAATAGCAAAGGCAGATCATTAACACCCCGTTTATCTTTGTTATAGAAGAGAATAAGCAATTGCAAACCTGTCCAAGAAACTGGAGAACCTGTTTTAAATTCAATCTCAAACGAAAGGAAATATATATATATATTGGTCTCAGATCATATGGAAACAATTTGTAGAAGGTATATACAAGAAGCAAATTAAAGGATCAAACCCTGGGCAGGAGGCGGCTTGGAAGGGTGCTGCTCACTTGCTGCTGCTGCTGCTGCTGCTTTTGGGGACTCTGATAGAACCTGTGCATACTGATCCTCCACTTTTCGCTTTTCTTCCTCTTCTGCATTCTCCACTTTCTCCTTTGTCTTTTGTCCTACTTCTCCGGCTGCCTTAGCAACCTTGTTAAAAGCACCTGTTACCCAGGAAGCCCCGGTAAGTACATAACGGTTCTTCATTAGAGCAGAACCAGCTGTACTGACTTTCTGTTCTGCAGCTGCAAATGCCGATTTGGTTTTCTCTGAAACCTGATACTTTTGATCCACTTCTCGGACTCTATCACTCACAACTGAAGCACCAACACTTATTTTCTCAGTAAGCCCAATTTTCTGGTCAAAAGATGCAACTTTAGCTGAGGCTGTCGAAGACAACTGGTGCCTCTCATCAAAAGTCTTTGCTTTGTTGACAGCATCTTTCCCTAAGATGAAGCCCTTGGCCAGCATGCTGGAGACCACATCCTCTGCCTTCCGTAAAGCAGATTCAGCACCACCAGGAGTTTTTCCGACTGTTGCCTGTAAAACATTACACAGTTCTCAGGCCAAAAGTCTAGTTAGTTTAGTACAATAGCAGAGGTTCTCCGCAACGCTTACAGATGATGTAAAAGCAGCAGGTGGGAGCTTGTAATCTGGATCCAGAGTTACTGTAACTGATAGATCAACTATTGTCGCTCCCTGACATACATGAAACTCTGTTAAACTTGGTTAAACATTGTAATTTACATAAATCAATACACTAAAAGGAATAATTAGAAAAGGTTGTCAACAATGTTATAAATATTCAAAAGTATGGGCAACTGATCATAACATCACAGTCAGACACTACACAAAATAATACTGCCCAGAATACAGTTAGTGGGTAGCAGCTAGTAAGGCACATGCAACACAAGCTCAGATTAGCATCAATAAGCTTGCATACTAAACTCTACAAACTTGCCATTTGACATTGCATAATGATGTTATGTAACCCACAATGCAGTAGGAAGAGCATGCTTCGATCTAAAGCAGAGGGGGGGAACCTCAAAGGAGTCAATAAAATATCTATCCAATAAGATCACAAAAACGTAAAGGTTCAGACTTCGGAGATGATGGTACTAGTTCTTACTGTGAAGCTCCAAACTAACTACAAACCTTATTTTTGCTTCTAAAGCAAAGGACATCTGAGAATTTTACATTAACAATTCTGTTAGATGAGAAAGAGGTTTACCCTTATTAAAACCTTTAATAGTGAGAAGTTGTAGATAATCATTACTTTAATAAATTTATATCAGTTTAGACTGTCAGTATCAGCAGGAAAACCATAACTTTTCTTATAGTGTAGTTGGAGCTGAAAATGAACAGCAGGGTATGTCCCCTATTTCTAATTGCTTAAAACAATGGCTCTATTCTGACATAGATGCAGGCTCCAAACCTTAAAAATAAACAATACTTAAAAGAACACAGATGCTTGTAAAAAGTACAAAGATTCCAGCTATTGGACAAAATGTAAATTGAATAATACATGAAGATTTAAGATTTACCAACATGTATATCACAATGCATGATAAGCACCTTTTAACAAGTAGAAGATTCATACTACCACAGGACTATGATTAGGGATTGCATGGAAGACCCTTTTAAGAGACTTTTGAAAGCCTTTCTAGAGTTTCTAACCATGTGGGAGTCTTAAAAAAATTATAATCTACATATTTCAATGATAAAATGTGTCTCCATTTTTCAGGCCAAAAGCTCCATATGTCAACTCAAAGTAATACCTTTTGGATATTGACAAACAATCCTCTAGTGTATAATGCAATACAATTATACATATTAAATGATGATAGGCAATTTACCGATAGTAGTACTGCAGTCTCAGCTCCTTGCAAATCCTTGAAGGTGACATAGGCAACTTGAGACCGTTCGTCAAGGCTACATCAACATATAAGCTTATCATTTGTATAACAAAGAAAATAGAATTGAAAATACACTAAAGGAATAAAGCAGGATGTATGACACCAAACACACCAACTGACCTCTGCATTTCAACATATTCGATGTCACCAGAAAAAGAGAAGAACTCCTTTATGTCTCGCTCTGTTGCTCTCAAGGAAACATTACTGACTTTAACAGTTGTTATCTGAAAAGAATAACATACATATGTAATAAAATCGTGAGGAAAAGCCACCTCTATATATGCTATAGCATTTTGAAATCTCACTCTAAAGGACAAAGACAAAGCAAATTACTCGTCTATATTTAGCATGGTTTTTAAAACCGGACCGGACCGGCCGGTTCAACCAGAAAACCGGTGAACCGGACCATAATCCGGTCCGGAGAAGCCCAAGAACCGGCATTCTTAGGAATCGGTCAACTTTGGTCAAAACCCAGGTTTGATCGGCCGGTTTTCAACAAAAACCGTTGCCCCCCTCCGCTGGTTGAACCGGTCCTGCATGGTAAATGCCACAAAACGTCTCCTCCAAGTCTCGAACCCGGTCTCCCAACGTCTCCACGAAAGCAAGTCGCCAATTCTCCGGAAAGGAATGCTTACTCAATATATGCAAACTTTTATATATATATAAATATTAAAGGTTCCTTCCAAAATCGTGGCTGAAGACGCATAGATTCGAACTGGTGCCATTGTGCAATACAAGAAGGGAGATTGCCACTTTTGCAACAAGTGGCGTGCACCTTTTCTGTGCAAACTTTTATATATATATACATATTCATTGTTCCTTCCAAAATTTGTACATAAATAAATTACTGGGACCAAATTTGACATATCATATATTTAACAGTAAGCATAAATTTTATATAAATATACTTATAAAAAATGTTAAAATTATATTTTATATATATTTATTATTACCGGTTCAACCACGGTTCGACCACGGTTGAACCAATAAACCTTGAACCAGTACCTTTACCGGTTTAAAAACCGGTCCAGTTTTAAAAACATTGATATTTAGTTACTTACTACAATGAGAAGAACTCCCCATATGGTGTCTCCCATTAGTTTCTTGGAAAAAGAAACACAAATATGAATATTATGAATGTTATAACTGCTGTCAAGTTGTCAACTCACTCTTACAACTTGTTAAGGGTGTTTATAACTGCTACTTCTGATATCTTATCTTTACGTGGTTTAATACATAAACAGAGAGATGAGAGGGGATGTGGCATGTAAGAGGTAAAAAAAGCCAATAAAATAAATTAAATATGAAAAATCTAGCTTATTTAAATATATATATATAAATATATATATATATATATATATTAAATAGAGGTAATTAATTCTGATGTAATACATTATGCCCAGTCAACCCTAAGATTGGCTCAAACAGACAAAGGAGGACAAGAGCTTAACCCACAAGCTAGATGTTGGGAAAAAACATTTTAAACATATGCTGATCTGAAACAATTCTAGTTACCCACAACACATATTTCAATTAGACAGACTACAGAGAAATGCATACGTGCTTTTAAGCTTCTGTTTTGGCTAAGATCATACACCTTAGTCCCTGTTTAACAAATAAGAGTTTATTTCTTTCCCCATCAATTACCAAACAATGCAGAGTAGTAGAAATCGTCCGATTCCCGATTTGGGACGCACGATACGATGCGATTATAGATTGAAACGATACAAATCGATGGTATGAATCGGGAAAGAGCCAGAATCGCATCATGAATCGTCGGAATCGTGCGCGTCGCATCGGAAAAGGCGAGTCATGGCGATCCCGCGATTCAGAAAGTAGCAGCTGCGTCGGGTAGCGAAGTCGGGTCCTTCGTGACCCGACGCAATCCGTTCAGTTGGAGAAGAAGCCGCTATTTCGTAAAGCAGATCCTAAACGCTCCAGGGTGTGTCGTTTGGATTAAAAGCTCCAGGCAGCAACCATTCTTATTCCTATATATATATATTATATACAGTTAAAACCCTATTTAATATTCTAATTAGCCTCTGCCGCATAAGTCATAACGCACTGCTGCCGCAAGCCATAAAAATTCCTAATTTTTCCCTTTCAATTTCTTTCTTCTTTCTCTTATAATTTCTTAGTTTTTTCCCAACAATTTCTTTCTTCTTTCTCTTATAATTAAGTTATGGCTCCAAAAAAGATGGTGAAGAAGAAAGATATTACTTGGGATCACTGCAAGTCACTTGAGACTCGGTTACATGTTAAATGTAACTATTGTCCTAAGACAATGTGGGGAGGAGCATATAGGATGAAACATCATTTAGCTGGAACACACAAAGAAGTTGCGCCTTGTGAACAAGTACCAGAGGAGGTAAAAAATTTATTTAAAAAAATTTTAGATGATATGAACAAAGATGATGATGTTGCTGATTGCTTTGATGATAAAGGAAATCAAGAATATGATTCACAAAATAAAGGATCCATAGAAGCTTTTATAGTAAAAAGAAAAGGGGGAAGTAGCTCTGGCTCTAAGTCTATGAAACAACAAACAATGAATGCAATGGTAAAAGATAGAGATCAGGTAGTTGGAGATATTTGTAGATGCATATATGGTAATGCATTACCATTTACTTTAGTAAAGAATCCATTATTTATTAATATGGTGAAATCAATTAGTGAATATGGCAGAGGCTTAAAACCACCTACTTATCATGAAGTAAGAGTTTCATTTTTGAAGAAAGAAGTTGATCTTGTCAATGCCAATTTGGATAAATATAAAGTTGAATGGAAGAAAACTGGTTGTACATTAATGTCAGATGGATGGACTGATGGAAAAGGTAGGTCTCTTACTAATTTTCTTGTCAATAGTCCTAAAGGAACTGTGTTTTTAAAATCTATTGACACCAGTAGTTTCATTAAAGATGCTGAAAAAATGTTTGAATTATTGGATGAGATGGTAGTGGAAATCGGAGAGGAAAATGTGGTCCAAGTGGTAACAGATAGTGCCTCAGCCTTTGTATCTGCAGGAAATAAGTTGATGGATAAAAGAAAACAGCTCTTTTGGTCTCCTTGTGCTGCCCACTGTCTTGATTTGATTCTTGAAGATATCGGTGATATTACGGTATTCCATAATACCATTGCAAAAGCAAAAAAAATTACGACTTTCATTTATAGGCACACTTGGGTACTTAATTTGTTTAGAAGTTATTCTAAAGGAAAAGAGTTAGCTAGACCAGCAATAACAAGATTTGCCACATCTTATTTGACAATAAAGTCTATTTTGGATCAAAAGATTGCGCTCAGATCTATGTTTGCATCAGAAAGATGGGCTAAAAGTGCATATGCCTCTAAGAATGAAGCGAAAATTGTGGAAGATATAATTTTAGCTGATTCAAGGTTTTGGAAGTCTATAAAGTATTGTTTGAATTGTGTGTCTCCTCTTGTGAAAGTTCTTAGACTTGTGGATGGTGATACAAAACCGGCAATGGGATATATTTATGAGGCTATGGATAGAGCAAAGGAACAAATAGCAAATAATTTTAATAATGTGGAAAGCAGATATAAAAAAATATGGGAAATTATAGACAAGCGTTGGGATTATCAACTCCATAGGCCTCTTCATGCAGCAGCATATTTTCTAAATCCTAAGTAAGTTTTTCTTACAAACAATTTTAATTTTTATGTAATATGATTATTTTATGTTTTATTTATTATTATATTTTTCTTTATCTTAATAACTTTATAGGTTCCATTATGATCCAAAGTTTAACCCAGATATTGAGGTGAAGGTTGGATTATACAAAACATTGGACAAGATGTGTCCTGATATTGAGACTCGAGTCAAAATTGATTCTCAAATTGAAAAATTTGACAAAGCAGAGGGACTCTTTGGATATAGCTTAGCAATTGCAACTAGAGAAAAGAAACAACCTGGTAATTATTCATTTAGTAATATAATTTATTACTTTATTTATTTTAAACATTATATATATAGTAATTAATCAAGTTTTTATTCATATATATACTTTTTTTTTTTTGCTAGCTTTATGGTGGAATAGTTTTGGAGAAGAATGTAAAGAGCTACAAACACTTGCCATTCGCATCTTAAGCCTTACTTGTAGCGCTACGGGATGTGAAAGGAATTGGAGTGTATTTGATCATATCCACTCTAAGAGAAGGAACCGCTTAGAACAACAAAGGTTGAATGCTCTTGTATTTGTTAAATATAATCTTCAACTTGAGATTAGACAAAAACAAAGGGAGGCAAAAGGAGATACATATGATCCTATTTGCTTATCAGATCTTGAATCTGATAATGAGTGGATTACTGAACAAGAGGAACCTTGCTTGGAAGGAAACTCTTGGATGGATATCCATGAGTGTTTCAAGATTGATGAAGGAGATCCTAGTAAAAAGAGAAAGAGAGGTATTGCACTTGCAATCTTAAACTTCTTTTTGTAAATTTTTAAATTAGTTTTTCTCATTTAGTCACTTACCTTATATAATATAATTACATATGTGATATGTCTATTTTTAGGTCCACGAAACCTTAATGCCAACAAGAAAGATAAAGGAAAAAGCATTCAAATACAAGATAATGTTGTACAAGACAAAGGAAAAGGCATTCAGATACAAAATAATACTAAACAAGACATTGGAGATGATGGTGACACTGAAGAAGAAGACGAGGAAGAAGATGAAGGAATCATCATGTTGGATGATGATAAAAATAATAGTGATAGTGATGATATCAGTCTCGATGAATAGGAGGACAATTATTTTTGAACTTGGTTATTTATGGGGTTTTATTTATTTATTAAAGATATCACTCAAAAGATAGTTACTAAATTATGACTTATAAATTATAAATTAGTTTTTTGAGATATATGGTTAAATTTTTGTCAATTCTCATTTAAATTTAATATTATAAGTTTTTGTATGTATATAATTATATTTTTTTATACATGTTTGAATCGTACGATTCGATACGATTTACGATTTACGATTCAAAAATTAACTTTTCGATTCACGATTTGAATCGCGATTCGATACAATGTTATCTGATTAATGATATATATAATATTAACATTCAATTACTCCACAATGAGGCACCTGGCAAAATGAGGTCATCTACCACGTTCAGTTGCTCACCATTCAATCTTTTATATTATTTCCAACTAATGTCATTGCTTGTCCTTGAATAATATACATTCATATATATAGATATATATATGTACGTATATATATAAAGTATGAATTGTTCATCTTCACCATGTTTTAACTTTTAAGTAATCCTTTATACAAATTTTGTAGGAAAAGATAGGATTGTGTATAATCCACATGCCCTTCCATTTATTTATCTTTTATGCTTTTCATCCCTTTTTAAGACAGGGAAAAATAAACATCAGTATTGCAATCAAAGCATTAAGAATTCAGCTCTCCAGATTTCCTAGTGATGTGAGTCAGTGAGTGTAATATGATTGTTGTATAATTTAAGATCAGATTGTAGCAGATATTATAAGCAACATGCATATCTAGACAGAAACCACATGATCACATGCAGTTTTTGTCATTTTCCCATTGCTGGAGTTCACTATAAACACATCAACTACCTGATAACATATTGCTAAAAAGTAAGCCAACTAAAGTCCAGAACATTAAACGTTAACTAGGAAGTATGCAATAAAGACAGAAAAAGGAGCCTCAGATGTTAGCTCTGCCTACAATGTGAAAGGGGAAGATTTAAATTATTGGTAGGGCAGACAATTTTCAGCTTGGTTCAATCAATCTAAAACGGTAACCAGACATGCAGTTCGCTTTGCTTTAAGGTTAGTATCAAGATCGAAAATCAACAGTGAAACCCTTCCCCCATAAAGTGAATTATAACCGAAATTAAATAAGCCTGTGGAAGCATTTTAAAGATTTAAGCAAGTAAATGACGTACAGAAAAACAATAATATCTTATAGTTTTCCAGAAGAGATCCCTTTCATAATTCTGAGGAATGTTAGCCAATAAGGTATATCCAAACAGGGATTTGCCAGAAAATGAACATTTGATAGACTGGCTTCGCAGAAATTGAAGGTGCACTGGCCATTATTTCCAAGTTAAAATGAGCGGGGTTTCCAAATCAAAAGAACAGACATTACAGCGGGCATTTCATCGAAACTACCCACTTCCTAACAAGTACAAAACCTTTCCAATCTACAAAAAATCATACTGGTAAAATGTAATATATACAATCAACAAGATCTTCAAAAATCTGAAACATACAAATAGTACGTACAATACACAAACGCATACAGAAACAAAGGGGAAAATTACCAAAAGAACTCACCGACATCGTGAAACGATTCCAATGAGAGATCTCCGGCGAGCAAGAACAGTAGCAAAAATTAGATCGCAACTATCTCTGCAGCAAGGTCTTGAGAGAAGCGAGGTCAGCGAAGAAGAAAATGCAGCAGGCGGAGGGGGGGTTGCGGGGCTCCTGATTTTCATTAGCAGATGAGAGGACTTGGAAACACGTGTCTGGGTCAGATTCGCACGTGCGCGTACCGTGGATAGCAATACAAACGAGAAAACTCCCGACACGGAGTTGGACTATCGAGGATGGGTTATTAGTAAATAATGAATTGGCATTAAATCCCGTAATTTATTTTCATTATTAAGAGAATGAGTTCATTCTAAGAAATAAACCCACTTGAAGAAGTTATATTCCAAAAATAATTTGTTTAAAAATAAATTTTATTATTATCTTTTTTTTTACATTTGATATATATATATAGTAAATTTTTCAAATTTTTTTTTATCAATAAATTTATTTTTCAGACAACATGTATTTTTCTAAAGAAATAAAATTGTATTTAACTATTTTTATTTATGGTGTTGAAAATAGAATTATAGTCTTATTTTAGTACTTAAAATTAATTTTATTACCTTTATTATTATATTAAAAATAAAAAATATGGTCTCATCGTATGCAAAATATTAATTTCATTTTCATACAAAAAGTTAAAAAAATATATAATTTAATTAAATTTCAAACAAAATTAATGTAATTTGTCATTTTTTTTATTTGATTTGACGTCGATTGTTCTTTTAAAACTGGAGTGGAGACTACTAAAGGAAGTGGGTAGTAATATAGTTTAGAGGTTTTAAGATCGTTTTCTTATGTATTAGATCAAGGTAAGCAATAGTTACATACTACTTATATAAAACGTAATATATGTATGTGTGTGTGTGTGTGTGACGCTTATACTATAAAATTAAAATAAATCTAATTAAATTTTTTTGTAAGAAATCTAATTAAGAATTTGATGGTCAAATTAAATTCAAATATTATTAGAGGTACATATATTGAAATTATATATATTTAAAAATATGCGATAGTTTAATTAAAAAAAAGAAAAGAAAAGTTATCTTTAATATATTAATGTGTTCCTCAAATGAGCTATACCGAGAGAGACGAAGAGCCCCCAAAAAAAAAAATCTGAAAAGCATTTAGATGTGCAAGGCATGAACACATTTAATGATTGCGGGGGCTGTGAGAAAGATACGAGTTTTTATCATATGAGAATGATCACGTGAATTAGGGAGAAAATACAAGTTTTCCTTCATTTAAAGTCCTCAAGCACAGCTCATCTTTGTGCTAATATATATAGAATAAGAAACCAACGAATGCAACGAAAGCGGTGAATGCAAAAATTCACTTTTTGTTTTCTAATTTCATTTTATATTTTATTTTTATTTTTTAATTTTATTTAATTCTTATTTAATGTTTTAACTTTATTTTAAATTTTTATTTTTAAACTTTTCATTTGATTTTAATTTAATTCTTTGATTTTATTTTAAAATTTACTTTGGTCTCTAAATTTATCTTGTCTTTCTTAATTTTCAAAAAGTAATCAAATATTTTTTTACCTCTAATAACAAGATGTCAAATAAGACTTTTTTTGTTTAATATTTTAATTTGACTGTATTAAAAAAACATTTAAATGATTTTTGTAAATTAAAAAATAAATTAAAGCAAAATAAAATTTAAAAACAAAAATAAAATTTATGATAAAATAATAAAATTATATTAGAATAAAATAAAATTAAAATAAAGTGAAATATAAAATAAAGTTAATAAATCAAATTAATACAAATAAAGTTTAAAAAAAAGTGAAACATTATATACAATTAAAAAATAAATTAGAAAAAAATAAAAAAAATATTAAAAATTAAAAGTATATTTTAGTTTAAAATATAGAAAAACTTAAAATCATTTTGGTATGATTTTTCTTGTTCCAATTAGATATAATATTGCATCCTTTTACTTTATTTTTATTAGGCATATAGGTACTTTAACAAACAGATCAGCGAGTGAGGGTAATGTCTAAGGTTGCGTTTGATTGTTGAAATGCCACTCTAAGAAATGAAAAATTTGTTGACATTCCAATAACTGCATGCGGTTGGTTAGAAGGAAGGTAACAAAAAGCTTTTCATGAATGAACCAGCTTTCCTTTAGGTGACAGAAATTATAATCATCCCATTGTGAAAGAAACGTTTATTGTACATTAAAATGTAATATACTAAGGTCAAAATATCTTTATTGTATATTAAAAATTATATTTTTTGTAATTATTATTTATTTATAAAGTTATTTTATTCCTTTTAATAGTATACCTTTTTATTTTTATCTAATTTTAAATCTAACCAAATAAAAAAATTACAATATTTTTATTTTATTTTTTTTACCATACAAAACATGTTTTATAAATTATAATATTTTTTTTTATTTCTTTCTCTTCCATTAAATCCTTATAACCAAACCAACCCTATGAAATATAGATCCCTCGTATTAGCATTTCTTATTTTGCCTCACGTGTCTCATTGATTTTATTTTATTTTATTTTTTGAGAAAATGAATCCCCCTCGCTAGAAAGAGCATGAGGGGGATCCAAATCCCAATGTCTATTGAGAGACGAGTACAGGTGCCCCTAATTGGGCACAAGAGCATCTTGCTGGGAAAGAATGACACCCATATGAGTTCCTCATGTTAAGAGATTCAAATCTACACTACATATATGATTGTCGAGATCTTATTAATCCTATTTTACCAGTTGAGTTATGGCAAGAATACAAAGTTTAATCTAATATTAGGACATACTAAAATATATGTTTAATTATTATTATTATTTTGGTTAAAATACATATAATTCTCATAAACTGTAGGTTATGCATAAATAATTCGTTGATTTTTAAAAATTTTAAAATAAACCCCTAAACTTAAGATTATATTAGACTAACTCTCATTGTTAATAAATATATTATTTTACTAATAGAAGTATGATACATTATGAATATTACTTTTTTAATAATAAATTTATTAATTGTAAGAATTATCTGCATAAAAAATAAAATTTAAGAGTTCATTTTCAAAATTTAAAAGTTAAGTGTTATTTGTATATGCTATAAATTTAAAGAGAATTATGTGCATTCTAAAACATAGTTAAATAAATAAAAAAATAGAAATCGACTAACAATCTCAACAAATAAAAGTATTATAGGCTTATAAACTTGAAAATATTTGTTTTAAATTTGCAAAAATTTTTACTTCATATTATATTTTTCTTACTTTTATTTTTTTCATTTTAGATTAGATGTTTATAAAAAAAATATTAGAATAAGCTGCGAATGTTTGTTTGGAATTTAAATTAAAAAAAAGTTATTGTAAATAATAATACGCCAAGGAAATTGGATAGCATATTTAAAATAACAGAAATATTATATATAATTAAATTAAATTTTAAGATAAATTAATATAATTTACCTTTAAGTTGTAACTCCAATGAATTTAAAAAAAAAAAGCAGGAAAATCATGATCCAAGCTTTTTAATATAAATTTCCAAAAAAATTTTGATTTTATGACCATACAAAATTTAATTTCTCTAGACATTTATTTTTTTTTAACAAAATGTAAGCAATTTAAACAAAACATAACTAAAAGTCCAACAAAAACTAATTGTCAATAAACCAAAAACTAATTGTTAATTATCATGGACGTCACCAAAATGAACCTTTATCTCTGCCCTGTCCACGTCTCCTTCTCTAGGGTCCACGTCAATTCGTCATCGGACTTTCTTCCACCTCAATGCCCGCCGGTTCGTGGCCTCTGTTACTGTTAATAGCCCTAAATCACCTGACTCCGATTGCTAGCCCTCTTCCTTTCTCAAGAAATTCAATTTTTTATTTTCTCGAGAAAGTTAGGGTCATAATATTCTGGACAGAATTATATAATGAGCTTTCAGGATATTGAAGCTGGCCGGCCTTTCGCTCCTAGGCGAAACCTCATCAATCCCACCCAAGATCCTACGCAGGCCGTGGCCTCTGGTATCTTTCAGATCAACACTGCAGTTTCCACGTTTCAGAGGCTCGTCAATACCCTCGGAACCCCGAAAGACACGCTCGAGCTGCGCGACAAATTGTGAGTGTATCCTCTCTGAATGTTTTGATTCTTTTCATATTGTGATTTTTTTTTGGTATTTACGTAATTTATGTACCGCTTAATTGTGTATATTCCGTAGTTTTGGTTGAACGATCGGCAATTGTGGTTTGCATTGATTGAATTTGTGTTACTTCTTTCTTGTGATTACGATGGATTGAGTTCAATTACTTTTCTCAAAGCATTCCCAGTTATATATAACCTGTCAGCCAAGGTATTCTTTGAAAATTCCTTTTTTAATTTCGGAAGGAGGTAGTTATGATATTAATATGAATGGAAGGTTACTAGTAGATTTCCTGCTAACATTGTGCATTTATTATTTTCATTTATGCTTGAGGATGGGGGAGGCTGTAATTGATTTGGACCCATCAATAAATTTGAGTGATAAAACAATTAAAGGAGAAAGAGTTTTAGTGCATTCTATGGTATTGCAGTTTATACATGTTCATTACTGCAATTTTTTCTTTTTTTCACTTTTCTGATTATAACTTATGGCTTTTTCTTTCATAGACATAAGCTTTTTGTACATTTTTTATTCTTGAATTCAACGTGTTATTGTCGATTCAAAACCTAGGCTTTGTTTTTAGATTTATGAGAAGCTTAAGTATCCACTCTTTTATTTGCTGACTGTTCTTAACTTGCAGGCACAAGACAAGACTACATATTGGGCAATTGGTGAAGGATACATCTGCTAAACTCAAGCAGGCTAGTGAAATAGATCACCATGTTGAAGTTAGTGTAAGTTTGGATCTTTATCTTTTATCGTATATGCATATCCAAAAGAACTGTTCAATTGTGTGTAGATGGTTATTATGAGGAGCATAGGCTTGCTATGATCAACTTTTGGAATGTGACTGGAAACTATGTATTTTAATGAATTCTTGCTACCACTTTTGTAGTTGATAGCCTTTATATTTCTCATTGTTGCAGGCAAGTAAGAAGATAGCAGATGCTAAACTTGCAAAAGATTTTCAGGCAGTTTTGAAAGAATTTCAGAAGGCACAGCAGCTTGCAGCCACGAGGGAAACAGCTTATACTCCTTTTGTTCCACAAGCAGTTCTTCCTTCCAGGTAACTAATCAACTGTTATTAGAGTTTGTAACAGTTAAAAGGGGAAAGACTGTGCCCTCTTTGTTTTCTTTCTTTTTTTTCTCTTTTGCGATTTGCATGTGGATGCAATTTTATGGAGTGAACTGATTCTAAACACAAGAAAACACCTTTAGAAGGCTACAGTTTACTTTGTCTGCACTTGGTTTTTGGTGAACAGTTGTTCTTCTCTAGTGGCTGCTAGTGCACTGTTGTTCCTTATCAATTGTTATTACCTATGCATATACTGCTTATGACGTGGGCCTTTTCTTTTTGGTTTGCAGCTATTCAGCCAGTGAGGTGGATGTTAGTTCTGATAAGACTCCAGAACAGCGTGCTCTTCTCGTGGAATCCAGAAGGTAATTTCTCACATTAATAGAAGATTGCTGGTTTGCACATTCTTTTTGTCCTCATTATTGCATGGCTTCTTATAGAAGCCTCTGCTGTTCTTACACGGTATTGAGAAATGTAATTTAGATCAAATATTAGTGCCATTCATTTTCAATATTATCATATGGTTGTTTTATCAAAAAATATTATTATAAAGCTGAAAAATAATTGATGCCAAAGCCTCTCTCTCTCTCTTTTTTTCCTGTTCTTGTGTGCGGAGGTGTTGGCCTCATGAGCAATGCTGAGATCCTGCCTTGCATTGTATTAAATTGCATAAAATATGAACATTCATTTATATTATTTGAAGGCAGCTTTCAAAACTTCAACCTCTTGCATTGTTCATGTTGCAGGCAGGAGGTATTATTGTTGGATAATGAGATTGCCTTCAATGAAGCTATAATTGAGGAACGTGAGCATGGCATTCAAGAAATCCAACAGCAAATTGGTGAAGTAAATGAGATTTTTAAAGATCTTGCAGTGCTTGTTCATGAGCAGGGAGTCATGATTGGTAACTTAAATGGGACCCCTTCTTTTATATTACTTATTACACTCACTTGCATAGTTATACTAACTTGAGTAATTCATTGGCTGGACCGCTGTCATCTGATGTCAAGGATTTCCATTTTGTAGATGATATTGGATCCAATATTGAGACCTCCCACGCATCAACTTCAGAAGCAAAATCTCAACTTGTGAAAGCTGCAAAGACCCAAAAATCAAATTCGTCCCTGGTAATATATTAGTCTTCATCTTTTACTATTTAATTTTAGTAGTCTCCACCTGCTTCAATGTCATAAATTTACATGCCGAACATTCCATTTAGATGTGCCTTCTATGAGGATTACTTAAACTAATATGGGTTTAGTGTATGGAAGCCATCTTAACAAGTTGAACTTACTATATGGCCACAAAGACCCAAAGTACGAGGTTCATTATTTCAAGAATGGCAATAACTGGGCCACTGCGGCTTAAACCAATAAATTGGGGGAACGGGGTGGTGGGGTTGTGGAAGTAACAATTATTCAGTTCTATACGCCTTATGGGAGAATTGTAGATTGTCTACATTCTTGTCCTTCGAGAGTTTGATCATATTTTTCCTTTTTCTAGACTTGCTTGCTCCTGGTGATATTTGGAGTTGTGCTCCTCATCGTGATCATAGTTCTTGCTGCCTAGTCAAAGATTGTCTCAATTCAAATTATGAAGCATACTATATCTCCTGAACAGCAGATATTATCTCCCTCGCTGATTTCGCCGAGTGATGTTTTACTAGATTTCATGATTGACTTGAGTTTGACGCATCTGATGTGGGAATTAACATTAGTATATGGGGATTCTGTATGGGTTGTGTGTTCTCTTCTCTATTTCAGGTGTTTGGGGTTTTAATGATGTGTCACATTCTGCTTCTTGTGTAATGGTTCTCTTTTTATTAATTTACTATAAAATAATTTTGCTTTGAATGTCCCTTCTTTCCCTGTAAAGGCAACAGTTGATGGCAGCGTCTCTCGGCAATACGTTAATATAATTCTTTTCTTTTTTGTGGAATTCTTTTCCGAAATTCCAAGCGTAATGTTTGCTTAGGTCTAGATTTGTACTTGTAGACGATGGAAATTCTAACCCAGATTCGCAGAGAACCCGGTTTGGACCATTTAGATTTAATTTAAATAATTTAGATTTCATAATTTTTAATTTATTTTTTGATATGAAACATCATTTTTTTTAGTTGGTGGTTATACAATTATTTTTATTCTACATTTTGTATCTTATAAAATAAAATAAAAAAGTTAAAATTTGAAATATATATCTATATAATTTAAATTATCTAAATTAAATCTGAATGATTTAATGCATATCTAGTGGATATGTACCGGAATTGACATTTATTTATGGCGCCTACTTTTTCTCCAGGTGAGCCTTATCTTTATCTTTTTGTTGGCCAAAAAATTGTCTTATCTTTATATTTAATTATAATTTTTTAATTTATAAAAAAATCATAATTAACCTTGTAATTTATTGGTTTCATTATAATAAGTTTTTTATTATTTAAATTAAAAAATTTTATATAAAATCATTAAAATATTTTTTTATTGCTTAATACTATTTTTGTCCATTTCATCTTTTCCAACCAAACCCTTCAATTTTCAGAGTCTCTCGATCAGAGGTTGCGCGAGAGTGACAAATTGACAAGGGGCTCATTTCGCATTCAACTGAATTTCAAACACTCATCAGCAACAGCATAATCTCCGTGCTCAACCTTTTTAAATATAGATTGAGTTGAGTAAAATATTTGGATTTCTAATATTGCCTTTTTTAATCATTAGTTATATATATATATATATATATATATATTAAATTTGATAAATTTTTTTGAAATGGTCTTAAATTTTACAAAATTAGAGATACCTTTCAGAAAAGTTTAGAGATATTTCGTAAAGTTTATGCTTGTGAAAAATATTAATTACCTTCACCTATATCTCCTTAGTTATATGATTACGAGAATTCAGGTACGGCACTCTCTTGGTGACTATCTCTGCAATTTTTTTAAAAGCATCTATCTAATTCAAGTATTTTTCTCGTTTACTTCGAATTACCGCATATTTTTCGTTCCTAGATTTACAACAAGTATCTAAATACACATTCCTTTTTTCTATCAACCAGAACCGAACGTACTAAAAGCATACAGAGTTGTTAAAACATTCTCAAAATTTTAGAAAAGAAATCTCGGGGTTTATAACCAAAGCATACGGCAAAGTTTTGTTTTGAATGATGTCAGTTAGATGACTTTTATTACTCTTCCAGGCCATTTCTTTTTCCTTCTGTGACCTTTTGGAGACTTAATAAATCAGAAACCTAATACAACCGAAAAAAAACGTGAAGAGACAATCTAATTAAGAAATTCATTTCAAGAATCTATGCTTGCTTACTAGCTTTGCACAGTCTAATGTTAGAATAGTGTAATGATGTCCAAACAATCATAAGAGTTGATAATAAGGCTGCAACAAATGTAAAGGCAGAAACTAGTTGAGCATGAGCCTTTCTTCCAGTAGGTATCTTCCATACAATATCAGCACCATTCAGATTAGCATCATCATTTATAACTTTGAAGAAACAGCTCTGACTTTTCACATTTTCCTTTGTACTGCAATGCATCAACATATCTGGGGTACCAAATTCAACTGTCGAATAGCCACTTTCGTTTAGAGGCTGCAAATAAAAGAGGAACAAAGGATAAGGTAATACTGCAACTGAACCTAAAACTTCAATCTGCAACTAATTTGACCTTGATAAAGAATAGCCTATAATACTGGAGTATAACATAACATATAACAGCCTATGGGTAATTAAGAAAATTAGTCATTTCGTGGAGTGTATGCTGTATAGAATTACGTTGATATCTAACGCATGTAATTACCATGTCGTGATATTGCCTTTAAAAGATGTGTTGCTGCTTGTTTTTTACAACACGGGTTATACTTATAACTATGAAGGGCAAGCTTAGCTGAAAATGGCATTAGGATAGGATTAATGTGCTGGTTTCAAACCATAATGGGCTTGGCTTACTTGATAGCGTGCATGTAATGGAAGCTGTAGACTGATGTCAGTTGACTCATAAAAAATGGTTGGATCCACATCTACGTGGATTTCAACAGCAGAACGATTAGACAAAAATGAAGGCAACTCCAGATTCGTATCTCCAAAGGCAGCTACATCATGAAACACTGCAATAAAGGGCATTATTCACTAGAAGAAAACAAGAAGATATTTCTGACCTTGACAACTTGCGTTTTTCTATATGAAAAAACTTAAAAGAGTATATACCACCACGCTGAACAAGATGCTGTAGTTCGAATGGATCAGCAAAAACTCCAGAAGGAAGTCTTTCAATGATTATGAACTCACATGAATAGCTTATTCGTTCAGAAACATAATTGGTATGTTGTGTTGGAAATTTGATTGATGTAGACAGTTGACGATGAGAACCTTCCCCAATAAGATTGCGCTGCAGATCTGACACTCTTAAAACAGATTTATGGTCATCTGGAAGCACTTCACAGAGACCACAAGGGATTTCTCGAGACATGAAAGTGCCAAAATCTAAATCAACCAAGATCTCATATCTCTCATAGTAGGACTGAGTCAGAAATTTTTTGAAGCTACAAAAAGCCTTAACATTTGGACTGTTGGAGGTAGAATTTGCAGAACCCCCCATCTGAATTTGCCAGACATGAGCATCAAAATTAAATTTGAAAACTCACACTTAGATACATCAAAAGAAAAGAAAGGAAAATGGATGAAGTAACTGCATGAGCAAGGTCAAACTGAGCAAGATATTCATTTAGCCACAATAAGACAGGATTAATGCAAAATGTGATACTGGTCAGTATTTAAATATATAAATAAATATAGAATTTGATCATCATCAGTGTCCATTCAGCAAAAAGGGACACTTTGTATGGTTTTATTTAATGCCAAAGAGATCCAGATTGTTAGAATGAATATGGAAAATGATTATATTAGCTATTTAATACTCCCATCTAGTTGCATCATCAATGTATTTCAAGTTGCTTATTAGCTGCAATTGCAGGTCGCTTTTATGTATTTCAAGTTCAACACGCCAAGATAAAAGAGCTGGTGGTAAAAGATAGAAAGTTTGCCAATCAATTTAAAAACATTACGACTTTAGAAATAGCAAGTGAGAACAAGAGGCATCCTTGCTTTCTTTTAGGTTGTCTCATAAACCATACATTACAGCACACAACCTTCTACCATTTTCTCTTCTTATGTTTAGGGAAGAAAACATGGAAGCCATCACACATCTGATCTATATTGGATTACAAATAGCAAACCACAACGGAATATCAGTGTCTAATTAATTTGACATCACAATTTCAAGCACCACCATTACACTCCCCTTCCAGGATAACAGAATGGCAGAAGTGTTCAGAAACAACTAGTACTGACCTCACTTGAAAGTGCTTGACCAAGCAAACAGCTTGCAGGGAACCATATCAAGAAAATCCCTCCCAACAAAGACACACAGGGTCGAATACATCGCGGAGCTTCCATGAAGAACCTGAATAACAAAACAGATTTGAAACATTGATAAATCATACATGCCTGGGTATTAGAAATCACTGCTGCAAATTTCTTATCAACTCATCTGCATCTTACATGTAAAGAGCAAAAGCCATACTTATTCTCCTCAATTTTTTTTTTCAAAAAATTTAATTTTAATATATATCGGAGACTATGGAAGCTAATTGTCATTTAGCTTCCGAAAGAGCTATCAGAATTCTGCATGCATAATAGATAAATTTTACAGAAGAAACGGATCAGAATTCAGACTACTATTGAAGGAGCACATAAAGGGAGGACAAAGAGATAGAGAGAGAGAGAGATGTACCAGGAAATGTGCCCAAAGTTTCTTTATTTTCTCATAAGCTGTGGTATATAGGCAAGAAAGATAGATGATGAAATTCAAAATCACGTAGTTAGAAAACAGGGAGGACACTCCGATATTCTTTCCCTTCTCTTTCAGAGGTTTTGTATGAATGCCAAACAAAATTAACGAGTGCTGCCTTTTTTTCTTTTTTGGGACAAAAGGAAATTGCTTCTGAGCCTAACTGGTGTGCTCGTTAATTGGCCTGCAGAAAACCCAATATGCTCAGGTTAAAAGCAAGGTCCAACTAGAAGTTTGATTTCTTCTTTCTCCTGAGAAAGAAAAAGCAATCTTCAAATCAGACAATGCAAATTCAATCAGAGTTTTCAGGAAATAGTCTCGCAGGGAACGAGATCCTCTATTGCTCCAAAGAAAGCAGTGCATGCTCATTCAATCATGGTCGTTCGTGTCATCCAGCGCCACTCATCACGCCACGTTACTGTAAAACTACAAATGATCATAGTAAACTTAACAGAAAGAAATTTATCAGCTTACAAAGAGTCAAATTCATAGTTAACATCAAGACTCTCCTGGTAACTCTCATATATGATGCTATAAATTATGTTTCACCGTAAAACTAAAGTTCAAGTAACAAACTGTAGTCACACATCCCTACATGATGCAGAACCAGAAAGAAAATATCAAAATGTGGTCACACATTCGCTAAACATTTAACAAGTAAACTAGCAAAACATAATGGAAACAGGAAAAGTCCACAGCAAGATCATAATATATCACTGCACAGCAAGGAAACATGTCTACACTTTACACAAAAGCCATTATCTGACTAAGCATAATGGATGTCACTGACTAGGCATTTAAACAGAAAATTAGCAAACGCAAAACATAATGGAAATGGGAAAAGCTCCCATCTACGGCGCGTTTTCCAACCCACGAGGCATGAGCTTATGCCAATCCAATCTGCATGTGCTCTTAAATCTTCAACCTCCAACGCCTCCCTCTTCAATAGCTTCCACAGATCCACCACGACTCAAGAGACTCCCGACGAAGTCAATGTTAAACCAAACAGAATCGATAATCTGCTACGATATGTGTGTATGTCCCAAATTCCAAATTCCATGAACAAAAACCCAACATTAAGACACCTAGATCAGAAGACCCAAAATACCTTACCCTCAGCCGAAGAGTGGAATTGAGATTTCAGGCGTGGTTTGAACTGAAATTTGGCATAGAATAGAACTCTTGAGCTGGGGCTGTCGAACGGAACTGATCTCAATCGTTGGAGCTGGTTCGGGGCCACGCTGCTGAACGGAGCTGGGTCGGGGCCACTGGGTCAGGCGCGTGCTTTTGTGCAAGAGTTGGACATTAGTTAGGGTTAGAATTTTTTTTCATTCAGTTTAATTAACAAAAAAACAAAGTAAAAAATGTTAAAATTATATATATATATATATATATATATATATATATATTACATATCAATTTTTTATATATAATAGTTTGTAGTAAGGGACTAAGGGTATTTATCCAAATTGGTTAGTTCAGTGGCTCGGCTAAGTCAGGCCAGGCCAAGGTGGTAAAAAAAAAAATTGAGGCAAAGCCAATGGTGAATGTATAATATAAAAAAATATAGGAATTAAAATAAAAAGAAACTTTTTGGAGCTATTTTATAATCTTAGCTAAATTTTTAAAATATATTTTATAAATTATAAATAGCTAAGATATCAAAATTCTTTTTAAGTATGATTATTATATTTAGACAAAAGAAAATAAGATAGAAAATATGTATTTTTTAATTTAAAAAAAATTCTTAAGTTTGAGATAATAAATGAGTTTTTTTTGGGGGAAAATAAGTAGAAAAATTGCCACTTTGAATTGTAACATTTTAAAAATGTGAAAGCAAAAATCTCAATTTTGCATCACATCTATTTTGAAAAATTACCCAAAAAAAAATTCACCCAATCAAACTATTAGGCTTTCAGTTATCATTTTAAAGTTTCACCTTCTACAGTTATTTTTTTTTCTATTTCTTTCTTTTGATCCTTTTTTTTTCATTTCCATTACGTAAATCTTATAAAGATGTATTAAAATAAATAATCATATGTCAAAAATAATTAAGTGGTTACAAAGATATGAGTTTTTAAAATTTCAAAATTTTCAAAAAAAAAATCTAGCCTAGTTTAGGTCTGGTGACCTAGCCTAGCTAGCCTCGCCCAATTTTTGATTGGTCCAGAGCCAGGTCTTGAACCTTTTTTTTTAGCTCGACTTTAAGTTGGAGTAAGCTTTTATATGAGGTGAAACTTGATTTGTGTGCACCCTTAGTTTACACTTAAATAAAAAGGTTTATCCTTAAAGTAATGATCAAATAGAAACACTCCTTATTGTTACAACCTCAAATATCAGAATACAAATACATTGAGCAGGCATATATAAGTGTAGTCAAATAGTGGAATTGAAATTTCAAGTGTGATTTTAACTAAAATTTGGCCATAGAATAGAATTCTTAAGTTAGGGCTATCAAAGGGAATTGATCTCAAAAGTTAAAGGTAGATCAGTCCACCATGCTAAATGGAGCTAGATGTCACGGGGTCATTACTCTCTCCCCAAAAGCCAACTGTTGGGGTGTGCAACGCCCTGCTTTATAAGGTCCTCCCCGTCTCTGAGTCCAACTGATGTGGGGCATAACAGCTCCCCCAACCAATTCGTGACGCCCTCGTCACGGACTGACCCACTGGCGGAGCCCACCGACTGGACTAAACTCGGGACCAGCTCTGATAACACTTGTCACGGGGCCATTACTCTCTCCCTAAAAGCCAGCTGTTGGGGTGTGCAGCGCCCTGCTTTATAAGGCCCTCCTTGTCTCTGAGTCTAACCGATGTGGGGCGTAACATAGAGCTATTAAATGGGATGGGGGAGGTATTACTGAGTTAAGCGTGTGCTTTGTGTAAGAGTTGGACATTAGTTAGGGTTAGAATTTTTTTAGGAAGAATTATAAATAAGGACCCAAAATTTTAAAAAAAATTATTTTAAAAGACCTGTAATTACTAGATTTAATTATTTTTTGTTAAAATTAATGGTAATCAACCCTAAAAGAATGATAACAGGTCCTTAACTTTGGGTCCTTAAATATAATTCTCTCATTTTCTTATTTAGTCAAATAAAAAAATAAAATAATTAATGTTAAAATTATATATATAATTTATTTTTATATATTTTTATATATAATAGTTTATACTAGGGATAGAGTAGTTAAAAAAATTGAGGTGAGACTAATGGTGTCTGTATGATATAAAAACTAGGAATTAAAATAAAAAGAAATTTGTTCAGGTTATTTTGTAATTTTAGTCAAAATATTTTAAATATATTTTATAAATTATAAATAGCTAAAGGGTCAAAACCCTTGTTAAATATAATTATTACATTTAGATTGAAAAAATAAAATAAAAAATATGCATTTTTTTAATATGAAAGCAAAAATCTTAAGTTTGAGATAGCAAACAAGTTTTTTGGGGGAAAAATAGGTAGGCAGACCACCAAACTTCAAGTTGTTGCATTTCAAAATTTTGAAAGCAAAACTTTCAAAACCGCATCAAATCTATTTAAAAAAATCACCCAAAAAAAATCACCTAAATCAAAGTTATCATTTTAAAGTTTCACCTTCTACAATTGCTTTTTCTTCCTATTTCTTTTTTTGGATCTATATTTTTTCATTTCTACTGTATAGATTTTAAAAGATATAGTAGTCATATGCTAAAAATAGTTAGATGGTTACAAAGATATAAGTTTTTAAAGTGTTTCAAAATGTTTCCAAAAACAAAAAATCTCTAGCTCGATTTAAGCCCAGTGACCTGGCCTAGCTGGCCCCATTTAATTTTTTATTAGACCAAAGCTAGGTCTTGAGCCTTTTATTTTTTGGGCCTGGCTTTAAATTAAGGTGGACTCTGAGCCAAGGTGAAACTTTGTCTATGTGCACTTCTAGTTTACACTTATATAATAAAAGTTCATCCTTAGAGCAATGGTCAAATAGAAGCGTTCCTTATTATTACAACCGTAAATATTGGAATACAAATACTTTGAAGCATACTTTTTATTCTCTTGAGGGAGTTGAGTTCCTTTTAAAGTGTTCTCTCCAAACATATAACAAATATCAAAATACATTAAACAACAAGCTTTGGTATTTAAAGGACATTTAAATGGTTACATGTCATTTTTGTATGGAAAGTTTAACATAATTTGATGCATAATTTGTGCTTTTTACATCATAACATCATTATAGGTTAGCAATGCTATATGAATAGGAGATATGACATCTAGGTTTCCTTTCCAATATGCAAATAGCAACTTCTTATCTTAAGGTAAAGTTTGAGAACCTCGCTTGATATCTAGGAACTCGTTATGCCCAGATCACATGTGTATCTCTAAACTAAGCATGAAATACTTAACATAAAGATTAATCATACCAATAAATTTTTCAAAAGAGACTTGGAAATCAATTAGTAACTAAGATGATTTTCAACACTTCACTTAAGAATATCAAGCATCTTTACACATATGCTAGTAGCAAACACATTGATCAACAACTTAGCATGTGGATTAAAAGCTCAACAACAACATGAGATGTCAAAGTGATTTTGTCATTCAAATGAACTATAATATGTCCAAACTACAAATCAAGTGATAAACACCAAAACTCTAAATTCAAAGGACATGCGATGAAACTTTCTTTTAACACCAAATGATACAAAAATAAGAGCAAAAATACATAAATTAATATTTGAAATATATAACTTCTAAAAATCTTTGATTTATTCCTTTGCACAAATTGGTCACTCAAAGTTTTTAAATCATAACATATTAATCTCAATTAGTTTGTGTAGAGGAATAAACCTACGAAATAGAATATTAAGACCATATACTTGAAGTTTAATCATTGAAAATTCTCATAGAAAACATAAGTAGGGTAATTTTTTAAGCTAACTAGACCACTCACTCAATCATCATATATGACATAATGCTTTATTACCTTTAGAAATTTAACTTTATCACAAATTCATGCCAGGAAATCTTCTCAAATCAAGTAAGCAAATATAGAAAAGGTTAACAATCCTTCTCCACATGTTAAAAAGCAATACACAAATAGGGGACAAAAGTAGTAGCAATGTAACATTTGATAAACAACCAAACATCAATGAAATTGTGGCAACCTACCAGTTGAAGTAAGCAAATTTCCTTCCCTTTCCATTGGTTTGCAACAAGGTGAGATAGAACAAGAATCAGAGCAGAATCAAAGTGACAGAATGCCACACTAGATAGAGAGCATCGGTGCTAAAGATCCACACTACCATCGTTGGCCTCAGGCTGCTAATGATTGATAAAGCAACTTGCCCTCCAATCTCTCCTTTATGTTTTAATGATTGATGAAAAATTTATTCTTATTTTCCTTTTTGTTTGTTGTTTCCATGCTGATTCACCAACTAATGCTTTAATAGTACATGTCATTATCCATGTGACATCCACTTCATCACAATGGTTAACAAATGTTTATGGAGTTAATTGTTGTAAATAATATAATTTATGAATATCTATAATCCTCAAAGAATGGCTCTTTAGGATCTTTTTTCATGTTTAATGGCATATATCTTATAACTCTCAAGGAATTTATGTTGTATAATTATGTAGATTAATTTTTTTATTTATATTATTATAATTCATAGGCCTATCTTTATGGTTGATAACCTATAAATATAGACATGCACTAAGCATGAAACATTCTAAGAAAATGAGAATTATTCTCTCCATTTTCTCTCTTACTCTTGTTATATTCATTTTACTTCTACTGGTTTTATAACTTGCTATAAGCATGAGTCTTTTGCAAATTAGTATAAAGCGTTAATCTTTAAAGCATCTTGTTTATCACATTAAGGTATAAATTTTTTTTGTTATTACTTTATGTTATCTATAAATTCAAAGTTTATTCATATTCATAATATGATTATCAATTTCATATTGACAAATATTTTGAAAAAAAAAAAGCCAAACATGATTAGATGGCTAACCACCATATTATTTTTAGTTTTAATTATTTTATAATTGACAACTTCATTATCTAAATGAATAAGGCATATATATAAAAAAAAATTTGTGACATATTTTGATGAATTGGTTGTCATAAACGATTTGTTATTATAACTCTAAAGGTTAATAGTTTATGAACTTCATACCACTAAAACGTTTTAGAAACTCTTTAAATTTAATATATTGTGAGCAAGTTAATGACCACTCATGACTTATACATAAATTAACCGCCAAAGGTCAATAATGATTGGCCATGATTATAAAATATAAGTAATAACAACAGTATGATTAGAAGTCATTAAGTGAAATGACCATAAATTTTCTAAACTTAAAGATGCCAAAAGTAGCCATAAAACTTACAAAGCCATAAGATATTGAATGATCATATTGTGATAGTAATATTTTTTATTGTGGCAATTATATGCAAATTTTAAAATTCTAAAATACAAGATTAATTGTAATTTCTTTATATATATATATATATATATATAACTGTTAACCTTTATTATGATACACCATAAAAACAAAATGTATTTATTTTGCATTTTAATTTTTGTTCTCTATTTATAATTAATTTTTTTTGTATGCATCACTTAGAAAAAAATCACATATACATGTGACATTAAATTAAGGAAATGATGCATTTTCATGAATTTATTATACTTCACTTTTTTATAAAAAATATACTTATTATAAATATTGGGTATTAAATTCATTTTATTGCTATCAATTTGGAAAGTACTTTAAAGGAAGAAATTTAAATATTGTTGCAAAATGTATAAAATATTTATCTTTATTTATAGCCAATTTCAAGAACAATTAGTTATAGAATATTTTATAAATACACCTATAGTCCTTATAATAATTTGAAGGGAGGATACATGTACTAGAAAAATGGTAATTTTTCTAATGGAGAGATATTATAAAAGTAGTACAGATAAATTTAATTACTTTATATTTTATATTTTAAATGTAATCCTATAAAAGTAATATTAAAACATACTATTAATGAGAAATAAAACTATACAGTGATAATATATATGAAAATATAATGTATGCTGGTTCTTGAAGAATTACATATAATAAAATATGCATGGTTTAGTTTTTGAAGAATTAATATGAATATTTCTCATTTCATGGTTGAATGTAAAATCTATAGTGAAGATATATATCTCACATATAGTATTTAAAGATGAAAAATATTTTCTTATTTGATAATAAGTGATGTTAATATTAATATTATATCATATAGTATATAACTACTAAATACTTTAGAAGAGTTACTATATTATTACCAAAGGGGATGAAATATATTATTGATGATGCACTATTTTCACTAAGTTTCAAAAAATTTATTAAACTTTAAAGTTATTTACCACAATAGATATTATATTGAAACTATAAATGAGAAAAATATTGAATATCTACTTATTACAACTATTGTATTAATAAATAAATGTGTATCAGAAAAATCACCTGTCTTGTCTTCTAATTTATATTATATAATTATTAGTATAATTGAAATACATGTTATAGTAGATCATAAGTTTATTGATCTAAATATATTTAAATTTATTATTTGGTTTGATTGATTAGACTATTTTAGATTAATTATAATATGAAAATTTTTTGAGAATTCATATAGACATCTATTGAAGAACTAGAAAATTTCTTAATTCAAATAATTTTTATTCTTATTTGTTCTCATGATAAATTAATTACTAGATTATCACTAGCTAAAACAATGATCGGATCCCTTGCATTTTTTGAATTTATCCAAAGTGATATATGTGGGCCCATTTGTTTATTACGAAGACCATTGAAATATCATATAATATTAATAAATGCGTCTACAAATATAGTCATATATGCATTTATTATCAACTCGAAACTTGCATTTGTGACATTGCTTGCTCAAATGATTTGGTTAAAATCACATTTCCAAATTATGCAATCAAGACAATATGTTTTGATAATGTTAGTGAATTTATATACCAGGCTTTTAATGATTATTGTATGTTTATTAAAATAATAATTAAAAAGTTTTGCTAATATTTACACAAAATGGTTTAACAAATTCATTCATCTAATGCTTTCAATTAATTAGTTAGACCAATACTTATGAGAACAAAACTTCCTAGCTTAACATGGGAAATGCACTTTTATATGCAATAACACTTATATGCATTAAGCCAACAAGTTATTATAAAATTTTTTAATTATAATAGACTTTTAGTTAGGAGCCAAACATTTTTTATTTTAAAATTTTTGGATATGTAATATATATTCTAATTGCTCTATCATAATGTACAAAAATGGGTCCTCAAATAAGGTTATATATATATATATATATATATATATTGTATATAAGTTCCTTATTTATGGCATGATCTGTTAATTGTTATCTTGACAAAATAGTTATTCCCACATTTGAGGAGAGGTAATAAATAGTTGGAAAAAAAATTATATGGAATGCATTATTATTATTTCATATGGACCATTGCACAACGCAATGTTAACTTGAAGTTTAGAAAATAATATATTTATAGAATAATACAAATCAACTGCCAAATGCAATTCTTTATTTAAAAAGATTTGCCAAATCTTATGTACTAGTTGAAAATATTCTAATCCAAATTGATATTCCAATAGGATAGTATAATAATACAAACGAAAGTAAGTCAAGCCTAAAGTGTGATAAAACAATTGGTTCTAAAGAAAAAAAATCATAAAAAAAGAAAAGAATAAATACTTAAGATGGTCATACTGAGGATATGGATACTCAAAAAAAGGCTTGACACATAATTAATCATAAAATCCTAGAAGAGGTTCAAGTGTTTAAAAATAATGAAGAGATCTTGATAAATTATATCATTATGAGAAAAAGATAGAATAAAAAATACAAAGTTCTCGACAACATTTTTATATAATGTTATTATTGAAATAATACAATAAAATGATGATTTTAAATCTAAATTTGTTGAAGAATATAAATATAGATTGGTTAAAATAGAAAGACATAATTTAAATGAAATTAAATTCACTTTTAAAATATAAAATTTTTGGATCTTTAGTTTGAATGTCTAAAGTGTAGAGTCAATATGGCATAAATGAGTATTTGTATAAAAATGAAAAGAGAAAAATAAAATTGTAACATAATAGTTTTTGCAAAAGGGTTGGCATTAGTTATAAAAAGATATATTCTCTTAGGATGGATGCAGTCATTAGTTTGGTAATACATGAAAAAATTAATATGTATCTAATAAATATTATTACAACCTATTTATATGGCTCACTACATGATGAAATTTGCATAAAAATCTTTGAAGGATTTAAAATATTAGAAGCATGTAAATATTCTTCAAAAAATTAGTTAATACGTTTACATAAATCCTTATATGGATTAAAATAGTCTAGACATATGTGAAATAATTGTTTTAATGAATATTTGTTAAATGAAGGTTATAAAAATTATCTAATTTGTTTTTATAAAAAGATTTGGATTAGAGTTTGTCATAATTGTAGTATATGTTAATTATTTAAATATTATTAAAACTCCTGAAGAGTTTTAAAAAATAGTTGATTATTTGAAAAAAATAATTTGAGATAAAAGATCTCAAAAATGAAGTTTTATTTTGATTTACAGATTCAGCACTTAATGAATGACATTCCTTATCATTAATCAATATATATTGAAAAGATCTTGAAGTTATTCTATATGGATAAATCATATCCACTAAATACTCTAATGATTGTAAAATTACTATATCTGAATGAAGGCTTTTTTTATCTATAAGAGAATAATTAAAAACTTTTTGTTTTGAAGTACCATATTTAAGTACTATAAGAGTATTAATTTATTTTGACAATAATACATGGCCTAATATTGCATTTACTGTAAATTTATTACCAAAATTTAATTTTTCTCTAACAATATGTGTAACACCATACTTCTAAGACTCAATTCATACAATTCCCATGCCTCATCTTATGTTTGTTCTATGGAAACAATATAGTGGCATAGGGAGTTATGAATAAAAATACATTTCTCTACAGGTAAAATTTTTCTTTCGGAGTCCCATAGGCCATATGAAAACATCTATCACTTTCTCATACTTAAACACATGAATATAACTCATTTCCATCATCAAATTTGGCCTACAACTCGTGGAAAGCAAAGGAGCATATGAAATCCGTGTTTGCATTTTCAGCCAGGATTTCCTCTTTTCTGTCACAAATTTTGAAAAATCATAACTAAATATAGAAAAATAAAAAACATGCAATTTTAGTCATTCTGGAAAGCTTGGGATGTCTACTTCATGATAAAAATATGTACAAATCATAACATCTCACACACAACGTTTGACACGTGAAATAGTCTGGAGGTCGGACTAGTTTCTGATGTTGTCACAGTTTACTGATATGAATTTCAAAAATATCCAATTAATTCCACAGAAATCCAATCCATATAAATGTACCAATCTAGAAAGCTGTAGATGTTAACTAGAGGGAAAAAATATCTGCAGATCAGTTCATCAAGCCTAGATCTCAAAAATTGATGGAATAGTACTTCTGGTCGGGCTAGGTTACTAATACTGGACAGAAACTTCAAAAATTCATATCTCCCTCTCTATACCTCCAAATGAGGTGCTTCCAGTTGGCATGAGTCACTGTGATTATCTAGTTTCTCTGTACAAATTTTTGTGGCAATTAAACATCATTTGAATTTCGAGTGACAGAAAACAATTTCAGACCAAATAAATAGTGCAGCAAACTAGAAACATGAATTTTGCCAACTTTGAAAAATCCTCAAATATTCTGTAAACCTCTAAAAATTATGATCTTTACCTTCCCAGAAAGCTCTCAATGAGACATAATTTTATACCAAATCTCAAATTAAAACTAACTCATTTGGCCAAAAAGTGACATAAGGTTCCATTATGGTCAAATTTGGCTCCATATGAGGTACCAAATTTGCCAAATGGCCTTCCCTTGGTTGTGGCACCTTTTGGACAAGTCCAAAAGTATATTTGAGACTTAAGTGAGCTGCCCAAATGGTCCCAAATCTTATGCATCTCATTTTGGCCATTCAACCCATACTTATGCATACATTCACCAAAATCCCATATTGCGCACCTTGGCCTTCCATACTCAAAATAAGTGCTATAGGTCATATATCATTTTCATACATCTAAATATTACATAATAGTATATTTACACATGTCTTATGGTTCATGGTACATATATAACATCATATACATTATGAACTATTATTATAGTTCCAAAATGGCTAAAATAACACATAGGCTTGTCAATCCTTGCTCTTCATGGTTGTTGGCTTCCTTCACCCATAATTAATTAGTCCACCTAGCATGTTAGATCATTGGAGAAGAGGGGATGAGATTCAAAGAATCCCAATAGCTCATCTCCCATTCAATCACACATAATATGTGCAAAGCAAGCTTTACAAATGCAGGCATAGAGGAAATAAAAGCCATGGACATTTTAAAGCAAACTTAGCATGCGAACAACTCATACAAATCATTCAAGAGCTCATCAAGCGTTTAGATTGGCCTCACACTTCTCCTCATAGATTTTGGACTTACCTCACCCATTCTTGAGCATTTTGAACTCAACCATACTCTTGGAAGCCCACTTTACTTTTGGGAGACTCTTTACTTTGTTTCAACCAAGCTCGAGGGTTCTTGGCTCATCCTCACCTAAGGAAAGAGTTCTTGGCCTCTCCACACTCAAGCAAACTCATATAAACATCATGGATTCATTTAAGACATAATATGGCATCAAAGATCATGACATGTAAAGGCATGCTAGCATACTTTTCAAAGCTTGAAAATACACATACAGACATTCCAAAACAAGCTAGACACATATTCATGCATGAGAGAAGGTGGAGAGAGCTACATTGTATACAAGCATACACTTTTTTCTTAGCTTTCAAGCCTCTTCTTTCGGCCACACACCCACAATTTGGTGGAGATGGTTTCTCTTGGCCTAGATACAATTTATGGAAGCCAATTAGGTTCATGAAACAAACTCTAAGGTCATACAACTTGCTTAGATACTAGATTGCTCTATAGACTCCATTATGGTCCATAAATGCACCTAATGAAGCAACACTCTTCAAACAATTTCTAAGCTCCATTCTTTCCTCTCAAATATGATTCTTGACTCCTTTTAAGCCTTTTGGAGTCATCACACAATTAAAACAAAGAGCCTAACATCATGTTGCTTCTTTAGGTCATAATATGGAACCTAAGGCACCAAATCACTTTCTCTGAGTTCTAAATTTTTTCCAAGGCCTCCCCTCATTTTTATTCATCAAATATGACTCAAGAATGGCCTTAGAAAATTTAAAACTCTTCTTAGCTAAGAGAACCCATCTAGGCCGAGGCTATGAAGCATATTGGGTTCCATGGAGCTTTCTTTGTTTTCTCAAAGGAAGAAGCATATGGGGAGCCTCTTAGGGATCTTGGAAGCTCATTTAAACTCTTACTTAGGCCTAGGAATCATCATACAAAATCAGATTTTACAAGGTGCAATTAAAACCCTAGAACTTGCATCTTGAAATCTAATGGTTTTTTGATAATTCTCTTTGCATATTCTTAATCTTCACACCCTTTTTCCTTAGATTCATGCTTGGTTCTGCCTAAAAATCATCTCCTCCTAGGGTTTTCTCAAGTGGGGCGAAATGGTGGAGAAAGGCACCAAAAATGACAACCATAGGAAGAGAATTTACCTTGTTTTCTTGCTTTTTCTCACTTGAATCTTGTGTTCTTTGAGCTCCTCTGTTCAAATCCGAATTTTTCCCTCAATTTCTCCCTTAAAACAGATTTATAGACTTCATGATAATTATAGGAAACAAAGGAGAATGGAGGAGAAGAGATTTGGAAGAGAAAGAGCATGAAAAACTACTAATTTCCATACCTTAAGCCTTTGATTTCTCCTCCTCTTTGCCTTCCTCTTATGTGCCACTCTCCCCAGGGTTTTCCTCTGGTTTTGGGCAAAACTTGGTCGTGCATAATGAGGGGACAAGAAGGGCTCATCATATATATAGGTGGGATGAAGTTACACTTTTCAAAATTTCTCATTTTGCCTTTTGTTCTTGGCATTTTCGTTTCTCCTTCTTTTTAGCTCCTTTTTTAGAACCGTCTTTTCCATTATAAAATTTAGGTTTCCAATTTAGTAAAATGCTTTTGGAATCACTCAAATTAGAGCTAAAATCTTTCCGAACGGATTCGTCAAAATTTGGGTACACCGAATTAGAAAACGTCCACCAGAGGGGATTTAACTGTCCTGGGGCTTCCCATAATTTTTAGGGCCTCTGAGAACCCTGGAGAACTCAAAAATTTCATTTAAAAAGCCCTCCTGTGTGAATTTCAAAAATTACTCAAAATTACGAAACTGCCATTACATTTCGTAGGCTTTTCGTGAGAAATTGTTTCTTCATTCTAACTCTATTTTTCTTTCCGTCTGAGCCTAGGATTCTCATATTTAGGAGTCTAGAATGCTTCCCAAATTTTTTGGGACCTTAACTCCATCATCTTGGGGGATTTCCTTTTGTATCCGGTAAGTTTCGTTCGTTAATGGAGAAACTGTACGTTACGTTTCTCACGTTTCCTCTGGTTTTCAGGGAACCGGATGTTACAAAATGTATTGGAATAGAGTTAAACATTTATTGTGATATCTCCAATGAATTATTAATATAGGGTTATTTTATTTAATTGAATATATATCACAATTAATTAGCTATGCAAATATAGGATATTTATTTAATTCATATAAAGTTCAATAAGTTATTTAGTTGTATGTGAGGGTATAGTTATATTATGACATTTTACAAAACAAACTTTAACCATTATTTTTTTAAATCATACAGAAATAATTACAATCTATGAAATAAATCAATAATATGTTTGGTTAAGATTAGTAACCTAATATATCCAAAAGTTATACAGTTTGTCTTCAAAGAAATTTTTTTTAACAATATTATAAAAAGATTATATAGTATACACAGTTCAACTAAAAGGAGGGCGTAACACCATAACGGGTTATCCTCAACTAATCTCCACTTAAGCTTGATTTCATGAAATTCCAAAGAAAAGAGTAAAATCATAGTATTTTAATACTATATGTTGGGGGTTCAAATGCTCATATTTTACCCCGTGAGTCCTGTGAATCCATCACGCACATTCTCTACTCAAACTTCATTCATAAAACTCATATATAACATAAAACAATTTATGAACCATAGATATGAAGCCAAAAACCAGAAAAATGCAATTTTTCAAACGAGCTCAAAAGTTAGATTTTTTGCTCTAATTTTGGAAAATCATAACTAATTCTAAAAAAATGGGAATCAAGCAAACCATAACTTTTTGGAAAGCTTTGGATGTTAACTTCACAGTAAAAATAATTCTGGGACATGAATATAGTCTTTGGATCATGTTTGATAATAAAAAAGGCACAAAAATTCAACTATCCCTGGTACTAATAAAGTTTGCTATCATAAATTTCAAAAATTCATAACTAATTCCACAAAAATCCAATCTAGGAAACCTATACCAATTTGGAAAGCTACAGATGTTAACTAGAGGGAAAAAATAATTCCAGATTATTTTAGAAGCCTTGTGCCTCGAAAACTAATGGAATAGTAACAAAGGTCAGCTGACATCCCTGATGCTAACACAGAATTTCAGAAAATTATTTCTCCCTCTACAGACCTTCAATTGAGGTGCTTCTAGTTGGTATAAGTCACTGTATATGTCTAGTGAAACCTATTAAATTTCATGGCAATTGAATATTGTTTGCCCCATGAATGACACAGACTTATTTTCAGACCAATTGCACAGTGTACTGACCAAAATCAAAAAATTCTCCAACTTCAAAAATTAGCCAAATATTTCACAGACCTCTAAATAATACCTACTTTAGCTTTTTAAAAAGATCTTAACAAGCTCTAGATGCATGCCAAATTTCAGATCAAGAGGAGTTTATTTAGTTATATCTTGACATAGCTCATGAATTTAGCAAATTTAACACCATATATGGTTCAAAGTGGGTCCAAATAGCCTTCTACATGTTTTTGCACCTCTTGAGCAACTTTTAAAGCATAAACACAACATATATGAATTGCTCAAGTGGTTCAAACTATCACACATTTCAAACTCACCATGCTACAGGAAAAAATACACTACTACATACAAGCCACCAAGTGACCAAATCTTATATTTTCATTGCTTTAGTTCCATACATGGTTCACACATCATTTATATATATTTTACACTTACTTGAACATTTACATCTCAAAAAGAATATATATACATAAGCACTTTAGCTTTCCTATATATCAAACTATGCATAATTGTGCAAAAGTGTCAAGAGATGGCTATTTATGCCTCATGGCTTTTACTCTTTGGTTCTTGAGTTCTACTTGGACCATATAAGATGGGAGAGGAAAGGGGGTGAGATTCATAGAATCTCAATAGCTCATACACTCATTCAAGAAAGCAATCAAGGCATATAAATATATCAAAGTATGCAAGTAGGCATCCAACCATTTAAAATCATACAACACATATTTACATGCCATGAAAATTATATCAATGCCAAGAATGAGCTATAGGGACTTTTGGTCTAATCTCATTCTATTTTTAGGACTTTTGAATTGGCCTCACCCTTGGTCTAGGGATTTTTGATTTGGCCTCACTCATTCGTGAGACTTTTGGCCTTGTCTCACCTACTTTTAGGGACTTTTGGCTCCACCTCACCCATCACGAAGGACTTTTGGCACTACCCCACCTTTTATGAGCAATTTTCACAACCCAAAATCTAAGCATATTGTTACTAATATATCAAGGCAATATTAAATGGCATATCTTATAATACATGTGCACACACAAGCATACAATGATCATCACACATCTAAAAATGCATCAAGAAAAAGTAGAGAGCTATCTTACAAGCCAACACAAGCTTCCCTTTCAACTTCTCTTCTCCCTTCTTGGTCTCACAATTACAACTAGATGGAGCTTGATCTCTTAGGCCTAGACACAATAAATAGCATGCAATTACCCTCTTATAACTCAAATAAACACTCACAAGGTTAGGAGATTCTTACATCAAGGCAAACTCTACAAAGTATTTAAGAATCTTTAATTTCTCCCTTTAGAATTTTATTAGCTCTTCTTCTAATTTTTTTGCATTTCTCAACTCTTCACACTCTAATTCAAGGGTTCCTTACTTATTTTAAGTCAGAACTTCCTTCCTCTCATGGTTCTATTCTTGGCCAACATACTCAAGAAAAAGCAAGGGGAAAAGATGTAACAAAATAAAAAGAAGTTACCTTAAACAAAGCTCTTTTCAAGAGGCTCTTCCTTTGCATAAATCTTCTCCTCAAATCTTTACACTTCCTCCTCTGACTTAGACCCAAAACAAAACTAACTCAACAACCAAAACCATAGAAAAAGAGGGTAAAGAGAGAAGAACAAAATTCTAAGAAGAAAAATTATGGAAATCTCAAGTTATGCTTACATTTTCCTTGTTCTTCCTTGAATTTCTCTTGTCTCTCACTCTCTCAAGTCCCTTTTCTCTGTTTTTGTCGAAGCTTAAGTAGGTTAGAAAGGAAGAGAAGCTTTTGGGGTCTTTAAGAAGCAAAAATATATTTTTTCACATTTTTTTGAACCTACCCTCGCTATAGCAGAAAATAACCCTCGCTAAGGCGAGCACGTATTAGTTCCAAACCCCTGTTCTCGCTACGGCGTGCGCTATTACGAGAAACACTCTGATTTTTGTATGGGACGCCTGAACTCGCTATAGCGAGAATGCTTCTAGTTAGACGCATTCTCGCTATAGCGAATAGGTATATTTATTATAGTCGGGTTATAGCCAGCAGACTTAGAAAAATTTTAGAAATTCTGATTGTTATAGAGAGTATATTAAAGGAGATAAAACAAAATATATTTTATCAAAATTCTTTAGTACTCATGATCTTCAAAAGAATAGTGATGCATTCATGTAATAATTTGTCATATTTGATTCATTAAAACATTGCCCATTGCCATATTTGAGAAATTAGTATATAATATTAGATCCAACAATGTAAGAAATATAAAATAATATTGTTATTTGAGAAAATAAAAGACACGCTACACCTTTTTTTCCTTTTAGTCATGGTTTTGTCTCACTAAGTTTTTTTTTGATAAGATTTTCAATAAGGCAATTTATATGATAAATATTGTGTACTTTTTTTTTTTCTTTTTTCCTTTAGTAAGTTATAATCCTCTTGGGTTTTTCCTACTAAGGTTTTAATCCAAGTAAGAATGCTGTAAATGATATATTTGTAAATGTTCATAACTTCTAAAAAATAACTTTTTAGAATTCATTTTTATATTTTATGACATATATATCTTATAATTCTCAAACAATTTATATTATATAATTATATAAATTAATTTTTTTATTTATATTATTGTAACTTATGAGTTTATTTTTATAGTTAATGATCTATAAAAGAGATATGTACTAAGTATGAAGCTTTTCAAAAAAAATAAAAATTATTTTTTTTATATTTTTTATATTTTTATTAATTTTATGACGTTAACAAATCTAATAAATTTTTTTTATAAGACAATATGAAATATTAGAAGATTATTTTAAACATTTTAACTATAAGAACTATTTGAACCGATAAATAAAATTAAGGGGCAATATTATTATTTTAGCTATATTTTACTTCTAACAAATTTGAAGATACTTTCATCTCAACACAACGACTGGACGGAATCCGAAAGAAGTACAATTTCATTTGGTTCTTCGGTGGTTGGGAAGAAAGAAGGCTGAAAATTTTTCTATCCATTGGAGAGCCCGATACATTTTCCTTCGCAGGAAAAGCGACTTGAAGAAGTAGGTATACGATGAATGGTTCATCGCCAGCGCATTCATCGATATCAACGACAGCGATTGTAGGTGGCGGAGGAGGTGGTGGCAGTAATGCAGCACTTTCTGCTGACGACTTTCATCTTCCATGTGATCCAATGTCAACACATAAGCGAAAGGACGAGGCCATGTTAGGTTAATTACTTCTACAATCTGCTCTCTCCGCAATCACATTTCAAAATTTATGCGTTATATTGGGCGTTTCTTCATTTTATATTCTTAGTTGTTATGATTTTTGGGCAAATTAGAAACTTTGCGGCTATCTGGGACTTTTTTGAATTGGAATTTTACCGATTCGATGAAGTTAAAAACAAGCCTTCAATCTCGCCTCTGTTCTTTCTGCTGATTTTGTTCTTGAGTTGTCAATTTAGTTTCCCGAATCTCTTAAGCTGCCTCTATAATTTTCTGTTTAAGCCTAATGTTATGAAAAGAGCAATTTTGTGTATTTGGAGAATTACCATTCGAGTGTGAACATGTGATAGTAAGAATATTTAATACCAGTTCCGTGTTTTCTAGGTTTTTTCTCAAATTACTGAAAAATAGACGGGAGGATATGTTGAGATATCTTCAAGACTGTTAAACTTTTGGCTTCACCTCAACCCGGAAGATTCTTTGGTTCCTAAAGCTACTACGGGTACGGGAACTAAGAAACAAAGAAATGTTATACAAAATTCGTTTATTTTTTGCTTTCCATACCTTCCTCAGTCAATCAAATAGTCCGCTATATTTCCTGTGAGAAATCTTAAAGTATATGTATCGAGAATTGATATATTTAAAATTTATTGTTTTTATGGTTCTATTTTCCCGGCTTACCTTATGCACAGAAATTTGCATGGGCTATGTGATGAGCCTCGGGGCCTGTGGGGTGAAGTATATATTAGGAAGAAAAACAGGGGCAAAAGGATAGCATGGGGGATCGGGGGTGTATGTGTGTAAACGGGCCAAATAGGCCCGTGAAGGAGGAAATAATGAGGCGGCAATAGAAGGGGTAAATTAGAAAATTGGGCAGCTAATTACCTTTGTCGGGTAGTGGCTGAAGAAAGAGGGAGAGAGTATCAGGGGAATGATTATGTGGCGTGGTGTGGGAAGGAAGGGGACAGAGGAGAAAGTGTGAGAAGTGTAGAGAGATCCTGGTCTCTCGAAAATCCTATCTTTCTGTTTCATTTTTTTACTTTTTTATAGGTGTAAATCTTCCATTCGGCCATTGTAATGGTTATCTCTTCCTTTTCCTTATAAGAAGGATAACCCCATCTTAATATAAATAAAACCTACAATAGTTGCATTCCATCAATATTGGTATAAGAGCCAGTGACGGAGGGACATGGGTAGCACGAGGATGGACAGCTGAATAGATACGTTGGAATCGCCTGTTAGTGACCTGTGGATGAGTCAGAAGGGAATGCAAGATGACATCACTACCGTGCAGTTATCTTTAATGGAGTTAAGGGAGCAACTGAGTGATTTCCGAGCTACTGTTGAGGCTGGGCTACGAGGGAGAGATGTTCAAGAGGAGACACAGAATGTTTCCACTGCTATGGTGGAGGTTACTCAAGCGATGGAAATGGCAGAGACAGGGGAGGATAGGGATGTTAGCCATTACCGATGTCTTGAGCTACTTGTGCTTACTGGAGAAGATCCGATTGGCTGGATGTTTAAGGTGGAACAGTATATTTTTGGTTAACAAGATTGTTGAAGCCGAGAAACTCGAAGCTGTGGCTGTTAGTCTAGAGAAGGTATTGAATTGGTTTTAGTGGATGGAGTCATGACGCCCAGTGCATAGCTAGACTGGAGTCATGATGCCCAGTGCATAGCTGGACCGAATTTAAGAAAGAGGTTCTGGAAAGATTTTATTGCTGCCAAAATGGTGATAGCTATGAGAAACTAATGGGTTTAAAGTAGGAAGGCAATGTGGAACAATACAGGTAGCAATTTGAATTCCTGTTAGCCCCATTAGAGAAGGTGCGGATAAGGTGTTGATGGGAGCTTTCAAAAATGGATTAGCAGCTGAGATACAGGCAGAGGTAAGGTTGATGCAGTTGAAAACACTCAACCAGCTGATGGACTATGCCTATCAAGTGGAGGGGAGGAACTTGGTGTTGCAGAAGGTAAGGGAGGAGAGGAAAGCCAAGGGAGTTAAAAGTGGCGTCGGAGATTGCTGGAATGGAATTGAATCAACTTTTTAGTGGTCTGTGGCCCCATGGGAGCTTCCTAAAAGCTCGAGTGTAAGTATCATGAGTAAATCCCCTGAACTTAAAGCAGTAGAAAATGCTAAAGCACCTCCAAGCAAGATTACCGTTCCCATTACATCTACTACTTCTCCTGTGAGCAATAATATTGCAAGGAAGAAACTGATTGAGGCAGAGATAAACCGAAGAAGGGAGTTGGGACTGTGTTTTAAGTGTGATGAGAAAGTTGGGCCTAACCACAAACGTAAAGGAAGGTAGTTGCAAATGATAATTTTAAATGAGGAAGAGGAAATGGAGGAGACTGAAGCTAAAGCAGAAGAGGATATAGAAGGGGATGATGATAAAGAGATGGTAGCCATGGAGCTCTTGTTAACCTTTTTGATGGGGATGACGGGACACAAAACAATGAAGTTGGTAGAGAAGGCATATGGAGAGGATGTTCTGGTTCTGATTGACAGTGGGGCTACCCACAATTTTATCTTCCAATAGTTGGTAGAAAGGCTGGGAATGCCTATTCAACAAACAAAAAAATATACTGTAACTCTTGGAGGTGGAAGAAAGTTGTGGAAGGAGGGTAAATGCAGGGGAGTTAAGTTGGAATTATCAGGGATTAGCATAGTTCAAACGTTTTACCCTTTTAATTTAAGCAATGTGGACTTAGTTTTGGGCATAGATTGGCTGGAGTCTCTTGGTGAGATCCATGTTAATTGGGGACAGTCATATATGAAGGTTAAAGAAAGACAGAAATGGGTGTGCTTGAGGGGAGATCCTACTTTAATCACAACTGTTGCTAGCTATAATTCTATTCTGAAGGCTGTACAGGCTGAGGGAGCTAGTTTTGTGTTGGAGTTTGGGGAGATTACTGTGGAAGACAGCAAAGACCAGTCCCAGATCAGTGATGAAATAAAGAAATTACTTCAAGAGTTTGAACAAGTTTGCAAGCCAGCAGAAGGGTTGCCTCCTCATAGAACTAAAGACCATTCTATAGTGCTTTGACCTGGAGCCCAACCTCCTGGCATAAGACCCTATCGGTATGCCTATTTTCAGAAGATTGAAATTGAAAGACAAGTGAAAGATATGTTGGAAGTGGGAGTTATACAACCTAGTACTAGCCCATTCTCTAGTCCAGTTCTTTTGGTGAGAAAGAAGGATGGAAGTTGAAGATTTTGCGTAAATTATCGAGCTTTAAACAAGATGACTATTCCAGATAAATATCCTATTCCATCCATTGACGAGTTATTAGATGAATTAGGTGGAGCAACAGTATTTTTAAAGAAATCTAGATATCACCAAATTCGAATTAGACCTAGAGATGAGGCTAAAACGGCCTTTTGAACCCATAATGGTCATTATGAATTCTTGGTAATGCCCCTTTGGGCTAACTAATGCTCCCTCAATTTTTCAATTACTTATGAATAGTATTTTTTGGAACCATTTAAGAAAATTTATCTTAGTCTTCTTTGATGATATCCTGATTTATAGCAAGGATTTGGAGTCACTTGTGCAGCATTTGAGAGAAGCTCTACAAGTATTAAAGCAGCACCAGCTAGTAATCAATTTGAAGAAATGTGTCTTTGGGCAAAGAAAACTTGAGTCCCTAGGACATATTATCTTTGCTGAGGGTGTTTGGGCAGATCCAGCAAAAGTTGAAGGTATGATTCAATGGCCCACTCCTGGTAATTTACGTGCCTTGAGGGGGCTTTTAGGACTAACTGGCTACTACAAGAAGTTTGTCAAGAATTATAGACAGATAGCAGCTCCACTCATTGAACTTTTAAAAAAGGATTCATTTAAATGGAGTGCACAAGCCCAAAAAGCTTTTGAGGGTTTAAAATCTGCCAAGGTAACTACTTCAGTGTTAGCTGTACCTGATTTTAATCTACCTTTTGAAATTGAAGCTGATGCTTCGGGGAGAGATGTGGATGCCGTACTAATCCAAAAGGGGAGACCAATTGCATATTACAGCCAGCAATTATGCGAGAAGGCCCAGCAGGAATCTGTCTATGAAAGGGAGCTTATAGCTATTGTCATGGCAGTGAAACGGTGTGGCAACATTACTTAATTGGGAAACCATTTATCATACGCATTGACCAAAAAGCTCTAAAGTTTTTACTAGAGCAGAGGGTTTTAAGGCCAGTTGGCCTACTTCAACACTATTCCACAAAGGATATGGGAAGATATCAGTATGGACTTCATAGTTGGTCTCCCTAAGAGTAACAAATACAATACAATTATGGTGGTTGTAGATAGATTTACTATGGCCATTTTATTCTACTTGCTCATCCCTTCATAGCCAAGGAGGTAGCTAAAGTGTTTGTGAAGGACGTCATTAAATTACATGGGTTTCCAAAAATTATAGTGTCAGATAGGGATAGGATTTTGTAAGCCAATTTTGGAAGGAAATATTTTTGTTGGCTGGGACAACCCTAAAATATAGTTCAAGATATCACCCTGAAATAGACGGGTAAACAGAGGTGGTAAATTGGATCTTGGAGACCTACTTGAGATGTGTAGCTGGTGATAAACCTAAGCAGTGGGTGAGGGTCTTACCGTGGGCTGAATGCTGGAACAATACCACTTTTAACAGGTTAGTTGGGATGACTTCATTTAAAGCCTTATATGGAAGGGATCCTCCTACCTTATTCAAGTGGCAAGAAGATATCTCACGGGTAGAAGAAGTGAATGAGCAGATTAGAGAACGCAACATGATTCTAGCTGAGCTTAAGGATCATCTTGCGCAAGCTGATAAAAAAAGGAGGGAAGTTGAATTTGAAGTAGGGGATATGGTATATTTGCATCTTGGGCCTTATAAATTGAGATCCTTGGCCAAAAAAAATGAATGAGAAAATTTCTCCAAGGTGTTGTGGACCTTATAAAATCATAGAGAGGTATGTGAAAGTGGCCTACAAGCTGGAAATTCCAGAGACATCCAAGATACATCTAGTTTTTCATGTATCTCAACTCAAGAAATCCCTTCATCCCTCAGTTCCTGTTCAGCCAATTCCCCCAAGTCTCACAGCAGAAATGAAGTTAAACCAGAAGCTGTGAGGAGCACGAGAACATTGGCCCAAGGAAAGCAGCACATCCTAGTCAAATGGAAGGGTCTTCCTGAGTGTGATAATACATGGGAGGATGTGGAAGTGGTTAAAACTCAGTTTCCCATTTTTCACCTTGAGGACAAGGTGTTTCTTGAAGGGGAAGGGAATGATGAGCCTTGGGGCCTATGGGGTAAAGTATATATTAGGAAGAAAAACAGGCGGGCAAAAGAATACAGCAGGGGATCAGGTGTATGTGCGTAAATGGGCCAAAAAGGCCCTTGAAGGAGGAAATGATGAGGTGGCAGTGGAAGGGGTAAATTAGGAAATTGGCCAGCTAAGTATCTTTGTCGGGTAGTGGCTGAATAAAGAGAGTGTGTGTATCAGCGGAATGATTATGTGGCGTGGTGTGGGAAGGAAGGGGGTAGAGGAGAAAGTGTGAGAAGTGTGGAGAGGTTCTGGTCTCTTGAAAACCAGGGGAAATCCTATCTTTCTGTTTCATTTTCTACTTTTTTCTGGTGTAAATCTTCCATTTGGCCATTGTAATGGTTGTCTCTTCCTTTTCCTTATGAGAAGGATAACCCCATCTTAATATAAATAAAACCTACATTTGCATTCCATCACTGTGCATCAAGGGTTTACTCCTACTGTTCTTTCTTTGGAAGGGATGACAAGATTTCTCATTGTAAAAAATGTCAAAATTTCTATACCATGGAAAATGGTCAAGTCATTTCAGCTGATCAAAGAAGAATCTTATTTTCTAGGCTTTTTCATGACAGAGTGTTCATGAATCTATACCTATCCCATCTATCTAAGTTCACTTTTCTTGCAGCATTTGCTTAAATGATGAAAGTCAGTCACCACATTATTTCGTTACCTTAACCGGCCAATTTACAGATTTGATGAGTGCGTTTGTTTCTGTTGTTCAATATGGGTCATTTGATTTGATTCCTGATTTTCCCTGATGAGCGATTCAGGTTTAATCTTACGTGTGGCCTCAAATTGAGTTCTCGTTAAGATTGATATCCGTGGGGCCTGGTTTTATCTTGCAAGTTCCATTTACTCTTTGTGGTTACCAAAAATTGTAATGATATGATAACTTCTTTTAATAAATAAATATTTGGGGCGAGGAGATGGATCTTCCCTTCTCAATTTATGCTGAGCACTCTAACTTGCCATGGATGAGCTTGCAGCTTTTTAAGATTATTAAGCAGTTAGAACATTTCTGTTTTACCTGGGTTTACCTTTTAAAGACCAAATCGCCTGAAAGGCTATCTGGAGCAATTATTTTGAAACCCATATTCCATGCTATCTTTAATGGTTTGCATGGAGTGCTGCAATTGTCCTCTTCAGTTTTGAAGCCAAAGTATAACAATATTCTCTCTCTGTGTTTCGTAAACTAACACATGAAGCATGCATTTAGATAATCTGCATTCTGATTTTGCAGTTCTAAAATCAGATCTCATGGCTGCACTCGACAAGGAGGTTAAATCCTTGGATGATGATAATTGGAAGTTTGAAGGTCCTCGTTCACGGATGCACCTTGTATCAAGTCGAGGAGGTTAGTTTATCATCACTGAATGACCTCCTCATTATTGCAATACTTTGTTGGCTCTATCTATTAAAATGTGAGACTCTAAATCTTATGTTGGTTCTAGAAGTTAATTTTAGATTACGTTAATTGATTTTGCCAACTTCAGTTGATGCTCATTATGATGATGTCATAGCATTAAAACTACCTAAATGCAATGAGTTCCTGCTAAATATGGTTGAAAGTGGAGGCAAACATCAATGATGGTGAATTTTTTTAGTAATATGTTGGTTTGGCCTTGCATGGATTGCTGAAGTTAACACTGATTCCAAAGTTCTGTCCGGTTAAAAATATACAGGTTTGATTTGCATTTTTGTGATAAAATTTACTCCTTGCCCACTTTTCTTATTTGCTAATTTCTTTGACATAGTTAGAATGATCTAAACTTAATTAGATATAGCACTTTTTCTGGTCCTCACTATGGGATTTATTATTATACAGCATTATTTTTCATTTCATGGCTCTAGATAGTACATAAGCATATCCGTTATTTTCATTGACTGGGACATCCATAGGTTATGTGTTTCCACTGAATATTCCATTGCAGGTCGTTTTCTCCACAAGCCCTCAGAAATTTCGAAGAATTGGAATTTGACTCCACCAAAATAGTTAGAACTAATTGACCTCGAAGATCCAGTGTATATTGTTGTGATGTGCGGATGAGACTGTTATGTTTTTATTTATGAAAGAGCGCAAGGATTGTATATGTGAGGCTCAGTTACATTCTCCCTCCATTATTCCGTTACTCAGGTTCATGAGGATTGAATACCATATATGTCTGTTGTTTATGGCTAAAAAATGGAAACGCATATATTTTTTGTTTTTACAGTGTAGCTTAGATGTTTCTTGAAGTTGGCCCTGTACTATGTATGTGGTTGCATATTTGTTTACCTCCAATGAATGGATGTTATGCTTATTAATGAGAGGACTGTGATCCTATCATATCGAAATCCCTCCCATTCTTCCTTCTCTAGGCCAGGAAGTGCCACTTTTGAATGCAGTTTTGGTTGCTGAAATGCACCTCTCGGCAAAACCAAGAAGTTAAATTAATTTTAAATATGGATCATTCTCTAGTGCCACAACTAAAAAGTTGCGGCACCAATGCTACTGTTGACTAAACAATTAGGCAGTGATATACGTAACTTCGTGAATCCTCCCATTTTCTTTTACCTATTCCAACCCTTTTATATTTATTATGTTTCTAGCCCAAGTATTTGTGATATTTACACCACTAATCCACCAAATAAAGGGATCGTGCATCTCTTGTTCAACTTACAAGTGACAAGAAATAGAAGAAAATCCTATGCTAAAAAGATAAAGAAGAAGTTGCGTATTTGAGATTTTCCATCATACACAATTAAAAAAAAAAATGCAGGGATAAAAGTGCAACGAGTGGTGAATGAAGTAGGGATCCTAAAACCTATTTCTGCTTCATCCCATAGTAAGGCAACGATGACCGAGTATCTCCAACGCTAGTGCCTAGTTCTATGTTGTTTTACAAACGCATTGCCAACCGTCAATGGATACACACACATACACACATCACATCTTAAGGTCTCAATAGTTTATCGTTACCCACAATATAATCTGGGAGATTTCTAAGGTGGACCCTCAAAATATAGAACACACATCTTAAGGTCTCAATAATTTATTGTTGCCCCCAATATAATCTGTGAAATTTCTTAAAGGGTGAACCCTGAAAATATCGAAATGCTTTAAGTGATCTAATAAGCAGAAAAAAGTGGGTTGTTCCATCAATTGCATTCAGATGCATCCAAGTTCACCGCAGAAGTCTTGTGGCATATCATTCTAATTTTGACAATTATGAGTATTCTCAGTTCTTATTTAGAAAGTTAAATTTACTTGGGGGATTCCGTTTATTCCATGAAAATGGTGGGAAATTAATGATTATTAACGTTCTAATTTCCAATTTCAACCAAAAGATTTTCTCTTTCTTTTTCCTAAACCTGACCCAAGATATCATTCAAGATTATTTGAAAATGGAAAGAAAAATCCAGCAGAGCACTTCAACCACGCAGAAGATAATTGACCAGTCCTTTGCTGCTAGAAGGGCAGCACTTTCTATTCACAAAAGGGTGATCAAGAAGCTCAGTTGCCGTTGCTCTTTTCCTCCAATCCTTCTCTAGACACCTCTGGACAAAGTTTTTGAACTCTGACGATGCCTTCTCCGGCATTTCTAGCTTCTCACCAGAGCAAATCGCACATATCAATGTCACCCAATCTGGTTTTTGCCCTGCATCAATAAAAGGAAAATGACCCAAAAGACATTCTAACATCACCACTCCCACTGACCACACATCCCCAGCAAACCCATCTGCATTTTCACCACCCCATCTCTCAGGATCAACTCTTTCTGGGCTCATGTAGGCACATGTACCTGCGTTGGAATCAGATGCCTCAAACCTACCTTCGACTACGTGACTGACTCCAAAATCCGCAATCTTCACCTCCCCTTTGTCATTCACAAGCAAATTTGAAGGTTTGATATCTCTATGCACTATGTGCATGCCATGTAAATATTTAAGTCCTTCCAAGACACGCTTTGCCAAGACACAGATCACTTCCTCTGGCAGTGCATTGTGTTTTCTCAACACATCATGTAATGATCCTCCTTCCATGTATTCCATAACAAAGCTAAGCTCACCTCCGTTTACATGAGATTCACTGCAATTATTGTCAAAAACTGCATGGCATCTTACAATATATGGGGAATCCACTCTTTTGAGAATCTCAGCCTCAAGTATAGCCTGCTGAGAGATTTCAAGAGCATTCTGGTTGAACCTGAGGACTTTCAAAGCATAAAAGGATTGGTTCTTCTTGTGATGAACTTTATAGACTGTGCCACCATTGCCATGGCCGAGAACTGTGAGTTTCTCGAGGCCCAAAAGGTTCTTGATGGCCAGAGAGTTGGCATAGGAGGCTGGAATTTGGTTTTGGTGGCGGAAATCAGGTGCTGGAATTGGAGGTGATGGTAAGGAAAGCCTTAGAGCTTCCTGGTGCCTCCTCTCTCTCACCAACGTCATTTACCTTGCACTTCAAAAATAAGCAGTGTCAGCCCGCCTATGTTGTTACTTTGTACTTCTGAGAAAATAAAAATAGTAAACAAATCAAAGTGGGGTTTAAGAGACACGTTCATGAGTGACAAGTGTTTGTGATCATTCCGAAATAGATGGGCAGGTGAGGTTTTAATGGTGATTTGAGAGCTTAGTGGCTGTGATTGTAGTTTGTTCTATGGCCTAGGTGTGCTTTTGCTGCTATGTGTTACTCTTTTTTTTTTCCCCATTAATAGCTAAAACCCAACTCACGTGGCTTCCGTGAACATGTGTGTCTAATGCCCTGCAGTATTTTCTATGGTTAGGAAGAAGCAGGATCCTAGTGCCGATAGGTTGTTGACAACTCCAGATTTGGTACATTATCGAGGATTGACGGTAAGATTACGGGGACGCCTATAGTATATTGGACATGCAGCATTGTAACACAGCAAAATTAGTGGGAATCCCTATATCAAATTACACATCTGTGCTATAAATTTTTGACAACTGTAGATTTGGGACATTACCGAGGATTGACGGTGAGATTATGGGGATGCCTATAGTAGATTGTTGGACATGCAGCATTGTAGCACAGCAAAATTAGTGGGAACCCCTATCTCAAATTACTCGGATCGCAATCCGAAATGAAAGGAAAAACCATATAAAAGGCTGTTTTCGCTTAACAAACAGAAGATAAGCAAGTTTTATTTATGCAAACGTAAAACAGAAAATAGAGTTGGAAGCCCATTCCCATTCTCATAGGTACTCTTGGGAAAAACGGTAATGAAATGAATAAAAATAGAGGTAAAAAGTTTGCAATGAATAATAATAGCATGTTAATATTATGATCAAATGCATTGCTAATTTTCACTTGTTACGCGTTCCATTTTCGCTCTGAAATAGCACACCCTAACATATGATGAAAGATCAAGAAAATAACAGTTCAGGCTTAACAAGGTAACCATTGACATCCATTGTTTCTGCCCTTGTTCTTGTTTTAAGCAAATCAACCAAACAATAGGAATCCTCAAACCTTGAGCTATTTTAACCAACGTCTTTTCCTTCTCCTTTGTTTTTCGCCAAGATACTTGAATGGAAAAGAATCTAAAATATCTAAAATTGCCATTACTACTTCAGGATGCCATGACAAGGTCATGAAAATCCCCACAGCACTGATCCTGACAAGAGAAGAACTGTTTCACTTTAGTATTGGAAGAGATAGAAGGGCGAACTTGTAATTTACAACCCCCAAATCTGCTGCACACAACTGAGGAACTCACAACATATGCCAGAACAATTCAAAGACGAGTAATTCAGCAATGGGGATATTTATAACCGACCATGTTATTAACAATAACCAGAATTGGATACACAACCAGGTTATCTACAAACATCTTTCTTTTTTTTTCAAATTAGCCTTATGTTTTCTAGATACCACAATAGTACAATAATGACAACACCCAGCCCACCATACCTCCCTAGTTCTTGAAATTCTGACTCCACCAATGCTGACTTCAGAATGAACTAAAACACGAATAGAGAGGCTTTACAAAACAAGGCAGCAAAAAGTTTAGGACAGAAGGCCTAGGATGCGTGTGTGTGTGTGTGTGAGAGAGAGAGAGAGAGAGAGAGAGAGATCCAAAAAAAGAAAAAAAATTTCATTAGTAACAGTTGTTCCATTGAAAAAAAAAAGGGGCTGTTTGTCCCCGGATAAGACATGAACTAGTACAAAGAATCATGGCTAAACTTAAAGCAGCTTATACTACCTTGAGTTCATAACTTAGATTCAACATGAAGTCAAAGGAAATATAAATGTAAATCTAAAACCAAAAAAAAATAAAAATTGGGTCATATATGCACTAACTAGACCCCAAAAAAAAAAAAGGGAAAAACATCAGCCACTTTTCCAGTAAGCAAGTGGGGGTATGATTATATTTTAGGGATCACTCGTGTGTTGTTTGGGCCAGGGGTTACCTTGGACAGCATGAAAGATTATTCAACATTTTATAGAGGGACAATCAAAGTCTTTTTGCATCAGAAGAAAGAAGACCCATCTGCTCAGTAAGTTGGTCCATATGTTCAGCTTTGTCCCATCCATTTTCCATTGGCTGCACCTCATTCCCCTTGGACACTTCAGCAGCATCAATCTCGATATCCTCTGGAAAGTCATCCCAAAAAGAAGAATTGCGCAACAAGTCATCAATGTCTGTATCAGGTGAAATACTAGCAATATCAATCGGCAATGACCCATTTACTCCCAATGAGGTAGGATCCATAAATCCCTCATTTCCTGTCTCAGGTCCCATATAATTCTCTTCAGGAATGTCAAGAATACTTCCTGTCACTATCTCTGGTATTGGAGAAAGCTCAGGCATGATGACATCTACCTCAGAAACAGGGATAGAAGGTGCCTCAGATGCAGCAACCAGCGCATTTACATCTGGATATTGGGCAGTTGTAACTTTTTCAGAAACTGCAGACTGTGGAGAAGGTTGTTTTTCAGATTTGCCAGCTGAGGGGGCATTCATTGAAGTTGGGGGGACCTCTTTAAGGGTTACTCCACAACTCCGGTTCGAAAAGCTGCCACTGTCCATTGCACTGGATGATGTTGAGCCATCACCAATCAAGTAATTATCAGAGTTATTATTAAAAGATTCTAACCGAGAAGTATCCAATTTCATGATCTGCCTTGGCATTGCTTTTGCTGCTTCATTCATCAGAGGTTGATACTTAACAATTTGTCCATCAGGAGCAGCAGCATGCTCTGTTTCAGATATTCCTCCCTGCTTAAGCCGCCGTTTTTTGTTAGCTTCAGTTATGCGCCTATTGCTCTCATTTTGCTGTTGTACAAACTGAGCCAAGAAGCCAGGGCTCTGGACAGCCTTTGCAAGGAATGACATCATTTGTTGCTGATGTTGTTCCATTCCCTGAAGGCGCTGAACCATTTGTTGCATCTGGTTATCAGTGGCTTGTTGCTGCTGTCTCAACCTCACAAGCTCCTGCATGAGCACATTCTTATCTCTTTTAAGCCTTTCAACCTCTTCCTCAAGACCAAACTTCCCAACCTCTACACATGCCCCTACAGATGAACTCTGTCCATGTGATTGTTGTGCCTGTTGATGACTATGACCATGGGCAGGTTTTCGCCGGGTAATACTCTTAAGCAAGTGCTTCTGACCCCTCAAAAAGCCCTCATTTGCAAATTCCCAGCGATCTGGATCTACCTTCCTAAAACCCTAGTTAATGATGATGGCATTAGAAGGTAAAAAGAGACAAGGAGGGGGTCAATCGCATGTTCAACAAAAGAGCAAACTTAAGTCAGTATATACAAACATTATAGTAGATATGCATAACCAAGTTACAAATTGACAGACAGAATGAAAAAAGGTGCACATATGCATATGGTGCAACAACATAGCTCAAGGGTGTGAGAAGGTCTAGCTATCAAAACAAATATATTCATCTAACTCAAATCATGGTCATCCGGACATGCTCCACAAGAGAAAGTGAAATCAACATTAAATGAAAGTTGTCATATTATACAACAGAAGCCAAAAAGACTCCTCTCATACAGTGCATAGTGCTATTTAATCTTTTAGAAAGCTGCCATCAACTTAATCGCAAGTAATAATATGAAAGCTTTATCAGAAATCAGCATGGCCAAAATTTCAAAGCTTATAACTCAGAAAATAGGTTCCAGATTAAACCCTAGAGCACCAAAGCAAGGTCAGTGGAGGTAGAATTTAGGATGCTTTACCAACCCAACCAACTTCCATCCTTGCCTTGTAGGTTGTGAAATGAGCAATTTTTATTTTAAATCTTGTTTCCAAATGAAAATCTTGAGAAGTGTATATTTCTAATCATCAACAAAAAGTCCTCGGCCAAGTGGATCAACCACATCTCTCACAAAAAGCTTAAACTCATGAAAACATTTAGGAATAAAATGTCACAAAGACACAAACCCCACATAATGGATCTAGACCAGCATTACAAGTTACAACTGAACTAAACACTGCTCTTTATGTAAACAGACATATATATATATATATATATATATCTGTGTGTGTGTGTGTAAAAAGAGTCATACACATAAGCTGAGCCTCGGGAAAGGCTCAGACACAGAACCTATTGTTCATTGTAAACTTATTCAAGGTGCAACTGATTGCTGCACGACCAAGTAACAGAACTCACCCATCATTAGCTAATCCATGTTAATTGACCAAAAAGCTTAACCATAAGTATCACAAAGCAAAATGAATAGTCATAACTGAGTAACTGTCTAACTGACAACTCATAGGTAAGCTAATAAATCAAAAACTCAAAAGTAACCAAGTCTAAAACTAATTATCCTCCTATTCATCAAGGCTAATGTCATATTTGAAAATAGAAAAGTAGAAAATTTGTTCACAAATAGACAAATATAATCGCAAAGTTTTCTTTCGGCCAAAGAAGAGATGCTTTTGTAGGATATTTTGAGACTTCTTTTGTGGCCAAAGAACATAAAAGAAACATTCTTTGCTTGTGACCGAAGTATGGAGGCTGAAGGGTATTTCAAATGATGAGATGATCATGATCATTAGCCTTTGTTTGTGGAGCTGAAAAGTCTCAATATTGCCTAAGATTAGCCAAAGACACAAGTCTGTGTTGTTTTGTTAAAACAAAAAGAAAGGAAATATGGGGTTATAAATTATTAGGTTGTGTTGATTCATGAAGAACCCGACTTCTTGACTCGACTGAAAACAAATGCTTCTGAATTGCCATGACACTGCAAATTGGCATTTCCATCTCAACTTGCACAATTCCAGCAATTCAGATGCCAATTCTGGTTCAACTGTGATTGATCCTGCAATACCTATTGTTGGCCAGATGAATTAACTCAAACCGTCCATTTTACATTGAGAATTGGATGATTTCTGCAGCCATGGCTTACACAGTGAGAACATATAGATTATGTGGGTGCTACAGATTAGAAAATCATCTTCTGAAAAAGAAGTAAAATAATCACTAGCATTGAATTGCCAAAAAAAAGAGTTCAGAAAATCTATAGTAGAATGCTGATTAAGTGCCAAATAACAAAAGAAACTTGCAACTAGCCAGCATTGATTCAGTCAAGACAACACTTAATGCTGCCTCAACACCCAGTGTTTTGATACTAATGGTTATGGTTAATTCAGCATGGGAAACACTGTTACCAGAAGATGTAATGCCATGAATTCCTCTAGTTCTAAGGAAAATATTAGGTTATCTCAGAGAATAGATTACAATACATAAAGAATGCAGTCCTGTGCCACAAAGGCAGTTGTCCTATTCCACAACAGTACAACACTGTTAAAATGTAAACAACCATCTCCCTCCATGCAGTCAATGATTGGCGTAGAGCCGCCTATGTCAATTTTTTCAAACCCTTAGCCTTGTGTCTCCAGTATCTAGAAAAACAAGTTAACTTAAATCAAATTAATCTTCCTATTAAAAACCTTAGAAGTTACATAATACTCATCTCATCCTAGCAACAGCAGAACTACAATCAATATTTCATGTCATATGAATAATTAACTTCATCTTTCAATTTCATGTCTCTTTGAAAACAATTGGTGACTTAACGGAGGGCCAATATCATTGTACAAAACATATCTGTAAACTCATGCAGGGTACCCTAGCAGCTCGCTATGTTTGAGAAAATTGGACCGAACCAATTGGTCAGACCAAAAAACTAATAATCCATCCATGATTCCGATTCAGTTGACCCTAAAAATTAGCTGGGCAAAAGAGCAATAAAAATTGAGCAGTTTGGACTGAACAATCTAAATCAAAATTTTGACATTCTACAATAAAAATTGATGATATTTATTGGACTCTGCCCAACCCATTTCATATAAATTTGTTGTCATAGGTAAATACTTTATCTAATCTTTATATTTTTAATTATTTATATTCATTTTAATTATTGTTTTACAATATATTATATGTATTTAATTGTAAAATATTAAATATATTTATAACTTATATATATGCGTATTAAAAAATGGTTCAACTTGATTTAACTATGGTCAAACTATTAAAATGTAAACTAATTCTTATCCCAATCCAATGATCGGTCTGATTTTTAAAACATTACAGCTCACCAGAGAATCGTTGCTGGAGACCCCAAACCCTCTTCCAGCAGTATGAATTTTGAAATATGTCTCACTTCAATTAATTTGCACAGTATGTACAATAGCCATTTAAAATATAATACAGGAATAAACTTGCAATTAAGTAACTGATAAACCTGAGAATTGCTTTCTTTGTCAAATTTCCCTCTTCTGATCCATCTAGTTGCTGAGAAAATGCAGGAGGAATACATATCAAATCTAAATCTTACAGACTAATTGATACATAGAAACAAAATAACGCATCTTGTCCCAGCTCTTAGACTTAGTGAAAGTCTGAAGCTATTACCTAGTCTATTGGTTGAGGTCTTGAGGCCACTATCTAGTTTATCTGGATATGAGCCAGGATGATAAAAGAAAAACAGGGATTCGGGCAACACCCAAAAACAAAGGGAGAAAACAAAAAAAAGGAAAATCACTCCTTCTCACTCCTCAGTATTATTACAGCCACACTCATCTCAACTAAATTATGAAATTATAAATCATAGTTCACCACATCAACCCAAAACATTCAAATTAAATAATTATTTAATTTCCTTTCCCCCATCCCCACCGCCAATCCTAACTTTCAATGGTCACCAGCGCCAAAAACAACAGACAAATCCATGGTCGTCTAACCACTAATAAATAACAAGTTCGACATTAAAAATAACGGGAGAACAAAACGTGAGCTAAAGGAAGAGAAAAAGAAAGTCATACATATGTATTCAACTGCCTAACAAAGCTGGAGAAGTTATTGTGCTTGAAGTACTTAGGCAAAAGGTCCCTGGCAAACTCGGGTGGGTTCCAAACCACAAAGCTATTGTTGGTTGAGCTCCAAGACACGATAGCATCACTGGACGGGTCATCCACCATGTCATATGTCTTACTAAGAAACGGCGGCGGCGCGTTGGCATTAGGAATGGGCGCCGGCGTTGGAGTCAGCGTCTCCTTGCCGCCGTTATTAACTCCGTCCATGTCAGAAATTTGACTTCCCAACAGGCAAAGATAAAAAAATTAGAAATTTGAAAGAAATATGATTACATAAAATCTATAATTTTGAAAGGGACGCAATGCGGGCCATTGGTACGAAACTTAAACCCTAGTTGGAGGGAGAGATAGTTCAGAGAAGTGTAAGATTTTGAAGAGAGAGAAAAATGAAGGGATAAGGGGTAGATGGATCAAGGACAAGAGAGTCTACAGAAAAATTGGGTCTCCTACGGATAGAATACGGAAGATGATGTGTTTTATAGTTTTATAGGTCAGGGGCGATGAACGGAGGAAACAAACACGACCCGGGTTCCCTTCCCGTGGACCGAACGAGACGATGAGTGACTTCTTGAAAATTACGAATTCTATTTCACAGCCGTCCTAAAAGGTCCTTCTATTTTTTTTTCCAAGGTTAAATTATATTTTCGATCTCTTAATTAATTTTTATTTTTAATTTTATATAAAATTTTACTCTTATCCATCAATTTTATTTTATTTTAATATATTTTTAATTTTATCTTAAATTTTATTTTGTTTTAATTTAATCTTTTAACTTATAAAAATTACTTAAACATTTTTTCCTTCTAAAATTATCAAGTTGTTTAATAAAGAAGTTATCAGAGTTAAGCCACTAAGAAATTACAAATAATTTTTCTATTAAGCATTTTAATCTAGTAGTTTTTGAGATAAGGAAATATTTGAGTAATTTTTAAAAGTTAAGGGATCAAATTGAAATAACATAAAATTAAAGAAAAAGATTAAAACTTGAGTTGAACTTAAAGGACCAAATTGAAATCAAATGGATCTAAAGGACAAATGTAAAATTTGAAATAAAGAAAAAAAAATTAAATTAGAATGAAATAAAGTTAAAAAATAAAAGTAAAATCTCAAATAAAGTTAAGAGACCAAAAGCATTTAAAAAAAAAGTAAAATCTTATATTGGCCACCAAAATGGGCGTTTTTTAATTTAGTCTTCACAAATAAGGTATTTTTCAATAAGGTCCTTTATAGAATTACTTATTCAATTTGATTCTTTACATATGAGTATTTTTCAATTTGGTTACTCACAAATAAAATTATTATTATTAATATGCTTATATTAATCTAATAAAATTAATAAATATGATGAAATATAACATATTTTTTTATAGGTTATAAGTAATATCTTTCTAAGCCAAAGTCACAAAATCTCTTAAACTTTGGGTTGTGTGTAGATAATCTATTAACTTCTCAAACTTGATAATAAAATTTCAAAATTATATGCCAGTAATCTATTGTTATTAGTTAGTCTATTGTTTTACTAATAGAAGTATGACACATCAAAGAGGTTATTTACAAATGATCTAAAGTTCAGGGGTTATTTGCACATAACCCAATATTTAAGTGGGTTATTTTCATAAAAAAAAAGTTTTAGGGCTTCGTTTAATTTGATATGCTATCCTTTAGTTAATAAATTAATAGATTTACTAATAATGAAAGTTATTTATACAAATTTAAAAGTTTATAGGAGTTTATTGTTAAAAATTGAAAGTTAAGATAATTATATGCATATGATCTAAAGGTACAAGAGTTCTATGCATTTTAACCTATCCTATCAATCAATTATTAATTTCAATTATAATAGATTAATATAAAATCATTATTGATAATAATTTTATTTGTGAAAGATTAAATAGAAAAATATTCATATGTGAGATACTAAATTGAAAAGATAATTTTATGATGAACCAAATTGAAAAAAACAATTATAAAAAAGACTAGATTGAAAAATATTCCATCTATAAAGGACTAAAATGGAGTTTTAGTTTTTCTTTTTAAATAAAAATTTTGAATCTAATGAATTTTTCTTTTGGCTGATAATTTAATAAAGTTAAAATGTTAATAATTTTGTTTAATTTTTAAATGATTATTTACTCTAAAACATTTTAATAAATGTTTCTCTTTTTTTGGGACAAAATAAGAACCATTCCTTAAACCAAAAACAATACGTCATCATAAAACTGAGTCTTAAATCTATATCCTACATCATCTATCAAATAGATAGATAGAAATTGAAAAAGTAAAGAGCGAATGTCTTGTTGGATCACCTATGACTGTATTGGAAATGTATATTGTGTTTTCAATAGGCGACACTAAGATCTTGCAAAGAACAATAGGTGTATATGATAAATGTGATAAGTGAAAATCATTTCTTGATTACCAAGAAATTATATAGTCTAACACACTGTTTTAAAAAGAATGACCATCTTGGTTTGCTAACCTATAGCATCTCAAACACATTTGCAGAAAATAGAATGCCCATACCAAGCTATTATGAACACCCTCTATTTCATTTGTTGGATATTCCTGTTTACTACCCAAAACATAACTTGCCAGTGTTCTAGAATGAATCTAACACCATATTTACTAAGCTCATATCACATCATTACTAGGCTCATCTCTTTGGATTACATAAGATTTCCAAGAAAAGCTATTAAAAATATTCCATTAAGTTACGTTACGTCACGTCACGTCATGGATAAAATTTTCATTTGGTATTCCGTGGGTCATATGGACTTATCCATTTCATTCTCATATTTAAATACATAAATACAACTCATAACAAACTCAAGAAATGGCCTAGAACTCGTGCAAGTGGGAGGTATCCAAATAGAGTGTGCAGCCTTGGGTTAGAATTCTAGAATTCTAACATGAACTTTAAAAAATTATAACTAATTTTAAAAAAATCGAAATCATGCACACTATACAATTCTAGAAAGATACAGATGTATAATTTATGTAAAAATAATTCCAAACCACAACAGAGATGTCTAGTTATAGGAAATTGATGGAACAATATCAGAGGTCGTCTGTCACTACTAGTACTGTCCTTCAACTTTAAAAATTCATATCTCCCTGCTCAGATGTTTAATTGGGGTGATCTTGGCAGTCATGGAAACTTATTATGTCTAGTTTATGCTTGTAAAATTTCATAAGTATTGGACACCATTTGGCCCTCAAATGACATAATCCAAGTTACTGACAATATGAATAGTGTTTGCATCAGTTTAGCAGAAAAATGCTAACTTTGAAAAATTATAATTAATTTCATAGAGCTCCAAATAATCTAGTCTTTCACTTCCCAAAAACTTCTAAATGAGATCTATATACATGCCAAATTTTATGGGCAAATTTGTTCATTTGGTCAGATTTTGACATTGGGTTGTACAATGGCTCTTTTTTGTGTCATGTAAGGGTCTCAAATGGTCCAAAATTGCTTCTAAGACAACCATAGCCACTTGAGCACACCAAAATGGTCTACTAAACTTGTTTCAAAGGTGCACAAACCTAGATTTCTCAAACTCACTCATCCACCCCAAGTTATACATAAGAATGCATATGTCAAATCTTGCCATTCCATATCCAAATCATGCTATACCATGCATATTGCACCAAATCTCATTCATACATAATGCATTTGCATATTTATATGTGCTCATAAGGTCATATAACATATACAATGAAGGATTACATCATGTGCCACTCATATGGTCAAAATTTTGCATTTTCCAACACTTAGTTGTCAATCTTCTTCTTCTAGGCTTAGTGGCTTCTGTCCCTTAGCTCACTTGGTCCACTTAGACATGTTATACATGTGGGGAGGAAGAAATGAGATTTTAGGAATCTCAATAACTCTTCTCCCTTTCAATCACACATAAAGAATGCAAATCTATGTCTAAAAGTGCATGTATGACTACTATGGAACATGTGGGCATTCAAGAAACATTCTTGGCATTTTAAAAAGTCATACATAACATGTATAGGCTTGTCAAGTAAGTGAATTAGCCTCACCTATTCTCTTTAAGGATTTTGGACTTGTCTCACCCTTTTCTTAAAGACCTTGAACTGAGCCTTACTCCTGGGAGACTTTAAGCTTTGTCTTAACCATTCTTAAGGGTTTTTAGCTTCACCACACTCAAGCAAACCAAAGTAAAATAACAACACATCATTTCAATGCATAAAACAACATCATAGTACCATGGCATATAAAATTATGCTAGAACATTTTTTATGGCTTAACACATACATACACACATTCAAAGATAAGATAACATTCATCCATGCATGAGAGATAGGAGAGAGAGTTACTTTTGTTACAAATGCAAACTTTTCTTCTTGAATTGGATTTCTCTTCCTTTGCCACACACACACAAAATAAGGCGGAGCTTCTTTCTCTTGGCCTAGACATATTATATGGAAGCCAATTGCACTCTTGAACTAATTTCTAGAGCTACACACTCATTAGAAAAACTAGGTAGTTCATATAACTCTTTTATGGTTCCATAATGCACCTAATAAAGCAAACGTATGAAAACATGATCTTTGCTTCATTCTCTTCATTCATTTATGATTCTTGACTCCTTTTAAGTCTCTTGGAGTCATCACACAATCAAATCAAGGAGTCTAGCTAGGTATTACTTTTTTAAGCCATAATATGGAACCTATAATACTATCTCACTTTCTATGGCTTTTAAAATTTTTTCAAGGCTTTTTCTCATCCTCTTCCATCATATATGACTCAAAAATAAGTTTGGAACAAATTAAAACTACCCTTAGGTGCTCCAATCTCTCTAGGCCGTGGCTATGGAGCATGTGAGCACCAAGTGAGTTTACTTTGTTTTCTTGATGGAAGATGCATGTGAGGAGCCTTCTAGGGATCTCAAGAGCTCATCCAAACACTCATTTAAGCCTAAGAGTTATTGTATCAAATCAGATTTTTGGTAGAACACTTGAAACCCTAACTTTGCTATCTTGAAATCTAATGGCTATTTGATTATTTCCTTTGCATATTCTTGTTCTCCTCCCTCTTTTTCCTAAGATTCACCCTTGGTTTAGCTAGAGATCCAACCCTTCTTGGCTGGTCTCACAAAGGGCGAAATGGAGAGAAGAAGAGCAAGGAAGATTAAGTTGGAAAATGGCAAAATACCTTAGTTTTTTTTTTGTTACTTGTTTCTCACTTTGCTTGGCCTCCTCTCCCCAAATTCTAATTTTCCACCTCTATTCTACCCTCCATATAGACCCAAAAACATCATTAAACCTATGAAAATAAAGAGAAGAAAAAGGAGAATCATTTGGCTAAAGAGAAAGCTTGAATTTCCATGAAATTTCTTACATTTTTCTTGCTTTTTCTCCCTTCAAATATCCTCCTTTGGTGTGCCTAAGAGCTGCCTTATTTCTCTAGTTTAAGGGCAGAAATGAGTCAGTCTAGAGATGGGGAGAAGAAGCATGAATAATAAAGAGGGTTCAAGAAGGTTCCATTTTCCAAAATTTTTAATTTTGGCCTTTCTGTCTTGGCATTTTCATTTTAGTTTTATTTTAGCTCCTTTTTGAGAACTTCCTTTTTCATCATAAAATTTAGGTCCTCAACCTTATAAAATGCTTTTGGAGTCACTTAATTTGGAGCTAAAACCTTCTCGAATGAATCAGTCAAAGTTCGGGCTCACTGCCATTGAAAATATCTACTGGAGTGACTTTAACTATCCCAAGGCTTTCCATAAGTTTCAGGGCCTTTGAGAATCCCAGAGAACTCAAATTTTTCATTTAAAAATCAATTCTATGAGTATTCTAAAAATTTTCTGAAATTACGAAAATGCCATTACGTTTCGTTGTATTTTGGTTAAAATCCGTTTGGCTATTCTGGCTCCGGTTTCAGGGCATCTCTGGCCTTGACTTATCATTATTTGAGGTCTAGAATATTATTTTAATTTTATTGGACCTCAAATCACTTTATCTGGGGGACTTCCTTTTATATCCAGTGAATTTCACAGGTATATGGAGAAATTGTATGTTACATTTTTCGCATTTTCTCTCATTTTCAAAGAATCGGATATTACAATGAAGCTACCTATCAAAATATTAGTATGTTCACTAAAGCACACCTCTTTTGAGCATTTAACTAGGAGGATAACCCCCCCAAATTGACAACTAAGTCTTTTAATCATTTACAATGCAAACTTAGACCCACAGTTCTTATCCATAAAAATTTGATGATTTTGACAATACCAAATATCATATAGAATGACAACATAAACCATACAAATCAAGTTAACATCTATAGGAGTTACCAAACTTTGATTAACCCACCTCTGTACCAATACTAAAATATCCAATGGATGTAAATGATCAATCCATAAACCTAGCATGGAACCAAACCAAATTGTTTTAGCAAAAGGACATGACGAAAAAAATATGGTTTATGGATTCATTTGGTCCATAGCGAAAAGGACATAATTACTCAACTAGCGAGTGATGCATACAAAGCACCAAAGTTATTGATAAAGCATTCCGTAGTAATTCCTAAACAAACACAATCACATAGAAAGGAGACAGAGTTTCCACATTTTATCCCAAGACATAACATTTTGTTAGGATCTAGACTAAGAGTCCTAAATTAATAAATGGTAACCATCGACAACCTTGTACGTTCCGGATGAATTACCCATCTAAACAAGGGAATCACATTGCTTTATAATAGAAAAAGAAGTTTTGAGTATCTAATGGACATGTTCAGTGCATATAGTTAGTTTAAAATATGAATATTCCACCTTCCATGATCATGCAAGATAAGATCACTTACAATTTGATATAAGACTAGAACATTTAACTGCTTGAGCTACTGATAATGGTTAGATAAGGAAATTTTTGTATCATCTTTTACTTTCTAATGAAACTTATCACAAATTACCTTGCATGATTTCCTAATACCTTTCCAAATCCAGGCCAACGTTGAATGGTCATTAAACCCACCTTCATTTGCATGGCAATAATATTTAGGATGCAATACATAGGCAAACAATGAGCCAAAGTCATCAGTAGCTAAATGCCAAACATGCTTGGCCAAAATACTCAATTAGAAGCTTGAGTTTATTTGAACCTAAGATCCCTTTCCGAAATAGGACAACAAATCTCATCCTAATTTAGCAAATGGACCTTTGGCTTGGATTTCATGAATCCAAAAAGGAAAAAAATTAGCTACTTTCATATCTATTTAATGGCAGTCTTTCTTTGAGAGTTCAAAACATGACAATGGATATGTCAACATAGAGTTGATAATTGATTTGATTTACGTAACTCTACTCACTTATGATAACAAAATTGACTTCCATGCATACAATTTTTTACTAATTTTATCTACCAGTTATCTATAAACTAAGTTTTTACCTTGACCTAAGTCTACTGCATGCTTAGGTATTTCTCAAGATGTGTCTTAAACTTAACACTAAAAACCCTAGACAACACCTTTTTCAACCTCTATGGTAATTAAATGCAACCTTCACCTTATTAAGATTAATGCATTGACCTAATATATGGCTATAGTGCAATAAAATATCAATACCTGATGTCTCATAGTTTTTGTAGCATGAAAGAATAATAGAGTATCATCTAATAATCACACCTAGAGGGGGTGGTTAGGTGTGATTTGTAGAAAAAACAATTAATTAAAATTATGGCATACACAAAAGTTAGAGATAGAAAAATGGAGGAGAAAGTGACTTCTAAATTTCATACATATAGAAAGTTGAGTGAGTAAATAGTCAAGTGGAGTAAATAGATAAAGTGGAGTGAGTTACAATAGGTAAGTGAAGTAAGCACACAGAAAATGGAACAATCATACAGTCAAATAGAGTAAGCAGACAGAAAGTAGAACAAGTTATAACAAGCAAGTGAAGTAAGCATATACAAAGTGGAGCAAGCAAACAGTCAAGTGGAGTAAGCAGACAGTAAAGGAAGATAGAAAAACACCATCAAACTTATCCTGGTTTAGCTCTTCCTTTAAATCTTTTAAAGAAAATTTTCTTCAATTTTCAAAACAATATTATAGTAGTGATAGTTTTAACGTGTTCACCACCAACATAGTTTTCTAACTCACTTCAAACTAATATAATACATAGATTTTATACAAGTTGACCTAAAACTTGTTCTACTCAAAGATTTTTCACTAAACTTATTGCAGACTCAATTTTATAGAATGATAAGAAAATAAATTTGGAACCCTTATTAAGAAAGGGATTATAATAAACTCACTCTTTCTAAAACTCTATTAAGCTAGATAATATTAGAAATTTAGTTCTGATAAGATGACAAAAACAAAGAAGAATTATAAAGTGATTTTTGGCTTTTCTTTCTCTACTTCAATCCCCTGTTTTCTGTTCATCTTCTTCCATTTATATGGAATCTTTAAAATATTTCTGTTGGAGAATAGCTTGAAAAAAGTAGTTGTTTCTAAAATAGCTGTTGAGTGAATTTTTATCAAGGGACTTGCATAGCTATAGAGTATATAGTGATAGTGTTTTTTGGCTGCTCAAACTTCACTTTTCTTCGTTCTTTCTTGTTTCTATATGTGTAAGGCAGAGGAAGAAAGAATAAAGCATTGCTTTACTTTTATACAATAAATACTTTGAACAAGTTAATTGAAAAGTCACTTTTTATATAATATAATATAATATAATATTTTTTTCATATAAAAAGGACATGATGTGCAGAACTTATGTTCTGAAACTTTTTAAAATAATAAACATATTCTAATACTTTTCTCTTTTTTGCGCATTTCAAACTTTGCTTTCAATTTAGTAGCTTAATTTTTGTCTTTTTATGAAGACATGATATGAGCTTTTAAGCTCATTTAATGCAATTAATGTATCTGCACTTTTGAATATTGTAACAAAAACTATTATAATCATTTTGTTATTTCCCTTTAACATTTCGTATTTTTATTCAAATGCATTTTATAATATTTTTTTTGTATTAAAGTGTGTAAATCAATAAGGCTCAACAAGATAGAATGAAACTTAATAATAATTTTAAATATTATAGCCCAAACAAATTATAAGCATAATTAGATTAAAAAGTCCAATAAGATAAAGGAAATAATACGAAGTTTAATCAATGATTTAGATAGAATAGCTAAATCAAAATATTATTTATTAACACCGTACTATATTTTGATTTATTTTATTTCTCTTTCAATAATTATTATTGCCTATTAAAAATAAATTAAATAAATTTTATTGCAACAAGATAATAAATAATATTTAATTATATTCAACTTAATGCCTTTATAAATTTATCTTAAGAGTTTTGTTATCATTAAAGTAATTTAAGATTATATCAAAACCACAGGGCCAACATCATCAGCATACACCAAATGTGAAATTGGCTTAGAGGAACAAGATATTTTGATTCTCGACCAACAATGATTATGTTCTGCTTTTCTGAATCATGCAAGATAACACAATAGAACTTAACAGGAATAAATAAGGAGATAAAGGGTCACCTTGCCGAAATCCTTGTTGAGGATTAAAAGCTTCCGTTGGGTGTTCATTTACTAAGACTTGATAAGAAACTATACTAACGCATTGCGTTATCAATTGTACCTATTGATTTGGAAATTGTATTTTCCTTAGCACCACTTCTAGAAAAGGCTATGATACCTTATCATAAGATTTTGTAATATCTCACTAGTATGCACACCACCTAAATTTGTTAGTTTTTCTTTATTAGCAATTTAGATGCGAAAATGATATTATGTGAAATCAATTGACTTGGTAGAAATGCATTTTGATTCAATTTGATAACATCCATGAGAACAAATTTAAGCTAATTAGATATGACCTTGGAAATTAGTTTATGAATGACACTGCTTAAACTAATCAGCCTATAATCCTTAAGAGATTAAAGATTTTCACACTTAGGTATTATAATAATATACGATTTATTCAAAGCCTGCAATAAATATCCATGATGAAAGAAACTAGGAACCATATATATCATGTCCTCCTTAATCATGTAATACCCAGTTTTCCTAAAACTAAACTGAAACCAATGAGATATAAAAGGAAGGCCCCAAAATCAAAGGAATAGGGCTAAACAAAATTAGAATAATAATTTAGAAATCTAAAAATAAGGATACAAAACTAAAGATGCTTCGAAACTAAAGTTAGGATGGCTAAATAAAATTACCTAAAAATATAGTGGCAATTTTATAATTTTGGATAACTTTTTAAAAACTCAAAAGAGAAAGTTTTAAATAGTAAAATTGAGTTTTTCAAGATTCTCAAAGGCCCTAAAAATCATAGGAACATTTAGAATGGCTAAAATGTAATACCTTAACCTCCTCACCCTTAAATCATGGTCATAGGCTATACTAACCATATTTGGTATATTGGAACACATTTGCACAAAAGCATGCACTTTTATACATGGATAATTGCATAATTGGGAAGCCATATACATGATTCATAGTTTTAGGGACCATGAGAACTTATTAATATCATTTTTCATTCATAACATATCCAATCATGTCATAAACATCACAACTCATCTTATAAACACGGATTTGGAACCAAACTTCAAGAAGAACTAGATTTGTTGTCACAAGTTTTTGATATGAATTTGAAAATTTATAACTAATTTTAAAAAAATCAAAATCATGCATACAATAGTTTTCTAGAAAGCTCTATATGTTAACTACTGAGTAAAAATAGTTCTAAACTAAGGCAACAGCATTAGCCTATGAAAAATAATTGAATAATACATTAGGTCTGTTCTTAGATAGCTCCAAAACCTTAAATTTTGAAAATCTGGTTCTCCCTTTATAGAGCTCCAAATGAGATGCTCTCAGTGGCTATGGAGAGCTTATGATGTCTAGGTTATACTTGTAAAATTTCAGGAGCACCAGAATTCATTTGACCTATAAGTGACACAGAGAAGCAAATTGATCATATAAATAGTACATATACCAATTCTGCATAATTTGGATAACTCTGAAAAATCATAATAAATTCTTTAGAGCTCTAAATTGGGTGATCTTTAGCTTTGTGAAAAGCTTTAGATAAGACCTACCTATTAGCCAAATTTCATGCAAAAAATCATCCATTTGGTCAGACTTTGATTCAGCTCGAGAATTGGTCAAATTTGAAGTCCATAATGGTATCATAAGGCACCAAATGACTTTCCTAACATTTCATAACCACTTGGGTAGATCCAAAAGTATAATTACAACATATAAAAGCATGTCAAATGATTCAAATCATCATATAGCTCATTCTCACCTTGCCACTTACATTTATACACATGTATATAAAGGCTTATGGGTGGCAAAAACTCATGTATTCATTCATTTGGTTTCAAAATGGATACATGCATCATATTTACATGTAATTGAATGTGTTTAAGGGTCTACATCATATATACATCATGTGATTACAATTTTTGACATCAAAATGCCATCAAAATGCCTATTGGCCTACTCCTTTGTCAAAGTGCCATGCTTCAAGACATTTGGCCTCCATTTTTTAGTCCACTTAGCTCACCTAGACATAATTAAACATTTGTGGGAGAAAAGTGTAACGTTCGATTTTTCCTAAAATATTGAAATAAGTCAGTTTTCAAACCAAGTCTCATGAGATGAGTGATTCAAGGCCAAATAAAATTTGGATAAAATTTTAAATAATAGAAGATAAGGATTTGAGCCTTGAATTACCTAGAAACGAGGGTCGGTGTGATTCACAAAAATTATCGAAAGGCTAGTGGCATTTTCGTAAATAAGTATAATTTTGGAAAAGTATCTAGGAGGGCTTTTTAAATGGAAATTTTGAGTTGCCCAAGGTTCTCAGAGGCCCCAAAAATCATGGAAAGTCCTAGAACCGATAAAGCCTATCCGGTGTACTCTTTTCTACGTCGATTGACCTGAATTTTGACTGATTCATTTGAAAAATTTTTAGCTCTAATTTGAGTGATTCCAAAGGTATTTTACTAAATTGAGAACCTATTTGTTATGATGGACAAGACGGTTCTCAAAAAGGAGCTAAAACGAAGGAGAAACGAAAATGCAAAGTACGAAGGGCAAAATGAAAATTTTTGAAAAAGTCACTTTTCCTTCCTTATGTATATGTGGCCCCCCACTTTCCTCCCCATGTAGAAACAGAAAATTTTGCATAATTTCAGAGGGAAGAACTAGGGTGTTGGGTGCACTAAGAGAGGAGGAGAAGGAGAAGAAATCCCAAGCTAAAGGTAGGTTTTTATGTATGTTTTTCATGCTTTTTCTCTACCAATCTCTTCTCCTCTTTTTCCCTATTCTTCTCCATGATTTTTTTTGAAGTTTTGAAGGCTGTTTTGAAGGAAGAACATAAGGGAAAGTTCGGATTTGAAGAGAGGAGCTTGGAAAAATCAAGATTTAAGCCAAACTAACTAAGGAAATAAGGTAAAAATGTATCATATGGTTGATATCTTCCATGGCCCTTCTTCTCCATTTCGACCCACATGTGTTCTGCCCTAAGGAGTCAGATTTTTAACCAAACCAAGGATGATTCTTAGGTATGTGATGGAGAGGAATAAGAATATGTAATGAAAACCAAGAAATAGGCATTAGAAATCAAGATGCAAAACCTAGGGTTTTAAGTGCACCTTCCAATTTTTGAATTTGTATGATGCTTCCTAGGTCTAAGTAAGAGTGTAAATAAGTCCTTGAGACACCTTAGATGCTCCCCATAAGCTTCCTCCTTCAAGGAAGCAAAGAAATTTCCATGGAGGCCAAAGGATGCCATAGTCTCGGCCTAGGCTAGTTTATGTAGGTGGAGGGATTTTTAAATTTTTCTAGGGCTATTCTTGAGTATTGTCACTCGATCGCAGGTTCTATGAATTGCGCTCCCTAGGTGTTTGTCCCTTCCTGCACAGGACATTTAACTAGTTCACCAGAAAAGCACACTCATAAGGGGAAGGATTCTCCCCACTTGTATAGGCTAGCCATAGGCCCCTTCCAGTTGATGTGAGACTTTACAATCCACCCCCCTTGGAGATCGACCTGTCCTCGGGTCGCACATAGGCTAAGATTGCTTTGATACCAACACATACAGAGCCCTCATGAGTATTGTCCCCCGATCGCAGGTTTTGTGAACCGCGCTTCCTGGGTGTTTGTCCCTTCTCGCGCAGGATATTTAACCAGTTCATAGGAAAAGCGCGCTTCTGAGGGGAAAGATTCTCCCCGTTTATATAGGCTAGCCATAGGCACCTTCCAGCCGATGTGGGACTTTACAATACACATACAGAGCCCTCACGAGTATTGTCCCCCGATCGCAGGTTCTGTAAACCACGCTCCCTGGGTGTTTGTCCCTTCCCGCGTAGGACATTTAACTAGTTCACAAGAAAAGCACACTTGTGAGGGGGAGGATTCTCCCCACTTATATGGGCTAGTCATAGGCCCTTTCCAGCTGATGTGGGACTTTACAATCCACCCCCTTGGGGACCAACTCGTCCTCGGGTCGCACATGGGCCAGGATTGCTCTGATACCAATACATACAGAGCCTTCACGAGTATTGTCCCCCAGTCGCAGGTTCTGTGAACCGCGCTCCCTCGGTGTTTGTCCCTTCCCACGCAGGACATTTAACTAGTTCATAGGAAAAATGCACTCATGAGGGGGAGGATTCTCCCTACTTATATAGGCTAGCCACAGGCCCCTTTCAACCGATGTGGGACTTTACAAAAAGTGAGATTCAAAAAATCTCGGTAGCTTTTGACCCTTTCAAACATATATAATGAATGCAAGTTCAAATCAAATAATGCATGCATGTCATTTAGGCTTCTTAAGAACATACATAAAAAAATTTCTTTGTTATGTGAACTCATACGTATCAAACATAGGCTCTCAAGGGCATTAGTCAAGCCTCACCTAACTTTCTAGGGGCTTTTGGATTTGCCTCACCTACTTTTAAGAAACTTTTGACTTAACCTCACTCTTTTTGAGACTTTTGGCTTTGTCTCACCCATTCTAGGGACTTTTGGCTCATTCTCACCCATGCTAAAAGACTTTTGGCATAGCCATACTCATTCAAGCCACATTATATACATAAACACATTTTTAAAAGCATCATGATACCATAGCAAATAAGCAATATCTAAAAATATTTCTCATAGTTCAAACATACATACAAGCATTTAAAGACAAATAAACATCTAAGCAATGCATGTGAAAAAGGTTAGAGAGCTACCTTGAGGCAAGTGTCAAACACTTTTCTCTTTAGTTATTCTTCCCATTTTCTGCTAAGCACTTGTAACTAGGTGGCACTTGATTCTCTTAGCCTAGACACATCAAATAAAACATGATTTAATCATTAGAACAAGCTTTATCTTTATACAAACTTTATTGAAGCTCACTTTCTCATACAACTCTATTATGATTCCTTACAAGACATAATGAAGCAACTACTAGAATTCATAATCTTAGCTCTATTTTTTCCTTCAATCTAAACTCTTGACCTCATTTGGACTCCTTGAAGTTATCACAACTTCATTTCAAGGAGCCTAGATACAAGTTGCTTATTAATTTCTTAAAATGGAACCTAAACCTCCATCTCACAATCTATGCTTCTTAAACTCATTCCAATGCTTCTTTTGATGTTCATCTATCATATTTAGTCCCTTTCTAGTTTTAGAAAAATTTAAAACATTCCCTAGGTGTTTGAAGTGGTTTAGGCTGAGACATATATGGGATTATCACCTATAGAGTTTGCTTGCTTCTCTTTAGGGAATTGCCACTTGGGAGACTTCCTAGGTGTCTGGAGAACACATTCACACTCTTAGACCACCTAAATTATCATTAGAAAGTCTCCCACATATCAAGGTGTAACAAAATCCCTAACTTTGCTAACTTAATTTCTAATGCCTTTCTTTTGGATTTCATTGCATAATCTTGTTTCTCATACCCTAAAACCTATGTTTCTTCTTTTCTAGAACTAGAATTCACTTCCTCTTGGCTGGCCTCAAGTTGGATAAAAATCATTCAATGGAGAGCAAGCAAGAGAAAGCACAAATAGCCATGGAATTTACTTTGTTTCAAGACTTTTTCAAGAGCTCTTTCACTTACTTCAAGCTCCTCCTTCAAATTCTAACTTTTTCCCTCTAAACCAGTCCCAAAATAGTCCCAAATGAATCATTAAAATCATAGGAAGGAAGAGGAGAAAGAGAGGAACAACATTTGTGAAGGAGGAACCATGAAAATCCAAGAATTTCTTTACCTTTTTGCAAATATTTCTCCTTTAAATTCCTTTCTCCTTGCACATCTTCCTTGGCTAAGCTCTCTTTTGTTTCAAACCAGTAAAATCATGGTTAAAGGTTGGAGCAGGTGGCTAGATGTTTAAAAAGCCAAAAAGGTAAAGCTAACACCTTTTTTTAATTTTTTATTTTAGTCCCTAAAACATAGCTTATTCGTTTGGCCTCATTTCAACTCTTTTTCAAAATTCGTATTTTCCATCATAATATTTGAGTCTTCTAACTTACAAATTGCCTTTAGTTTCACCCAAATTGAGTTTAAAACTATTTCGAATATCTCAATCAAAGTTTCGGTCAACCTTTTATCGAAATCGCTTATCGGAGGAGTTTCAATTGTTCTAGGGGTTCCTATGATTTTCAAGGCCTTTGAGAACTTTAGAAAGCTCAAATTTTCTGTTTAAAAATTCCCTATGTGAGTTTTCCAAAATTTTTAGAAATTACAAAAATACCCCAACTTATTTTTGTAAATTTTTTTAGCTCTTTTAGCTCAGGTTTCTAAGCAACTTAAGCATCAAATCCTCATCTTCAAAGGTCTAGATTATCACTTTAATTTTATTAGGTCTCAACTCATTCATTTTAAAGGGCTTCCTTTTGTAATTGACTTAACTCCGTCATTTACGGAGGACCGGATGTACATAAAACCCCTTTAGTGTATATTTTAGACCATCAGTTGACCCAAACTTTAATGAAATAATTCAAGATGGCTTTGAAACTCAAAAAATTGAAAGTAAATATTTTTAATAAATTAGAAGATCTAAATTTTCATATGAAAAAGATGATTTTAAAAAAGGAGCTAAAATGAGCGAAAACGGAAAAATTGAAGTTGAAGGACAAAATAAGAATTTTGGAAATTATTATAACTCACTTACTTTCTTCTTAAAATAGGCTAGCCACATCCCAAACCCTTCAAAATAGAACTTGAACCTTCTGGATTAGCAGCAAGAGGTGCACAAGAGAGGAGGAGAAGAAGGAGAAAAGGAAGGTGAGAAAGGTAAATATTTTGACTCTTTTTCATGGTCTTTCCTTCACCAAAGTTATTCTCCTTTCTATGCTCTCTTTCTTGATGGTTTTGGTTTTCTAAAAGGAAGATTTTCATAGCTGAACTTTAGGAAGAAGGTGAAGATTTGAGGAAACCAATTGCAGCATCAAATTCTTCTCTTATAAAGCTTTAAGAAATGGTATGCATCCATGGCTAAAACTTTCTTTTTCTTGGTTCTTTCCTTATTTGTGTGTTTGGCCTAGGCTAGGGGAGGATGAAGGGAGATAATTTTTGACCAAAACAAGGTTGACCCAAGGGTTTTGAAGTATGAAGAATTAGAATATGCAATTAGAATCAAGAAAGGAGCATTAAAAATTAAAATAAAAAAGTTAGGGTTTCAATTGCACTTTGAAAGTTTTGGAACCTTGAGAGGATAATTCAAGCCATATTTAATCATGTCTAAGTTAAAGAGAAGCCAAGGAATATGGGTGTGTATCAAACTCCCAAGGAAAACAAACAAAACTCCATTTAGTCTCCATGGAAGTCATGGTTCGACCAGGGCCAAGAAGCACCTAAGGAGTGTTTCTTTAAGTTCTAATAAATTTAGAGACTTAGATATGATGAATAAATAATTATAGAAGCATTGGATTAAATTTAGGGGCCTTATAATGGAGGTTGAAAATTTAAGGGCCTAAATTAGGTTAATGAAGCAAGTTGGTTTTAAACCCTTCTATCAAGCATATAGTGATTCATATGAGAGTCTTAAGAGTCTTAAGACTTGTAGCAACCAAAAGTTTAGGATTTGGAAAACAAATACCAAAGGTTGCTTCATAATGGGCTTAAACTAGTCAGAATTGATACATTGAGTCCTAATGAGATTAAGTAAGAATTATGAAGCTTAGAATGAGTTCTATAGGATTAATCTGTCTTGTAATTGTCATAGGAGGTCAAGTTAACCCAAACTCACTTACTTGCAAGTGCCAAGCCAAAGAAAGTAAAGGGAAAGGAAGCCAACAAATGGGTTAATGGTAAATTCAAATTTCTAAAATCACAATGTAGCTTTATCTCTTTTTCTTGTATACAATTGAATGGTTGTATGAGTTTAAAAACTTATGTGTGTTGTTGCTCAATGCGTTCATGAGAAATGTTTCATTATGCTTTCCAAATGAGCTATATGAGTATGCTATGTCTATGAAAGCTTGTGTGATGGCTCCTAACTCCCTTAAGACATAGAATTAAGCGCAATAGCTCTTCTTAAACCCTAGGTTGAGAATAGTTGAGTCTAGTAAAGTTTATGATGATGTCATGGCTTATGTATGAACGACTTTAATGATGCATTTTATTTATAAGAGGTATATGCATAGCATTCTTGCACCACATGCATGGCATACGTTTATGGCATTCTTGTATATGTGGAATTGGTTGAGATTAGCTACTGAGATTCTCTTAAATCTCACCCATATGCTTCCATTAACCATTTTAGGTTCACCAAGCTAAAGCCAAGATCATAAGAAGCAATAGATACTAGGAAATGATGTGTTGTACCAAATCTTTGTATATGTATGTATATAACACTTTATATGTACCATGATGGACCTATAATGTATTTGATGATAATATTGTAAGGCTTATGACAGGACTATGTGTAAAAGTATAAGAATAGTAATGTATAACCATTTGTGGCAATGTATATGCAATATGGTAGAATATGGCATATGAAAAGCCATGATGCATGTGTCTATAATTGAGAGTCAAGGGGTCAAATTTTAGTCCAACCATTTTGACATGATATGGAATAGTTACAAATGCAATTTAGGATGAAAGAAATATACTTAAAGTGGAAGAAAACCAATTGAATATCAAATGGTTCAAATTGGAATCAAAGTTGGTCTTAAATTTTCTATACAAAACTCTTATATCGAAAGTGGCTTATATGATTTACTTTGAGCCTAAGATTTGGCATGCATTTAGACTCTTCCTAGAGATTTATAACAAGTTAAGAACTATAATTTTTGGAGTTGTATAGAATATTTTATAAATTTTCAAAATTAGCAGAATTTTTAAAATGGTCCTGGTATTGTTCACACTACACAACTTTGATATTTTATATCTTTGAGGGGCCAAATAAATTCCAATACTCATAAAATTTTACAAGCATATAATTGGTATTATAAGTTTCTGTGGCCATTAAGATCACCTAATTCGGAGTTGTGTAGCTCAAGATATGCATTTTTAAAATTTGGATATGTTATATGCCTTCCATTTCTACCAGAGTGGCTAGGCAAATGAACCCAATTTTGCTTGAAATTATTATAAAATATACTTTACATCCTAAGCTTTTTATAGATACCTAATTTGCATGATTTGGAGTTGTATAACCTGAGATATGAATTTTCAAAGTTAATGCAGATTTTTGCTCCATGCTATCATCTCAGGTTCAAGTGAAATTTTGGGTGTTCCATGAGCTAAATATGATAAAATGAGTATAAAAAGTTATTTATGTTGAAAATGAATTAAGAAAAATAAAAAATCAAGTTTAGACCCCCATAACTCAAAATGACTCGTAAATGGCCTAATTTTGATGTTGAAAGCTTACAAATGACAATGAATTTTGCTTGAAACTTTATGTTTGATATAAATGAGTTAGCAAAAGCTAGGTATAACAAACCACATCCTAGTAATTATGATAAAATTTAGCATGGAAACTATTTGGTCCTTATGCACTATTTGCTTTCAATTGAAAAACTGTTTGCTCAATTTCACTCTCCAACACCATTCTTAACAAATGTTGCATATGACCATTGGAAAGACTAGGGATCTCAATTTGTTATAACTCATGCATAATATCATTAACTAACATCCTTGAATTTGAAGCAAAAACCTATTGGAAATGTAATATCCGGTTTTTTGAAAATGAGAGAAAACGTGAGAAACGTAACATACGGTTTCTTCGTAAACAAATAAAATTCACTAGATACAAAAGGAAGTCCTCCGAAATGAATTAGTTAAGGTCCTAAAAAAATTGGAAAGAATTCTAGACTCTTAAAAATGAGAATCTTAGGCTCAGACAGAAAGAAAAACAGAGCTAGGATGAAGAAACAAAATGCAACGAAAGATTGACGAAACGTAAGGGTATTTTTGTCATTTTGAGCAAATTTTAGAATTTTCACAGGAAGGCTTTTTAAATGAAAGTTTTAAGTTCTCTAGGATTCTGAGGGCACTGAAAACCATGGGAAGCCTCGAGACAGCTAAAGCCTCTCTGGTGGACTTTTTTAATAGCAGTGAACTTGAACTTTAATAAATTTGTTTGGGAAGGTTTTAGCTCTGATTTGAGTGATTCCAAAGGTATTTTACTAAATTGGAAACCTAAATTTCATAATGGAAAAGATAGTTTTCAAAAAGAAAATAAAACGAGTTAAAAACGAAAATGCCAAGAACGAAGGGTAAAATAGAAATTTTTGAAAAGTCTTCCTTAAACCTCCATATATATATGAGTTGCCCCACCTCCTCATTTCATTTAGTCACACTTGTTTCTACTCTAAACTAGAGAGAAACCCTAAGGATGAGGCACATAAGAGGAGGCAAGAAGAAGGGGAAAAGCAAGGCAAGAAAGGTATTAAAAATCTTGGTTTTTTAAGCATTTTCCTTCACCAAACTTCTTTTCCTGTTTCTTTCCATAGTTTTATTGAGGTTTTTAGTACTATTTTGAAGTCAAACTAAGAGGGGAAAATTCGGATTTGAAGAGAGGAGGCCAAGGAAAGTGAGAAACAAGCAAAAAGTCATGAAAACAAGGTAAAATCTTCATCCTATGGTAGCTACTCCTCCCCCCTTCTTCCCTTTATTTTGCCCCATATATATGGCTGCAAGAGGGCTTGGATTTTGGATAGAAATAAGGGTGAATTCTATGAATTTAAGAGAGGAGAGTAAGAATATGCAAAGAAATTCAAGAAAAGGCCATTGGTTTTCAAAGTGACAAACCTAAGGTTTCATGGGTTTCCTTAAAAATCTGATTTGATGTAATTATTCTTAGGCCTAAATGAATATTTAAATGAGTTTCTAAGATCTCTAGAAGTCTCCCCATATGCATCCTCCATCAAGAAAACAAAGCAAACATCCATAGAAGCCAAATGCTATATAGTCTTGGCCTAAAGGGGATGAGATACCTAGGGAGAGTTTTAAATTTTTCCAAGCCCATTTTTGAGTCATATATGATGAATGAAAATGAGGAGAGACCTTGGAAAAAATTTTGGAGGCCTAGAGAATGAATTGGTGTCTTAGGTTCTATAATATGACCTAAAGAAGCAACATGTAGTTAGGCTCTTTGTTTTAATTGTGTGATGACTCCAAGAGACTTAAAAGGAGTCAAGAATCATATATGAAAGGAACAAATGGAGCCTAGAACTCATTTGATGGGTGTTGTTCATTAGGTACATTCTTGGAACCATAAAAGGGTTAATAGACCAAGTTAGTATTTAAGGAAGATGTGTGGCCTTAGAATTTAATTCAAGAGTATAATTGGCTTCCATATGATGTGTTTAGGCCAATAGAAATGATCTCCACCTTCTTGGGTGTGTGAGGTCAAGGGAGAGGACTCAAGGCTTAAGGAAAAAGTATGCAAATGCAAGTAAGGTAACTCTCTCCACCTTTTCTCATGCATGAATGTATGCTTACATTATCTTTGAATGTGTATGTGTGTTTTAAGCTATGAAAAGTATTCTAGTATGAGCTTTTATTCCATGGTGCCATTATGTTACATTATGCTTTCAAATGATGTCTAATATGCGTGCTTGGGTTTGCTTGAGTATGAAGAAGCCAAGAACCCTCTAGCCATGGTGAGGATAAGTCAAGAACCCTTAAAATTGGTTGAGACAAAGTAAAGAGTCTCCCAAGAGTGAGGTTGACTCCCAAGAGTAAGGTTGAGTCAAAAACTTCTTAAATAAATGGGTGAGACAAGTCCAAAATCTACAAGTGAATGGGTGAGGCTAATCCACTTACTTGGCAAGCCTGTGTATGTTATGTATGACTTGTTCAAATGTTAAAGATATCTCTTGAATGATTGCACATGTCAATATGCTTATACATGCATTTATAAGACTTGGTTTGCATACTTTATGTGTTGAAAGGGAGATGAGCTCTTGGGATTATTTGAATCTCACTCCTTCCTTTCTAATGTTCTAACATGCTAGGTGGACCAAGAGAACAAGGTAATGGGAGCCAACATGCATGTTCTAACATTAAAGTGCATGAATTTTGCTTCTTTATAGCCATATGAGTGGCAAATGTTGTAATCTATTATTGTGTATGACCTATGACCCTATGAACATATGTAATTATGCTAATATATCATGCACAAATAAGAACTTATGATATGTGAATGTTATAATGCAAATTAGACATAGAATGGTAAGACAAACATTATGGAAATTAGTGTATGGCATGGGGTGAGAGTGTGAGTTTCCAAATTTTGGGTTTGTGCACCTTTGAGATAAGTTTAAAATGTCATTTTGGTGCAACCCCACATGCTCAAGTGGCCACACAAGCTTAGGAAGCAAATTTGGATACTTTGATGCTAGTTGAAACTATAAAAATGACCAAACCGGAACCCTATGCCAGAAATTAACGAAATGGATGAATCTTCCCATGAAATTTGGCAAAAATGTAGAGCTCATTGAAATATTTTTGAGAGGCTAAATTTCATAAAAATCGGAGCTCTACAGAATTAATTCTAAATTTTCAAAGTTGGGATTTTTTTGCTGTTATGGTGCATGTACTGTTCATATAATCAATTTTGTGTTCTATGTCATCCAATGGTCAACTGGTGTCTAATTCTTGTAAAATTTTATAGTAATAAAATAAAGGTTATAAGCTTTCTATGGCCATTAAGATCACCTCATTTGGAGGTCTGAGCAGAGAGTTATGAATTTTTGAAGTTTATTGTCAGTACTAGTAGTGCCACTAGACCTCCAGTATTGTTCCATCATAATTCAGTTCCTAGATGGTCTTGGCGTGGTCTAGAGATATTTTTCCATTATATTTAACATCTGTAGCTTCTTAGATTAACTAAATTTACATGATTTTTATTTTTTTGAAATTATTTATAAATTTCCAAAGTTTATGACAGTAAGTTGTGATAGTAGCCCAGGTAGCTAAGACCTTGGGTGCTTTTCGAATGTCAAACATCTTTTTCTTGATGTTACATGACTTGGAATTATTTTTAGCATAAAGTAGACATCTGTATCTTTCTAGAATTGTAAAGAATGCATGATTTTAATTTTTTTAGAATTAGTTATGATTTTTCAAAGTTTATAACAGAAAACATGCAATTCTGACCGAGGCTATACTATGGAATTTTATGTGTTTCTTACACTTGCACGAGTTCTAGGCCACTTTTGATGATAGATTTGTGTTGTATCTATATAATTAAATATAAGAATATGATACATGAGTCCATATAGCCCACGGGACTCTAAAAGAAAAATATATGCATAGTGCAACGCATGAAAAATTAATATTTTAATGCCATTTTTCTTGCTTCCTTATGTAATGCTTGGCGTGAGACTTAAAATTAGCATGAGGCAAAGCTAGAAATCTATGGTGTTACAGGAAATAGTCACATGTCATATTCTCAATTTATCTTAGATCATATACCCAATTCCTCATTTCATCTTGAAACTAGGAAAATTGGTTAATTCATCGCTTTTTAACCAAATTATGAAAATATGTTGTATTACAATCCCATGAACTAACCAAGCTTGTTTTTCCTTTTGAGCCTATAAAATCTCCTTTTAATAATACCAAAATTTTAATTCTAAATGGCATTCATGCTCATGTAATTTGGTATTTTTTAGGCTAAAAATTTTCTTGAATCTTGAATAATTTCTTCTCTAAATTCCTAATATTTTGTTTAATATGAACGATATGAGACTTGTTCCATTCTTGCAAAACATGCCACAAAGTATATAATTTACAAATGTTCTTATAAGTAAAAGACCTGGCCATCCATTCATTTCATGTACTATTTACAATATGCTTACATTGAGGAAAATCTAATAAAAAATTTTCAAAGCAGAATGGGCATTTTTAGAAAAGCAGAATTACATCAATTTAGAAAACTAAAGGCATATGATCTAAAGCTGCCAATGTAAATGTTTGTAATCCCAAATGCTCTAACCATTGAGGATTGCACAACACCCAGCCTAGATGAGCCTATACTACGTCCTCACCTAACTTAATATTAGTCCATATGTACCACCTTTCACTAGGTCTAATATCTACAAACTGATAAGCATTAATCACTTTTTGAAATTAACTCCCTCTCTAAATCACTGAAACACAACTTTTTCTTTCTCTTTTGTAAGTACAAAATCTTGTTTAAATCACCAATAGCTACCCAAGGTCTAGTAATATAAAGTGCAATCATTTTAAACCAATCCTACAAACTATAACAATAAGATAAAACTAGGAATCCATAAATGAAAGTGAAAAAAAAAAACTCCTTGGGTATCAATAACCTTGATATGTAACCAATTAAGAGAGTTATTAAGAAGTTAATAGTCATACCTATCATGACATCTTAAAAAAAGGTTGCCAATTCAACCAACTGCATTTGAGCCAAACACTTGACTATATCCAAAAGACGTAAACCATTAAGTGATTTTATCTAAAGACAACTTAGTTTCTATACAAAAAAAGGGTTAGGACTGTATGTACATATTAACATATATAATCGTTGAAATGTCATGGTTTTACCAAGTCCATCAAAGTTCCAACTAAAAAGTATCATGGCACCTATGGAAGCTTTATTGGAAAAGCTCCTTCAAATCCATCCAGCAATAAAGTAGTGGAGGTAACCCTTTTTTAGTTTGCCATATGGGTGAAAGAGAAGAAATAAACTTCTACGAGTAGAGTGCTCAAAAGGTCTATCCCATCTTTTATGTTTTTTTTACTAGTACTTATATATATATATATATTCATATATATATAATCTCTATTCAATAAATGCCATAGCCCCATGCTACTTGAAAATCCTATATCACACTCCCATTTGCATAAAAGAAAAGATTGGTCCCATAAAATACCTGTTTTAGGATTTTCGTCATCATGTGTAACATGAGCCTAGTCATAAACCATGTGTCCAGGAATTACCTTAAGATGAAAAAGGGATATGGGCATGAAACCCATCCTTAATAGTGGAGAATGCAAGACACTAGGAGTCAATTACCAAATCTAGATATTGAGCCACTTTTGGGTCCGATTCATAATATTGCAAACATGCAAACCCATAATACATTGGCAGCCAATAACCATGGCTTACATATCACAAACTCTTAGCCTAATTTGTAAATGTTGAAAGATTATTCATATTTAAACAAAGGCCAACCTAAATTCACATATGGGCCTCCTTTCTATAATGATAGAACCTCACTAATAGCTAGGCCCCCTAAGTTTATATCTCTTAAGACCTCCTTCACTGCCAATGCATGTAACTTCTTGACTTCATCAAATTAAAGCTTAGGCACTATAAAAAGTGAAGATTTATTCAGTGATTTGAAAGTCCATTAGTCATACTATTATTTGCAACCAGTGGCACTACCAAGTCAACATTAAAATCATTCCAATTTAGCTTGGTCATGTGAAAGGATTGAGGAGAGTTAAAGAACTCTTCTGTCATAAATGGCCCTATGTGTTCTAATTGTTTTCCCGATTCTCTTTTGATTCATTAAACGATAACTTAGTGCATGCCAATGGCTCTTCCTTTGCCATTCCAATGGCTCCTTGAACTCTGCCATTTCCATGTCAATAATTGGATCATGATCATGAGAAACTTATCTAGCTACTTGCTTAGGTGATAACTGAAGGCCAGGGATCTTATCTCATTTTACATGTTGTTATACTTCCACTATAGCCCATGGCTCATAGTCCTCGTCTTCTTCAGGGTCTGATTCAATGGCGTCACTAAATGAGTTAGAAGCCATATGTAATGTCCGATTTTCATCAAACGACGAAAACATATATATTTTCAAAGTAAGTCCCCTGAAATGAATTAGTTAAGATCCTAAAAAATTTATGTAGCATTCTAGACTCCTAAAAATGAGAATCCGAGCTCAGATAGAAAGAAAAATAGAGTTAGAATGAAGAAACAAATTTTTACGAAACATTAATGAAACATAATGACATTTTCATAACTATGCGCAATTCTTGGAAAACTCATAAGATAGTTTTTTAAATGAGAAATTTGAGTTGTTTAGGGTTCTTAGAGGTCCTAAAAATCATAGGAAGACTCGGGGTAGTTAAAACCCTTCCGGTGTACGTTTTTCAATGTTGATTGACTTAAACTTTGACGGATTTATTTTGGAAGGTTTTAGATTTAATTTGAGTTATTCCAAAGGCATTTTATTAAATTGAGGACCTAAATTTCATGATAGAAAAGATGGTTTTGAAAAGGAGCTAAAACGAATAGAAAACAAAAATGTCAAGATGAAAGGACAAAATTAAAATTTTTGGAAACCATTTCTTAAACCACCTTTATATAAGAACACGCCCTGCCTTCTCCTTCATTTAGCTTATTTTGTTTCTACCCTAAACTAGAGAAGAGAGCAAGGGATTAAGGTACACAAGAAGGAGAAGGAAGGAAGGAGAAAAAGCAAGGAAAATGTATGGTTTTTCATGGATTTTCATGCTTTCTCTTTAGCAAACTCTTTCTCCTCCATCTTCCCTTCTTTCCTATGGTTTTGTTGAAGTTCTTGGATTTGTTTTAAGGGTAGAATAGATGGAAAAATTCAGATTCAAGGTGAGGAAGCCAAGAAAGGTGAAAAATAAGTAAGAAGAATTAAGAAAATCAAGGTATTTTGTCACCTCTATGCTTAATCTTCCTCTTTCCTCCTTTTATGGGTGGTTCGACCTAGATAAAGCTAGCCTTAAAGGGTTAAGTTTCTAGCTAAACCAAGGATGAATCTTAGGAATTTGAGGGAGAAGAATAAGAATATGCAAAGGAAACAACAAAATAACCATTAGATTTCAAGATAGAAAAGCTAGGTTTTAGGTGTCCCGTGTAAATTCTGATTTGACACAATAATTCCTAGGTCTAAATAAGTGTTTGGATGAGCTCCTGAGATTCCTAGAAGGCTTCCCACATGCATCTTCCATCAATAAAACAAAGAAAACTCTAATGGTGCCAAGAAGGGAACATGCCTTGGTCTAAAGGGTTCTAGATGAAGATGAGGGAAGCCTTAAAAAAAATTTAGGAGGCCTAGGGAATGAATTGGTAATCTAGGTTCCATATTATAACCTAAAGAAGCAACACCTAGTTAGGCTCCTTGTTTTAATTGTGGGATAGCTCTAAGAGGTTTAAATAGAGTCAAGAATCACAAATAGAAGGAAAGAATGGGGCCTAGAACTCAAGTGATGAATGTTGCTTTATTAGGTGCATTTTGGAACCATAAATGAGCTATAAGACAAAGTTAGTATTCCAAATGAATATGTAGCTTTAAGGATAGTTCTAAAAGCATAATTGGTTCCTATTTTGTGTATTTAGGCCAAAGGAAACAAGCCTCCTATCATTGTGAGTGTGTGGTCGAGGAAGGGAGTGCATTTCCAAGAAGAAAAGTGTGCTTATATGACAAAGGTAGCTCTCTCTTTTTTCTCTCATGCATGGATTAATGTTTGCCTTGTCTTTAAATGTGTGTATGTGTGTCTTAAGCTATGAAAAAGTATTCTAGCATGTATTCATATGCTATGATACCATGATATGGTTTTATACTTTTAAATGACACTTTGTGTATTTGCTTTGGTTTGCTTGAGTATAGTGAAGTCAAGAACCCACTAACTATGGTGAGGATGAGCCAAAAACCCTCAAGAATAGTTGAGAAAAAGTCTAAAGTCTCCTAAGAGTAAGGCTTAGTTCAAGGCCTTAAAAAAAAAAAGGTGAGGCAAGTCCAATAACCTTTAAGAGAATGGGTGAGGCTAATCCACTTACTTGGCAAGCCTATGTATGCCTTGTTCAAATGCCAAGAATGCTTCTTGAATAATCACACTTTCCATTATGCTCATGTATGCATTTCTAAGACTTGAATTACATTCTTTATGTATAATTGAAAGAGAGATGAACTATTGTGATTTTTGAATCTCATTCCCTCCTCTCCAATGTCTTAATATGTTAGGTGGACCAAATGAGCAAGGTAATGGAAACCATCAAGTTGGAAGATGAGAGTTTGACAAAGATTTGTTGTTATGTTCATTTTGTAGCCATATGGATGGCATATGATGTAATCCTAGGGTGAAAATGTTGTATAATCATTTAAACACATGTAAATATTCATATATTTGATGTATGTATGGAACTTGATGCCAAATGAATGATATTGTAGTTTTTGGACATTGGATGGCAACATAAAGTGTATGTATTCTTATGTATGGCATGGGGTGAGAGAGTGAGTTTTAAGTTTTTGGCTTTGTGCATCTTTGAGACAAGTTTAATAGACCATTTAGGTGCCTTCCCACGTGCTTAAGTGGCCATGGTTGCCTTAGAAACCAAAATAGACCATTTGGAGCCTTTATAAGACACAAAATGAGCCATTTTACAACCCAACGTCAAAATTTGACCAAATGATCGAATTTGCCCATGAAATTTAGTATGCATATATATATATATATATATATATATCTCATTTAGAGCTTTTTGAGAAGCCAAAGACCAGATTGTTTGGAACTCTGTGGAATTAATTATGATTTTTTAAAGTTAGCAATTTTCTACTGAACTGATGCAAACACTGTTCATATGGTCAGTTGCTTGGGCTATATCATTCAAGGGACAAATGGTGTCCAATACTCATGAAATTTTACATCATATACTAGACACGATAATATTTCCATAGTCATCAAGATCACCCCAATTGGACCTCTGAGTAGGGAGAGATGAATTTTTGAAGTTGGAGAACAGTACTAATAGTGACAGGCAACCTTTGATATTGTTCCATCAATTTTTGATAGCTAGACATCTATGTTGTGATCTAGAATTATTTTTAGCATAAAGTAGACATTTGTAAATTTACAAAATGGTATAGTACACTTGATTTTAATTTTTTTAAAATTAGTTATGATTTTTCAAATTTCATATTAGAACTCTGGAATTCCAACCTGAGGTTGCACACTATATTTTCATGTATACCATCCACTTGCACGAGTTCTAGGCCACTTCTTGAGATGGAATTGAGTTATATTTGTGTAATTAAATATGATAATGAGATGAATGAATTCATATGGTCAACGAGATACTGAATAAAAAATTTATGCACGACATAACATAATTAAATTGATTATTTTTAATGGTTTTCCTCCTTCTTCTTGTGTTGTTCATGGAAGGAAGCCTAGAATTTATATGAGATGAGTTCTATAATTATAATGTTACACCATAAATTTATTTGATACCACCACATGCCTCCTGAAGGTTAACAAGACACTTTAGGTTCATAAACTAAGATTAGAGAATAATCCTTAACATAATAGTAGACTCTATTAGAAGACTCCCACCACCTCACCTTAGTAGTCTTCCTCAACTAAGCTTTGGTATAAAAAGCTATATTAAACTTTGACACAAAAGGATAGTGTAAATCTTTAACAAAACCAACCTTATATCTCTAAAAAATTCCATCCTTATGTATTTGGATTGCCTGCTTCACAACATGAAGTTCCCAATCATATTAACGATCAATGTGGTCCATACACCCACACTAACAGCGTTTGCATAACAATTACTCATATTTACAGCCTACCCACACTCTTTTTCCATAATCTAGTTTAACTTGAAAGCCATCAACAATGGTAATGAAGGATCCACCATCACTTTCATTCTTGTAAATCTAATATTATAAATAGGTTCATTTATAACACTTGGTCCTTCTAAAATTGAACTAAAATCAGTAAGACAATAAATGAGGACCCCGGAATAAAATGAAATAAGGTCAAATAAAGATAGAATATTGATATAAACATTCAGAAATGAGGTTATAAAACCAAGGATGACTTGAAACTGGAGCCAAAGTGGCTAAATAGTCTAAATCGAAATAGTAGTGGTAAAATCATAATTTTGTGTAAAATTTTAGAAACTTAAAAAAAGAAGTTGTAAAGAGTAAAATTAATCTTATTATGATTTTCAGGACCTCTGAAAGCCATAGGAACTATCAAAAGGTTAAAATCCTATTGGTGTGCAATTTAGGCCGTTAGTTGATTAAAACTTTGACTAAGCTATCTTAGATTGTTTTAAATCCCAAAAATTTTAAAGTAAATGTTTTTAATAAATTAAATAATCTAAATTTTCATATGAAACTGATGATTATAAAAAAGGAGTCAAAATAAGATCAAATGTGGGAATTGAAGTTGCGAGATGTAATAGCAGTTTTTGTAATTGTTTTCAAACTTCTCTTTTCCCTTCATATAGGCTCAACTGTGCCACCCAGCCTTTATAACCAACCTATTATACTTTTGGTTCAAGTCTTAGAAACACACCGAGGGAAAGGAGAAAGAAGAGGAAGTTTAGGTAAGGATTTGTTCACTTTTTCATGACATGCCAACTATAAAAGTTCTTATCCTCTCTAAGTTCTTTTTATTGACAGTTTTAGTTTTCCAAAAGAACCATGTTGGTGGCTGGTCACTTGGCAAAAGGAAGGGGATTAAGGAAACCAAATGTGGCACAAAATTCTCCATTTGACAAGCATTGAAATAAGGCATGATATGATGCAAAATTCTTGCTTTTCCTTGCTCTTCTACGCCCTCCATGGTTCAGCTAGCCCTAGGGTATCTTAGAGGGAATTTAATTTTGGCTTAAACATGGTAATACTAGAGGTTTAGGAGTGTAGAGAATAGGATGGAACCAAGAGAACCCACTAAAAGGCTATAGGATGCAAGATAGAGACATTAGAGTTTTGATTGCACATTAAAAGTTTTAGAAATTTAGGAGGACATTTTAAGCTATATGAGATCATAATTAAACTAAAGAACCTCTACATGGATCAAAACTCCAAAAAGAAATGAGCAAAACTCCATTTGGCTCTTCTTACATCATAGCCTCAACCAAGCATGGATTAGGGAGCTTAGGAAGTTTTTTGATAGGTTTTAATGATTTAAAAGCATGTTTGGCATACCATATAAGGGTTGATTGTATAAAATAATATAATACATTATGAATGTATCATTTTTTGGTGTATATAATATATTGTATAAGCTCATATGGTAAAATATCCTTATACATCAAAATATCGAATAATCTAATCAGGCCTAGGGTGTGGGATTAAGACTGGTTAAATTTTAATGGCTAAGTAATATCACAAATTTGCCCAAAAAAAACCCTTATAAGCTTCGTTCCTTAAATAAAAGAAAAGCTCTATCCCTTGAAGAATAGCTTGCTCATCTATTGCTTATCCACCCATCACAACTTTCATCGTGCATCTATCTCCCACCGTCACGTCCATCAAGAGAGGTAAGAGTTTGATACCTTTTGCTATTAAAAACTAACTCTTTGTACCTCCGTCCTTCAAAGAAAAAAAGCTCCAACCATCCTTTAAAGAATAGCTTGCTCATCCATTACTGGTCCACCTGCTACGCTGTTCATCATGCATCCATCCCCCACTGTCGCGTTTGTCTAAAGGTGTAAGAGTTTGATACCTTTTGTCATTAAAAATTAACTCTCTATTCTCCAATTCAATGTTCCCCTTCCCTTTCATTTGGTTTCCTATTAGATCATTCTTCATTTATAAATCTTCAATTTTGTTTCTTATTGGGGCCTGTTGAGATGTATGCTAGTATTTTTATTAGATTTAATCATTCTTCAACTTTAATCATTCTTCAACTAAGTTTGCATAGAACCAAACATATCTATCATGCATAGTAGTAATACAAGCAGTACTTGTAGATAAATAAGCCAGTTGATCCACCATAAAGAAAAGACCAATTGAAAATAATTGGTAGTACCCCTAAACTTTACAATCAGAGTAAACTATGCTTGAAAATAATTGTATAAAAGTATAAAAGGAAAAAGTAATCATTATTAGTTAAAATTTTGACAATTTTGCAAAATTTTTATTGATAAAGAATGCAAATTTTGGCCCATTGAAACAATGAGTAACATGTGTTCTTGTTTAAAAGTCCAAATAGATCTAGAGCTTGAGAAGTCCTACTTGTCAATGCTCCAAAAGAAAAATAAAAAAGGAAATTGAGAAAAAAAGAAGCTTTAGTCAAAACCAAATATTTAGTGGTCATAGAATCCACGATTCCAATTCAATTTACAGAAGTCAAAAGTGTAAATATATAAGGAATAATTATCCACAACTTTATGTAAGTTGCAATCATAAAGTAACTTATCAATACTTTCAGGGCTTTCAAACCTTTGTAGAATACCAATAGATACACATTACTAAAATTGAGGCACAGAGTAATAGATGCATAGTAAAAACTTAATAGTATTATAGTGCCTTACAAATTTCTTACTCTAGAATTATTTTCTCCTTTGTTGTTGCCTATGTGGCAAATAAAAGACTCCTAAAATTAGGCAAGATATCTTGTTCATTTTATAAAAGTGGGCCAAGTAGAGGAAAGGTTAACCTTGGTCATTTCTATCACCTTAGTAGCTAGAAATTGACGATTTTGGACATTTAATAAAGAACTTAATACTTTCCTATGACTAAAAGTGAAAGCTATGGTATTGATATGGATAAGTGTGCTCTGTCTTTGTTTGCAAAGTTCTCCCTAAAATGACAAAAGTAGCAATTTTTCTTATGGAGAAAATCTTTAGAATAGTGATTTTTGTGAAAATTATTAGTAAATTAAAAAGACTGAAGAGCCTAGTTTCAAATCATATCATAATATAAAGGCCTATTGTAGGTAAGAAGTTTTTGTCTTTTGTATATGAGCCATTTAACACTAAATTTTGGATCCATATTAGGGTTTGCTAAAATAAAAGCTAGTAAAAACTTGTGTTCTATAGGCTCATAACTGTGGTGGCCTTGAGTACTAGGGTGATATAGGAGGACATTCACTTACGTCATATATTGTTGTTTTGTAGAATTTACTTTCCAAATAGCTAAATAATTGTAACTTTAAGAACTTTGGTTACTAAGGGACTCCTTGTCTTATAGCCACCTAAGTCATCCTTATCATCCTTATCTTTTAACCTTTAAAACAAACTTGAAAATTTCGAATACTAGGTTTGACCGTGCAAATTTATAGGGAATTTAAAAAATAAAGTGGCAAAGCTTTTAAAAAAGTTGACAGAAAAGTAAAGAAAAAAATATATTTTAAGACATTTTCATAACTTAAAGGGTTTAAGAATAGCACTATAAAGCACATTATTTTTCAAAATTGATATATTTGCAAGTCTCCTATAAGAAAAATATAGAGAGGGAGAGAGAGGGAACTAGTGAGTTCTATTTAATTTGAACCCCACTGCCTTTCTCTCTTGTTGAGAGAGCTTAAATCATTATGTAAATGCCATAAATATGAAACCATTAATTTTGAAAATTAGAGAAATAGTGACAACACAATTCCATAATGACAATCTTAAAGTACTGCTCTTTCTCTATTGACTTTTAGTTCTTTTAGTTAATATTTTGGATTTATAAGTAAAAAAATTTTAAACATGGAAACTCATGCATTGTATGTCTACTATACAAGCCTCGATTTGTTTTAGTTGGACTCTATGCTAATATGTGCTATATCAGCCTTGCCTGTGTAAATTTTGCTAGAATCTGTGCTAATATGCTTGTATGTATGCTATACAAGCCTTGATTTGTTAGTTTAGTCATAAAGGTTAGTTTAGTTTTTTATTTATATATTAGTTGTCTATTGTTAGTATAGATCATAAATAATTTTGTGTAGTCATTTTAATTGTACCTATCTTGTCTTCCACTTTATGGCTTAACTTTATTGCATTCTTGTTAATTATGATCAAAATAAAATATTAATCTTATTATAAATCTCCATACCATTGTCTTAATGATATAAGTAGTTTCAAATTTTTTAGGTCAAATGGATCCTAATAAAATGCTTGACCCAAATAATTGTCTTAATGATATGAGTGAGCTCCTTAATGTTATATCAATGTGTTTGACGATAGAGCAAGTCTTTTAGAGATGGTAATTGTAAGTATCACATCATTCCTACATGTGATTCAAGTGACTTAGACATTATGAGAGATTATCTTTAAAGCGATGGGTGATACCAAGGGTAAGGGAAGAATTAAGGGTAGAATTCAGAAGGAGACAAATAAATGATGATGTTGCATGTGTGGAACAACTCCAAATGGATAGCCATACATTTCGAGTGTTGTGTTCTCTTCTAGGCTACAGGAAGATGGGTTAGTATCAATAGAAGAACAAGTTGCTATATTCTTACACATATTAGCTCACTATGTTAAAAATTATGTCATTAAGTTTAAATTTTGATGTTCAAGGGAGACTGTTAGTAGATACTTTAATTTAGTATTAAATTGTGTCTTAAGGTTATAAGAAAATTTATTGAATAAGGCATCAGATCTAGTTCCTGAGAATTGCACTGATGATAGGTGGAGACAGTTTAAAGTATGAACTATATTAGTGAATTTTATTTTTCTGATTTTTTTTTGGCATTGTTTCAATTTATTTTACATGATTTAACATTGTAAATGATCATTTGCTTATCTTTATAGGGTTATTTGAGAGCTTTAGATGGAACCTATATTAGTATTAATGTTCCTAAGGTTGATAAGCCAAGGTATAGAAGTCTTAAAGGTGAAATTGCCACAAATGTTTTAGGAGTGTGCTTACAAGACATGAAATTTATATATATTTTGTTGAGTTGGGAGGATTAAGCTTTGGATGCTAGGGTATTACATGATGCAGTTAATAGGAGAAATGGCCTTAAGGTTCCAATTGGTAAGAATGTTGAAACTAACTTCTAAATGATAACCTTATTATAATAAAAATACTAATTTTGTATTTGTCTTATGAAACAAGTTACTATTACTTGGTAGACATTGGATATACTAATGGAGAAGGGTTTCTTGCCCTTTATATGGGAACTCGTTACCATCTTAATGAATGGAGACAAGGACATATCCTAACAACTCCTCAAGAAATATTTAACAAGTGACATGCTCTAGCTAGGAATGTAATAAAAAGAACATTTGGACTATTAAAGATGTCACACCATATTATTTCTAGCATCACTTTACTCATTCAAGTGGAATTTCACATGTTACTAAGAGAAATTCAAGAAAATCCATTAAAAATAATGAGTTTAATTGTGTTACATCAGGGTTAAAAATTCAAATTTTGATTTGTGGACCCCAGAAACTTACCAACAACATTCTTGAATTATTTTTCATCCATACAAATAAAAAACATCTCAAAACTTTGTACAAACCACGGATCAAGAGCTAAAAATCACAAATTCTCATGTTTTGCCTTGGGTTCCATGGTAGCAAATTCTTGATGCAACTTTGAAAACTCATAAGTAAATCTAGAAAAATTGAAATCAAACAAAACATAGATTTTTGGAAAGCTCTAGATGTTAAATTTACAGTAAAAATAATTTCTAGCCACAAAAATCTCATCTGGGCCACGTTTGACAATGAAAAAGGCACAAAGGTCAGACTGCCCAGAATTACTGATACAACTTACTAATATAAAATTTGAAAATTCACAATTAATTCTCCAAAAATCCAATTCATGAAAAATGTACAAATTTGGAAAGGTATGGATGTTATCTAAAAAATAGTTCCAGATTGATCCAAGAGCATTCAGACCCCAAAAAGTGATGGAACAGTGCTAGAGGTCTAACTGTCTGCCTAGAACATAACAGAAACTTCAAAAATTCATATCTCCTTCTTTAGACATCCAAATAAGGTGCTTCTAGTTGGTACAAGTCACTGGGAAGGTATAGTTTCTATCTATAAAATTTCACTACAATTGGACATTGTTTGCCTTATGAATGATAGAGATCAAAATTCGGACTATATGAATAGTATCAGGGCCAAAACCAAAAAAATTGGCAACTTCAAAAATTCCCCAAAAATTTTGTAAAGCTCCATATATTACCCACTTTAGCTTCCTAAAAAGTTCTCAATAAGGTTTACATGCATGCCAAAGTTTAGATCAAGAAGAGCCCATTTAGATAGTTTGTATCCTAGCTCACCAAAGTGGTTAATTTTGCATCTTATAAGGCACCAACTTGGTCCAAATGGCCTTCCCTTGAGTTTGGCTTCTCTTGGACAAGTTTGAAAGCATGAATACAACTTGTATAAACTACCCAAGTGGTCCCAAATATCATGCATCTCATTTTAGACATTCCACATCTAAGAATGCACTATTGCATTATGGTTCATACAACATATATAATATTACATTTGCTCAAGTGTTCACAAACCAAAATTTACATGTATATGTTCACTTTGACATTTGAATACAAAGGAAGCTACATAATGACCAAAGGATGGTCTTTTATGTCCCTTGGCTTGCATCTTTTGGTTCTTGAACACCACCTAGACATATTAAAATGAAAGAAAGGAGAGGAGTGAGATTCATGGAATCTCAATAGCTGACACACTCATTTACATAGACATTCATGGCATATACACTTCAAAGCACAAGTATGGAAAGTAAGGCAACTACAAAGTATGCAAAGTTATAATTTTCATGCCACCAATTCACACTAAGTTTAAGAACATGCTCTAAAGACTTTTGGTTTTGTCTCATCCCATGTTTAGGACTTTTGAATTTGCCTCACCCTTGGTCTAGGGACTTTTGACTTAGCCTCACCCATTCAAAAGATTTTTGGCCTTGTCTCACCCATGTCTTGAGACTTTTGGCATCTCCTCACCTTCATTGAGGGACTTTTGGCATCACCTCACCCTTATGAGCCATTTTCCACAATCAATCACATTTAAGACAACACATTGGTACCATTGTAATCTTAAAACACCAAGTGGCGTGTTCTCAAATCACAAGAGCACACACAAGCACACAGTGATATATATACAACCAAGAATGCAAGGAGAATAAGGTGGAGAGCTACCTTAGTATTTATACAAGCTTTAGTTAGTCTTTTTTTCTTTCCTTTTTCTGGTCCATAAGCACACCTAGGTGGGTTAGTATTCTCTTGGCCCAAATATCATAAATAGCATATAATTATACTCTTGAAGCAAGCCAAGACACTACATTTTTTCTTACAAGCATAAACAGGTCCAAGGTTCACATAATGGTTCTATAAATGACCTATTAAAGTAACCATTATAATTCAAGTTCTAGGCTCCATTCTCTTTTCATTTCTAAGTCTCTTGACCTTATTCTAGGTCCTTGGAGCCATCACACACTCACTTGCACAAGCCTAGATACATGTTGCTTTATAAGGCTAAATTATGGATACCATTGTCTCATCTCCCAAACCATGACTTTTAAAATTTTTCCAAGGGTTCCTCCTACCTTTTACCATTATATGAAGTCCCAAACCAAGGTTAGAACAAATTAAAACACTCCCTAACCTATTTATCTAGCCTAGGCTAAGGCACCATTTCAAGAAAGGGTTCATGGAGCTTTTGATTTTTCCTTGATGGGAGAGCTATTTGGGAGGCTTCCTAGAGGTCTTAAGAGCTCATTGGAACACTTATATAGTCTAGGAAATACATGTACTAAATCAATTTTTACAAAACCCTAAAGAGCTCTACACTTACAATTTCTTGGTATATTCCACTCCCCCATGGTTTAAAATCCTAGTTCCTCTATTGTTTTTAGACAGAAAATCTTTTCCTCTCTTGGTTTTGGTTGAGGCCTAAATACACATAAAGAGAGAGCAAGGAGAAGAAGCAACAAGAAACAAGAAATACCTTAGATTCCTAACTCCCCTTTTAATGATTCTTCCTTTGCTTGAATGCTCTCTTAAATTTTCAAACCCTTCCCTTCTGTTTTGGCCTCAAAACAAAAGACTATAGAAAGAAAGCTTGGAAGGAAAGGAACAAGATTAGAAGAAGGAGTACGAAAATCCTTGAAATTGCTTACCTTCTTCTTACTTTTTCTTTTCTTTCTTTCTCCTCCTTGGTGCACCTAAGAGAGCTGGTCTTTTTTCAAATTTTTGGGCAGATGGATTTGACCTAAAGAAGGGAGGAGAAAGGGTATGAAGTGTGTGGAACATTCAAGAAGCAACTTTTTCTAAAAATTTCAATTTTGTCCTTTCATAATGGCAATTTTATTTTAGCTTCGTTTTAGATCCTTTTTTAGAATCATCTTTTTCATTATAAAATTTAGGTTCCTAATTTAATAAGATGCCTTTGGAATTACTCAATTTGACGCTAAAAACATTCTCGAATGAATCCATCAAAGTTCGGGCTCACCGTCATTGGAAAATGTACACCGGAGGGCCTTTACTGGTCTTAGGGCTTCCCATGGTTTTCAAGGCCTTTGAGAACCCTAGGCAACTCAAATTTTTCATTTAAAAAGCCCTTTTATGAGCTTTTCCAAAAATTACACATTTATAGAAATACCATTACGTTTCATCAATTTCGTGACAATTTTGTTTCACTGTCTTAGCTTCGTTTTCTCTTCTGTTTGAGCCTAGGATTATTATTTTTAGGAGCATAGGACACTAACCAAATTTTTTAGGGCATTATCTAGCTCATTCAGGGGACTTACTTTTATATAACTCATTTCATCGTCTTTACGAAATTTATTGTTTGTTACAAAAGATGTGTTGGGCAATTTTTAGAAGTCAAAGTTATTATCCTATTAAAACTTATAATCAAATGATTATCACTTATTACTAAATGCTTATTGCACAATTTGATTAGGGGAGAGATGACTATAGATCCATTGGAAATTGAGTTGGATAATAGGCTCATTAATGAAGAGGTGGAGGCAAAACTACATGATAACATAGAAACTATTGAAACAAGTGAAGCATGCAGTGCATGGAGAGATGCATTAGAGAATGGAAGTATGATGATTGGGTTGCTCATCGAGGCTATATGTAGATAGAAATTCTTAAGATGGGAAAGTAGATAAATAAAAGAAGAAGCCAAAACTTTGAAAAAACTAGATGTTGTAAGCTAGTGGATTTTGTTACATGAAATGCATCAGAACTTTATTGACTAAATTAAATTTCCCTTATATTCATTTATAGAGTATGTTGATTAATTATATTAAGTTGCATTTGCATTCATTTAAAAATAGGTAGGACTTTGAATGTGATGTGCAATTTTTGCATTATGTTTGAATTGTGATATTGTTTTCATTTAACTAAATTAATGAGCTAGTGATGTTGTCTACATTATGTGTTAGTGATATTGTGTACATGTGTTAATATATTTGACAACTATGGCATCTCAAATTACTCAACAAACTGAAAAAGTTAAAGTAGAACATAAGGGTTGGAGTGATGAAGAGCTTGAGGCATTATTAAGTTTCTTAGAAGAGGTCATTGCCTTAAACAAAATGACTGATGTTAGACAATTTAAAAATAGTACTTTTAAATGGTTAGAACAAAAGTTGGAGGCCAAGTTTCTTGAAGCAAGCATAAAGATGAAACTGCACATTAAGTCAATCATGAAGAGTTTAAAATAGAGTATAGTAATATATATGACATGCTAAACACAACGTGGCTTTGGATGGGATGATATAAATAAGAAATTTTTAGTTGATAGTGATGACATGCAGAATACCTACATCCAAGCTTATAAGGTTATTTAACTTCTCAATTTGTTGTATTATGTGTTATTTACCATTACTATAATTAATTATTATGACTATGAAGTTTGTTTCATATATATGCAGGATGCAAACTTAAAAAACTATACGGCTAAAGCATTTCCTTACTATGATTGATTGCTAGTCATCTTTAGAAAGGATTGTGCTATTTGAAAAGGTGCTAAAGATCCTAGTGATGTAGTTGAGGATTTAGATAGAAAAGAAAATAATCATGGAAACAATGTCACTATAGAAACCATAGAGGAAGCTATTGGGTTAAATGATGATGACATTCAAGATGTTACTCAATCAATGTCTGTGAACCAAAATAAGAATAAGGTAAAAAATACTCATTTTGAAGGTCGATGCATAAGAAAGAAGTCAAGAGGAGAAAATCTCTTAGCTACTACTGTGGATAAGTTTGTCAATCAACTTGTGGAGATTATTGGAAAATCTATTGATAGGATAGGTGCCATAACTGAAGGTGTGAAAGTTATGAAAAACTTTTATGGTAACTCAAGAGGTATAACTAATGAACTAATGAAATTGGAGGACCTCAAACTTAGGGGATGCAACAAGGCTGGTCGTTTATGTCTACCTTACTATATACGCTTTTCCTACTACAAATACCTCATATAAAACTTAAAGGAGTCAATAGAAACCTGAACTGATTAAAATTTTCTTCTTACTTCAAGATTAGGTATATACATGGCTTTCTATTACATGACCTATTATCATACAACATTATAACATAACTCATATATACCATAACCCAAAGATATTTAATTACATGACAAAATGTGATACATAGAAGTAAGGTCCTCAATTTATGCCTCCACATCCTTTACCCTTTCTTTGCTTGAACTCAAACCTAGCATAGGTTATATTTGGGGTGAGATTATGAAATCTCAATAGTAGTAAACCAATCTTATTCACAAGCAAGCATGTAAGTACATAACATAATGCCAATCAAGGTGCCATATACCACATAGTAATACAAGGAATTTTATACAAGGCCAAGCACAATCTAAGCATACATATCTCATCTTATAGCATAAATGACAACTTAATATAGCATGACACTTGTCATTATACAAACATACAAGTTTAAAGAAAGAGAAAGGAAAACTACTACTTTAGCAAACTTTGCTCCTCGAGCCTTGGAACTCGGTTTACTTGCTTTTGGAGTTCCCAAAACAAATATCGAACCCTATAATCATAATGATAATTAACTACAATTAATACATAAACCTTAACTTTTAAAGTAGTATGACCCTTTTAAACTCATTGGAACTATTGGAATTGGAAAAATCCAATTCCTTCCCTTCCAATCCATTATGGCTGAATAGTGTGCATTTCTTGGCCAAAATTTAGAAATTTTATTTCATGAGTTTTTAGGGTTTTTGTTGTAGGTTTTCCTAACTAAAAAACACCCTTTTGAATCTATTAGAATGGATAAAATTATCAAATTCTAGCCCCAACAATATGTTTTGGTCATAATATAACCTAACTTTGTTTTAGGCCCAAAAGTGAGTTTCTTTGGTTTTAAAAATTTCATAGCCTCTTCCTTTATGTTTTAGGACTTAAAATCTGGTATACATGACTTTAGGACATTATGAAGACACCATAAAAATTTTGTGGAAATTCGGACAGCATCTCCCTAAAATTTTTATTTTCCCAAAAATTACAATCTTTGTATTTTTCAAAGTCCCAGCACATAACAACAATGACTAAGCTCATATGGCCTTCACGTTCAATATATAAACTTCATTCCTAAGCCTTCATACTCAACATATAAAATCCATTTTTAATCATCCATATGATATCCAAAAATGACCTATAACTAGGGTTTAACAAAACTAACTTAAACCATGTGATTTTCAAGTGTAGGGTAGAGAAAACTTACTCTTTAAGCTTAATCCTTGCTTCCTTTATTTTTCTCACACTAAAGTTCCTTCTTTTCTCACTTAGAGCAACATGCCATCTTAAAGAAAGGATGAAGATGCAGCTGCCCTTTGGAGAAAATGATTGGAGGATGAAAAAGATGAAGAAATTTGGAGAAGAATGGTGGTAGTTTCACTTGATTTCACTTCCTCTCCCACCTTTTCTCCCTTGCTCTCCTTCTTCACGTTTTTCTCTCTTTTTTTCCTTGTGTATGGCATGAAAATGGTGGAATGGAGGTGAAGAAGATGAACTTAAATGAAGTTAAATGGTTATACCAAATTTGGACCATTGGATCAACATTTTCAAGATCAAATCTTAACCTTCCATTCTTTTTTTTCTTTTGATTTTCTAATTTCATGACTAAATATCTTCTTCCCAAAATTCCTTGGCCACACACTTAGATGCTTATTCTTAGCCCTTAAGTTATGGTGATTTGATGGTTAGTAACCATGGTTAATTTTCTTAACTTAACTATGGTCAATTTTTAACTAAATCATAGTTAATTTCTAACCTAACCATGGTTAATTCTTTAAACTAACAAAAATCCTTTCTTTCTTTTTATTTTATATTTATATTTGAATTTTATCTTTTCTAAAGCCCTAATTATATCTTCTTTCCTCTTATTGGGCCTTTAGAATTGACTATTGGGCCTTATAGCAGTCTTAAAATTGGTGTCTGAGCCCGATTAAGGTTTTACGATATAATACATACCTTTAGACTTTCTAAAATTTATAAATATTATTTCCTCTACTTTCTGGCCATACTGAGCCTCAAACATAGATCAGGGGTCCTCAACCTCGATCCTCATAAATTTTGGTGTCAATTGGACATCTGAATCTTTAGGTGTAATTTTCACCGTTTTGTATTATGATTGTACTCTAAAATTTTTATTTATTGTAATTTAGTCCCTAAAACTCCTTCAGGGTTTCTTAGCCCTTTAGCTATTTCTATTTCCATGGTTGTTACAACTTTCTCTTTTTATTTTGTTCATGGCTACTGATCGGGCTACCTGGATCCCAGATCGGATCTCGTCCAGCTATTCGGACAACGTGGCGTCATCAAACCTGTCTTATCAAACGGAGTTTAACCATGGGTTATGGATTTTTGAGATTTTTGCTCAATTTTTTGATATTCGTGTCTAAAGCCACGAATAGAAAGTGAAACTAGGGTTATCTGAACTTTAGGGTAATCTATACATCTTTTTCGGCGCACAACTTTTTTTTTGTATTTTAGTCCTTAACTTTTTCATACTTAACCTTGGAGACTCTTTGAGACCCTTTTTTTTTCTATCTATTTTGGCCCCAATTTTAGGGCACCTTTGGCCTTCACTCATCATTATTTGCGGTCTAAAATATTATTCTAATTTTATTGGACCTGAATTCACTCGATTTGGGGGACTT